>CAJQZP010001305.1:5825000-6425000 GCA_907164705.1 Parnassius apollo | reverse complement strand
ATTATGAAATTAGTGATGTAATGATATCATTCTTAACTTTTAAGTCACAGTCATACTTTTAAGGGTGAATGAGTACCCATTCTTGACTATCATTTATGATCAACGCTTCTGTCAGTTAATGGTTTAATTAAAAACAATTTTATTCACGACTGTAGTATAATTTTCATAAGTTCATCATGTGCAGGTGTTGATCTGTTTTTGGTTTTGCACTGCTAAAGTTTTTTGTTCTTAATTGGTTTATTAATATCAAACAATGAAACAGCTCCACAAAGCGCTCTACTTTTTGTACTTAGATAATTAATAAATGCCTAAATCTAGTAATTTTAACACCGTGATACAGTAAAAATTTGAGTCGTCTTGGCGCAATAAAAATACCAGGTGTTTTTTTATAACTAAAAAAACATCCGATTGTCCTTAGTATTAGAATTCAAAACACGTTGCCACGCGGAAACTGTTAAGACCCTTCTTAAAATTAATGACTTATGCCGGCTGTACACGCTCGTCGAGACACCACGAGACATGCCTAGAGGTGAGCATTATTTAACATAATCGGTTTCAGAAACTGCTTACGAGCTTGATAATCGTATACCCAGTTTCGTGGACAAAATGTAATGATTATTTTACGTACGCAGTTGACACACACCACGACCGGCGCTCGCGTAAGCGTTTCGTTTTGAACAGATTATTATTAAGATGAATATAGGTAGGTACGTAACACGATATACGACTCGCACAACGAGAGTAAAGAGTCCCTTCGGGATAGTTAATGGCTTACACGCAAGATGTGGATCATAAAAATTATGTGATGTGATGAACAATAATACTTAGTCACTTACATATTTTGTGACCATAAAATTGTATAAAAGTACTAATATTGACGATGTCACGCGCATATTATAATTATAACACCTATAAAATGTTATATATTCGTAATCATAATCATAACATAACACAGTTAAACTAATGTTATAATACCTATAACCTGTTAATATTTTTGTAATCATAACCTAACACAAACACAGAACTAACCTACGCTATACTGTATTGTATACAGATGTATGTAGCGTTGCCAGGCGTCCGGATAAAGGCGGACACAGTCAGGCTTTTTGTTTGCGTGTCCGGCCAAATTAGACGGTGTCCAGGCCTGTCCGGCATTTTTCAGGCTTTTTATATTTGACCATTTTTTTACATTTTTCATGTACTTAAATACATACTACCTATTGCAATTATTGAAACTAATATTGTAATGAATATTGAATGATTAATAATAAAGAACACTGATTCTTTTAATTTAAAATTATGTAGTAAATGATATAAGGTTAGCATTGTTTTACTTTAAAAAATATATTATCGTGTTATACTAAGACTGAATAATTAAGGGTGTCCGGCCTTTTTACCAAAATGTCTGGCAAAGCTGGATGGTCTGTTCGGCTTCTCGGTTTAAAGACCTGGCAACCCTAGATGTATGTCCTCGTGTGCCTCTCATCACGTAAAGGCTCGACGGAGAACACACCATGTACACACTCGTTGTATCATTTGAAGTTTGAACTCCATATGCCCGCTTGCTGCGTTTTGCCTTTGAACTACTATATTTTTTACACATTTACTAAAAATAAAATTAATAACCCATTGCTAAGAAGGAGATGGTGGATAGTTTCTATTAATTTACCGTAACAGTACCATGTACGGTGAATAGAATAGTGTATAGCTTGCGGCTTGCGCCACGAAAGATGAATAGTGCGGTGCGGTATGACATACGGGGAAGCGAAACCATAGCAACGGGCGACGCGCTAGCTCCAAGTAGTGTATCCCTGCGTCCAGTCACCCGCGCACATACTTGTGTCGTCTTGCGTACTATCGATATCGAAAGTGTTAGCGACTACCTGTTATACAATATTTAAAATATATATATATATATATATATATATATATATATATATATATATAAATAAAGTAAATAATTATTCAATAAACCTGGCACTTAAGACTTAAATATTGATATCGGTATTAAGAGTATGAAATATTTTATGAGATTTGTAAAACTTAGCAGGATCTATTGAAAGATGACTGTAATTATGTAAAGAAAAAGAGAGGTTCAAGTAGTCCCGGAAAAAACACATGTTTCTTCATAAATTTAAGTACATATATATTTTAAATGAAATTAAAAAAAAACAATAATATCATTAAACACTGTATTTAATAAACTTTCTTACAGTGTATTACACTTCTTTATACATTATCATCAAAAAAAAAGTTATTAACAATAAAATCACGTATGTCGTCTTGAGACAAAACAGAAATTACAAATACAAAATATTTTACCTCTTTAACTAAGTGTACACAAAATACAGAATATTCTTTAGCAGCAATTAAAACCTAACGATTATATATAAGTACGTTTTCGTAGAGACTTTGATGTGTAGTTATAATGTCGACCTTTGACTTTTTACATATTAAAATGTCATAATACAGTTTGCATTTTTCTGCTTGATTATACATGTTATACACGTTAAGTAATATCATCATTCGCTCTCGGTTTTCATCGCGATACCTACGAGACCCTTTGACTCGAGCGCAAAAAACCGACACGCTTCCGAGAGCGCACGAGGGACACGAGACGCGACGAGACGCGACGAGAGCACCCTGTACACACTCGTACTCGCCCTGTCTAGACATGGGTCGTAACGTCTTGGACGTAATCGGTTGTACGTAGTTTCGTGGATATGAGTAACTAGTTTCAAAACTGCTTATTTTTTTAATTAGTTACATATGTATACAGTATAGCGTAGGTTAGTTTTGCGTTTGTGTTATGTTATAATTACGAAAATATTAAAATATTATTGGTAGGTATCATAATATTAGTTTAACTGTGTTATGTTATGATTACGAATACGTAACAGGTTATAGGTATTATAATATGCGCGCCACATTGTCAATATTAGTACCTTTGTACAATTTTATACAGTCACAAAATATGTAAGTATTTAAGTATTATTGTCCATCACATCATATAATTTTTATAATCCACATAATACACAAAAATTAACTTAATACAAAAAATATTTATTATTTATTTACACCAATTTTATGTCTGTTTATGTACACTAAATATTTATATACACTTTAAATGTTTATTCACAAAGAAAACTATACATGTTATAATATTTATAAAGAAAAACGCGAAGTTTTTAAGAACAATGTTAAATAACGCTCGCCTCTAGGCCTGTCTCGTGGTGTCTCGACGAGCGTGTACAGCCGGCATTAGAGTCGTTAGTGTCTCGTGCGTTTATAATTCTATTTTTTGACGGACATCTGAAAACTGTAATGTATTGAAGAGGTGCTCGATGAATTCTAAAATTTTTCTATTTAATAAAAATACTAGCAGGGCTAACATTACTAATATTTCCTTTAATCACTCCTTAAAATGTTTGCGTTAGGAGTGGTCGACGACAGTAGTAGAATGGGGAATCGCATATAACGCGAGCGGTCGCCACTCAGAACATTGCAATACAACAGAACAAGAAAATCAAAAAAAAATCCAGGTTGCGACACATACAGATTGTTCTAAAACGCATACGTTGCTTGTCTCCGAGCCCTTTATCTCAACACGTCAGTATTTCTCACTAATATCGTTCAGTTTATTGTCTATTGTTATTTGCGTCCGTGGTGTAGCGTGAGGCGAGTCGGAATTCATTCGTGGCTTTGTATTGCGAAGTTGGCGCGAACTTCGGATTGTTACAACTGTATGTTTATTGAGCAGTTTGCTGTGAAAAGAGTAATTTATGTTCAGTGTTGCTGAGCGTTCATTTTTGCTTTTTAAAGATAAACAATAGAACTATTTTAATGTTTTTATTATTTAAAATTATAATTAAAATGGTTGCTTTAAATTAAATGATGCTTATATTAAAACCTAATAAATGTAACTACCTAATTAATATGGAATAATTTTGGAATTTACCGAATTATAACTATTTTAGGCCGCATGACGTCGAGGGTCTTTTTCTGTTTTCTTTTTTTAAACTTTTACACGCAAGATTTATCCCTAGCTTTCCGGTAAGAATACGAAGGTCAATATGTAGCCACATAATATATAGAAAAGGAAACTTCATTGCCTGCTTATTTTATCATATATATTATAAACAAAAATAATTTTGTCAGCCAAAACGCTCAAACATTAAACAATAAATACCGTTTCCTTTTTTACACAGTATAATATTACACTATCAAATGTTACAAAAATTAAAAACGCTTTTTTAAACAATACAGCAAAATAAAATAACACGTCGTAACGAATACATTGTATTTAGTGTTTTATAACTCAGCCATTGTAGTATCTACTCAGCATTCTTATTAACACACGGCTACGTGAGTATTAAAAAGGTAAGAAATGGTCGAATTAGTTTATCCCTTTCTAAAACTTAACGCTTCGTTGTTGCGTGAGTGAGAAGGATAATATGTATAGAATGATGTCACATTAGTGTCGATGCAAAATAGATTCACGAGCTCTACAAATGTTGATGCAAATACCACGAAATTGCTAATACCGATAAAGAAGGATTATTTACATGAGAAACTTTTTGATTTTTTTGATTACCTGCGTAAATAAATTAGAGGATGCGTATGATCAAATAATAAAACGCGTAATAAACTGCTAGGCTGCCTAAATAAAGAAATTTAACTATCTGTACCATTCCCTCCGTTTTTGTGGTTTTTCGAGGGTTGAAGCATTTCGAATACAAAATTACACGGATTGCATTTCGTTCGTGTTTTGTAATCTAGTTACTATTATCATACTTATTGATATTTATTGTGATATTTTAATCACAATGCAATTAAAATCATATTGCAAGTTTTGTTGACGTTTCAATAGTAATTATGTGGAATTTATTATATTTATATATGTAATTATTTACCGCATTGTGTAAGTCGCATTTGCCCATTTACTACTGAATTAAGATAGATTTTAATAACTAAAAAATAATTGATTAAAACTACTTTTACGGATTTTATCGCCTTTTATTTATTTTATTTTTAACACCTTTCCAGCACGGTCACGGGGGACTGAGGTGACTGACGTCCCGATGTCAAAGTTAATCCGGAGTACCTTCAGCTTTTTAATTATTGTCTTTGGTCCGATCTACGCAATTAAAATCCGTAAAAGTAGTTTTAATCAATGTACAGTGTTCGCGTAAATATAAGAAATCATTAACCAAAGAATAAATTAAAAATTTGAAACCCTCACCCAAAAAACGTCCGTATCGCAAGTTATACAAACGCAAACGTGACACGGCTTTTATCGTTATGGTCCAGTGGTTCGAGACAAGATCGTTGCAGCCAAAAACATTTATCACGCGCCATCAACTTTTTAAAACTCGTGTAATGCGACACCCGAGAAAACAAACGAATGTGCTCAAAACATGCGTGCATGTTCGCCCGTGAACTCGCAGTGGGACTAAACCAATAAATGTTGAAAAATGCCTTTATTATTTATGCATGGAATAAAATAGTAAATGTTTATAAATTTGTATCGTGTATTTTTTTTATTTGAAACGTTAAAAACAAGGTGTGTTGTATTATTCAAGTTCCTTATACGGTCGATTTGACTGTTCACATCCGAAATCAGTAACTTAACCGCTCGTCGTAAACTTCACATTACGCGAGTAGGGTTTGATTTCCGCCGTCGCCTATAAAATTGTCAACTGCAATTTTAAGTGCCATGGATGAATTTACCACGTACTCGGTGGTGATGGAAAACGTCGTGAAATCACTTAAGCAGTGCAGCGGTCTAATTGCTCCATAAATCTCACAAGTGAGTGACTCCGTGCCCAACCGTGGGTCGTACGTATGCTGTACATTTAGGTACTTTAACTTAAACGTTAAGGCGATACCTCGAAATTTTAGTGGTTTTGCTATTACACATAACTGTTAGTTTTGTAGATTACGAACCAAACCAACTAAAACCAATTTTTGATATATTATTTTTGACTATATGGCCTTGGATTGCATAAAAGGGAAACACGTTAATATGTAATTTTCTCGATTTCTCGATAGAAACAAATTGTAAAGTATGCTCATAACTCATATTAGTCACATTTCTTCATGCCACCACTATATTCTTACGAATAAATTCAAGGAATTATTTTTAAAGCGTAGTAAATAATCATATCTAAGTTTACATAGGTAAACCATTTTATCGTACATAACAAAGTTTTCTTAAAAATTTAAAATGTTGTATGATGCTTGTTTAGTTTGTTTCATAATACATAATTCTTTTTGCATGTCACAAATTATAAAGTTGGTACAATATATTTACAGAACCATATTACCATTATTTACCAATTAATATAGGATTAAATTAAATTATAATATTTATAGTACACAATCTATAGATTATTTATTATTAATTAATTTATAAAATGTCAAACTAAATAATACACGCAAATTAATTTTTAATTTAAATTTCAATAAATAATATATGTCAATTATTGATCATTCGTCATTCATGTTATTTAAATAGGTTTAAAATTTTTCAAAAAAAAAATATGTCAAAAAGTAAATAGAAATTAGAACTTTGTCAAAATAATTAAAATTGATTTATAATTTATCATTAAAATATTCATTTAAGTTATAATAGGTTTTTACAATAAGCATTTTCTTAAGTACTATTTCAAATTTACGACGCTGGGAGGCTTTTATAGTATTAGGTAAATTGTTGTAAAATCTGCCATTAGGGACCATTTTTAAATAATGTGAGATGTATGTCAGGAGCAACCAGATTATAACCAGGTTGACGTGCGCCATATCGACTTGGTGTCTCCAACTTGTTGGAAATAATGAGGATTTTTCCTAACAAAGCGGCGTAATTCAAAAATGTACATGCACGTATCAGTTTATAAATAATATCTAGGGAACATCATGAATCTCTTGGAGCTGTGAATGTAATGATTCTAAGCCATTTTTTGCCATGTTTTTGGAGCATGGATATGGATATCGCGTGTACCTCGGTAGCGTTACCCCAGAATATGATACCGTATCTTATCCCGGCAGAGGAGTGGCTGTGGTACGCAGTAAACGCGCACTGCTCAGGTGTATCCTTACGAAGTTCTCTCAGGGCATATCAAAAACCGCTTAACTTACTACTCACTCTACATGATTTTTCCATGAAAAAGTTGTCTATTGTTATCCCGAGGAGCGAAAATGTGAGAACTTCCTCAATATTTATACCTTGGTAAGATAAAGCGAGTGGGACTTCTGATATCTGATATGGGCGAAGCTGCATTACTTATTTTCAAAATTTAATGATAAAATCTCTAATTCATCTACATTTTTGGTAAGGCATTGGGCTATTTTTTCCTGCAAGTTACTAAGATTTTTTTTTGTTTACAAGTAATTATTAGTGCCTATTCTTCCGTAGGTATAGCTATCTCAATATTTGCGTACATGGAGTATGTTATTGCATAACTTTTATTTTGACTCTCCCTCTGTCGTACGTGAATTTCACCGACAGAGAAATAAGCCACGCCCCCAAAACCACGATTCGTTTTCAAGGTATCCCCATATGTATTGAAGTATTCAAAAATATAATGATATTATATGCTGCCCACTGCCCGCTACAGGCCGTCCCTATTTTTTGAGACGGTTGTAGATAAATAAGTCCGCTGCGTTGCTCCAATGCCTGTTGGCTTATTTCACAGGTTCTCGAAATACGAGTATTTTATTTTTTAGACAAGCAAATTTCCTCATGATGATTTCCTTCACCGCCGAGCACGTGGTAAATCTGCCCTTAAAATTGCTCGCGTGCCCGGGTTACGCGCGTACTTGGAAATTTATAAATTTAAGTATGACGGTCCTTCGTCCAATTTACACATATTAAATATCATTGACAAAAAATATGCCGAAATGTATGTTCATATATTTAATATTGACCAGGAAAACAATCCATCCTTGTCACCATATGGACGGTAAATCAGAAATTTGATCGTCTCAATAGCTAATATCAACGGACAAAAAACTCGCGCTATTAAATCTGACCAAAATCTTTTATAATTTACATAATATCTTTTAGATAATACAAATAAAATTACTAACATTAAGTATGTTATTTAAAAATATTACAACAATTCTTATAAAAACGTAAGCAAAAATTATGTTCACCCACACATAAAATATAATACCATAAAACGTGTTTTACTAAAACTAAAAGACGGTTTATGACAGCATTTACCAGATCAGGTTAATAAAGGAATGTTTTAAAAGGCTTAAATTTACTTTTAACGCCTAGGAAAAGTAATACGCTGGCCCGGTATTCGTAGTAGCTTATTTTTTAACCACGCATCCTCTCTTGGATATTAACACAAAAGAATTTAATGAGTGGTTGCCCGGCGATAATAAACCGATATTATAAAACTTCAATAATAACATCGGAGGCAAAATAAAAATAGTAAGGCGTATTAGCGCTTCGAAGCGACGGAGAACTGGGATAGGTGTCCGTTTTCTTGTAGGGTTGCCAGTCAGGTTTTGAATTTTATTTTCGGTGATAATATATTAACGTATTATTATATACTGGTATAATCATTATATTCGGTGTTTTTTGTGTATTGAAGTAATAAATATTTTTAAGAATTTTAATATACCCTAGATTCTAGTTATAATAATGGCAAAAGAAACAGATTTATTGAACTATATGAAATAATATAAGTTAGTTACTGTGGGCAAACCTGCTTTTAATTTTAAGGCGTATTTCTTGTCTTATCCATGTCATCCTAAGGGTGTCATATGAGTCTACAGAAATAAATGAAACAAGGAACATATGAATGTATAATTTTTTTACAGTATAGGGTGACAAACGAGCACACAGTCCACCTGATGGTAAGTGGTTGCTGCGGCCCATAGACATATACATCTATCCTCGATTACGAATAAACAGCAACAGAAACTTTTTTATTCAATGTAGATTATAACAATACTTATTGAAAGTCACTTTTTTCATTTACCACTGGTTCGCAAAAAAAAAACCTCTGTCCTGGGAAGAACCAGCAAGAAACCCAGCGGGACTATTTTTTTTCCAATAAAAGCTTACAATAATGTTTACAATAAACAACACAAGACAAATTAGAAATAGCTTGGTAGCGATCACCCTTCCCAGGGGTTATTATCATCCATAAGTTCCTTAATATTATAATAACCCTTTTTATACAAACTTAGTTTAATAACATTTTTAAACTTCGTGTATGACAAATTTTGTATATTTTCTGGGATTTTGTTGTAAAAGCGTATACATCGCCCCAAGAATGAATTACTGACTCGGTGGAGTCGAGTAACTGGTACTACTAGCTTAAAGCTAGAACGAAATGCAGATGCGTTGTCACCGTGAGCATTAAGATGGAATGCCTCATTTACAGTAAAAAGATTCTCCGGTTCTCTACGCTCACCATTTGAAACACAGCAGCATTAAGCTACTATTTTATGCTGGTATTTTGTAAGAGCGTTGTCCTTTCCCGGTCGAGCCGACCCATTCGTGCAGCATTGCTCTACCACATAGAAACTATAACAAAAACCTCCCTATGCGATGATAATTTGGGGAGGCCTTTCTTCAGCGGTGATTTTTAGGATTGTCTGTAACGATTAAAAGTTGTCAAAATTATTTCCTTGTTTTTATTTATAGAATTTGGTGAGAGGCCGGTTGGTTAATGAATGTGGCATCCCTGTTCACACGCCAACCAGCTATCTATCATTGCATCTTACGTGGAAAATGGCCCTAAAAAATGCAAGTGGCGTTGTGTTTGCAACACTCGAATAGATTTCGATCTTGGCTCACTGACTGTTTTTGCACCGCTCTTTATACTACGGTCTCGAATTAAAAGACTCCTTTGTTGCTTTTTTTATTAGAACTGAAATACAACTGTTGATTTGTATGTAATCTATTTGCGGGTGATTCAATTGTAATACGAGTATATCGTTCTTTGAATTACTTCTAAGTATGTATTTTATTTTAGTTATAAACGTATGATGTATATATATACTCGTAGTTAAATACATTTTGTACATATAAAAAAGGTAATAAAGGCTGTCTTTTTGTGTTAATTTAAATTAAATTATAAGGTATAATTTGATAACGAAGTACAAAAGAAAATTTGGGTCACATATATTAATTTTGATTACATCTATAAGTTTCATCCGGAGCATAAATAAATAACATCTTTACTTAATTTTCTGCGCCACGCTGCGGCTATACATGGTTATAGCACGAATGGGTCGGCTCGACCGAAAAAGAACCATGCTGTGTCAGAATACCAGCGCAAAATAATATAACAGTTGAGTGCTGCCGTGTTTCGTATGTTGAGTGTAAAGAACCGAACAACTTAGTCATCAGCGGTGGTAACGCATCTGCATTTTGATTCTTTATCGAGGATAGATGCAAATGTTTCTGGGTCACAGCATCCACCTACCATCAGATAGACTGTGTGCTCGTTTGTCACCCTTAGTCTATATAAAATAATAGTAATGGACCAACTAAGACGCTCTTTTAAGGATAAAGTAAAACTAGATTATCTTCATCAATGATTTGCGCATAAAAGATTTTTCAAGTGCTATGTTTTTTATTTATATAATATGACGATTGGTATAACGTTGACTTTTACTAAACTTATTAACTTTTATATAAATTATAATCGCATTGAGATGATAATCTCATCATAAAAGAGTCCAATAACCCATCTTATCTGGGGTCCCTGGGTCCAATCTGACATGGGTGTCGTAATGCTACTAAGGGGATATGCTAGAAACATCTTTTGGCGTCCAATAGATGGTAGTAAACCGGTATAGCTTCCTCGTATTTATACCAGATACCAATACAAGATGCGAAATGTAACTCTAGGGGCAAGAGATTTCTAGTACCAAAATTCTCAATCCTCATTCAAAGTTTTTCGATTATATCCTCCTTGCTATGGGCATAATGATTGTTCGGATAGAAAGAGACATTTTCTTAAAATCATTTATTTGTTACAGGTAATGTCTGCAAATTGGAGATCTCAGCATGTTTACAACAGAATTAGGTAACCTTGGATATGACATAGGAGTGGATTTTTGTGCCGTGTAGAAGAGGTGTAAGAATATTCCCTTACCTACGAGTAAATCATCTCGTGGGTGTCGCAAGAGGGAAACGGATACAAGAGATAAGCACCATCTTCCTGAAAACAACTTAAGATTATAACAAAACTGCGGTGGTAACCTCAAACTTACTGACCGAGCGCAGCAACTATGGCAAAATCCTTTTTGAGGCAGTCTATACCAAAGATTTAAATAGCTAGATGCGCCCTTACCATAGTATGACCACTCCGAAATTGTCCATTCTCAATTGAGTGAGCTCACTCATTCGCAATCAGTGCTCATTTGTGCGACAGAGATAGTATAGTATACACAATTTCATCCAAAAATAATGCCACAGTTTTCAAGGGAAGGCGCATATAACTATTTAAATCTTTGGTCTATACGGGAAGCCGATGTTCACTAGTAGACTTTTATAATCTGTAATCGAATGTTTGTTCCAAAAAAAAAAAAAAATTTAAAGGACCAACAGTGCTTAATAGCGATGGACAAGTGGTTTGCGCAGTTTCATTTTCAACTAATTATATACCTGTGTATTCAAATGGTGTGCAATCTTGCCTTCATATTATTGATACCCCTTATTACCTTGACTTTACGAAAAAAAAGAGGCGGCGCAATGGTCATTCTAACGAAGATCGTCAACGGCATTGCCGTGCATCAGTTTATGGCAGATTACGTCTGTTCTCGATTAAAAATGCAGATGCTTTGTTATTCTTATGGACTAAGTTGAAAGGCCTCTTTCAGTACTATCCGAAAAATAGCATGATCATGCTGCTATTTTAAATAAGTGTTCTTTGTGAGCGTGATACTTTCCCTGATCGAGTGGACCCATTCGTGCTGAAGACATAATTAAGCTGCAGCGTGCTCCTATTCTAGCATAGTAAATCCTAAAATTCCTCATTTGAGCAATTATAGGATTGCTGTTGCTCAATCATACGATTATTGAACATTGCTTTCATACCGAAATTTTCGTGTATGTATTGCACGTATTGCAATTATAAATCCCCAAATTCGCGACCCCCTTCGTCCTCCCGATTCACAGTGATTCATGCCCGCCACAAGTCCAGCCGGTCATAAAATTTGAGCATGCAGCCTAATGGCGCAATTACAGGCTTAATTAGCGAAGCCGAGACGTTTGTCAAGGCAAGAGTTTTACGATGTACGTGAGTGAATGCGATTGATGAGTGACGAAGTCCAACCCGCCGGGTAACAAAGGCTAAGTTGCTTGAAAATTATTTAGAGAAAATTTTATATTATTTAATGTGATAAACAAACCACACAATCCATCTATTGGCATGTGAATGAGGTGACTTTACACGAACATCTGTGTTAAGCACCAATACCTCATTAAAAAATCAAAATGCAGTTGCGTTCTCACCCTGAGAAATATGATAAAATGATTTATTTACTAAACAGTATTGGTTTACATACAATGAATTATTTCTACTGTACCTTATCTTTTTATCAAACAATTAACGGTAATCTGAATTCCAGCTCGAACGGAGATTCATAATTAACCAAAGAAGTTGAAATATTAATAATTGGCCAAAAATAAGTCTAGGATACTATTGATAGCCTGATTCTGGACTTACTTAGAAGGTTTTATATCAAATTAAAATATTAAAATTTCTAAAATATAAAATTTTGCTATATAGTAAGCTCGAGCGGAGAAGGCCTACGCTCTAACAAAATACCAGTGTAAAATAGTAGCTTAATGCTGCTGAGTTGGGTATGGCGAGTGTAGAGGACGAAAGACCCTTTTATTGATAACTAGGCATTCCACCTTAGCCCTAGTGTGGTGTTGAGATTGATAACGCATCTGCATTTTAGTTCTTAATTGATGATAGGCATTTGTGAGTCGCAGCATTAACTTACCATCAGATGAACTGACATTTACAAGTATATTAAAATATTCCCATTCGTAAACAAAGAACAATATGTAACGTACAATCTTTGCGAAAGTTTCATTCCCAAAATACATGTTTACATTTATACACGACTTACGAGATCTTTCTTTCGTACTTTTATTAAATTTGCACGACGTTGACGCTCTCGTTCTTTGTGCTAAATACAATAAACGTGATATACCGAATGTCGGTATTAACTTCATCGCGTAATATATTTACCGAGAAAAACATTCACGGACTTTTTTTTTTACTAGAGTGGTAACAAAGCTCCATCGAGTAATCCAAGTTGAAAACAGACGTCTTTTGGATTGAGATCGATTTATTTGGTTATTTCATCAGGGCAGCGTCGTATGAGACATCATCACCCTATTCAACCTCGTTAGATTCCGTAAGACACGAATATAGGAATTAATGGAATCAGTCACTTTGTGGAAATCGATTATATTAAAGATATTAAAAATTGATTTGCTAAGATCCGCCTAATAAAATGACATGATTTGTCTTACCTAGTTTAAAGAGCACCTTGCGCCCTCCCTCAATTGTTGTGTTCCGCATCTACACAAAACATTTTTTTTACTATAGCAATTACGATAAATAGTAATCACGCTTGCGCCGGAGGTAAAATACGGCACGGGGCGCAATGTTTTTTATATAGGAAAGGGTGATAAACGAGCACACAGTCCATCTGATGGTAAGTGGTTGCTGTGGCCCATAGACACATGTATCATCTTTTTTATCATCTCGATTACGAATCAAAATGCAGATGCGTTGTCACCTGTGAGGACTAAGATGGAATGCCTCGTTTCCAGTAATAAGGGTCTCCGGTTCTCTACACTCACCGTACGAAACACGCTGGTATTCTGTGTGAGCGTGGTCCTTCCACGGTCGAGCCGATCCATACGTGCTACAACTATATTATTAATATAACTGCAACGTAGCTCTACCATCTATAAAAAATGTGTTGGTGGCATAAGAATAATTTTAAGAATCCATCACTATTTCAGCTTGTCGATAAAAGGTATGGGATAAGGATTATAAAGACGTCATTGCCTCCAATAGATGACAGTGTACCATCTCGTATAACTGTTACTGTCATAGCCTATTAAAAGTCCCCTGCAAAACATTACACATTGACATTAGAGTATTGGTACATGTTTACGATACACACCCGGAAACAAGCAATACGACGGCGACGCGACGTTACGCTGCAGCTAATCACAGGTCGCTGAAATGAGTGAGCGCGCGAGCGATTTTGCCCTTGAGCTATTCTTCTTCTTCTTGATGGATATCTTCATTAGGGAGTTATTTGGTATGGTTGCCCCGCTTGTTATTAGGAAGACCCATACCAGCAGAATACCAGCGACGAGAAGTAGAGACCAGAGTCGCTTAAGTCTTCCAAGCGTGGGGAATAAAGCAAATATTCCCTACAACACTAGCCCAACATTGGAATTTTTTGAGCTAATGATGTAAAAGAGCAATTAGCATTAATCAAAATTTAAGGCAAAGCAAGTTACACTTAATTGAATAAGTAATGACCTAAGTCTAACCAGATTTAACGAAAAGTATAACTCGTTATGAATTTCATAACTCGCTTAGAGCAAAGAATAATTTTTTGGGGCTCCGCAAAGTTGTGGAATCAAATTTGTATAATGTCAACGTCCTTTTTTTTTTTAAAAAAGAAGCTTATTAACGTTATCTCTTAATCTAAAATTGTCTCGGCCAACGGTTATTAAAGAAAGTAATCTAGGAATGCTCCCTCTTCCCTCCAAATTTACTCAGTTTATAAGTTATCCTGTAAGTAAAGTTTAACTTCCCCTAATTATACGCCCAAGTGCTATTTATTTATAAACTTATAAATAATATGTACTCGTAATTAGTGTTAAGTGGTTTCTAACTTCTTGTTAAAGTTGCATGCATGAAATCATCATATATTTACATATACTAGTATATAGTAAACAATTGGAAATTTAATTAAAATGATGTCCTAGACTTGGGTTGGCCCAAACTGGCGACTTTATGGTTTTGTTAATGTATTTTTTTATAAATATATTCTCGAAATGCCCTCGATTCATGCGCAGTGCTATGTTCCGACCCAAAGGGTATAGAGAGCAAGTATAATCATACAGAATGTGAGGCATACCATCTTAGTCCTCAGAGGTGACTGATCTGTAGCCATCTTTGATTGAAGTTGATTGGGCTCTAGTACACACCTACCATCCGTTAGGCTGTAAGATCGTGTCACTTCAATTTTATTTAAAAAAAAAGCTTACTGTTGACGCCATGTTGATCGAAAGTAGAAATCGGTCAATATAATAACGATGAAATAGTGATTCCTGTCCTATTTCCTTCATAATTAATTTGAATACAAGCAAAAATGATGAATGGCGTTGATGATAAGTATTTTAAGCGGTCCTTGAGCCTAACCTAAATAAATGAATACCCTGTCACCTTTTCAATTTTAAAAGAGTTCAACTAACTCTCGCAAAGACCTACAGGATAAAAATAATTTTAAAAAAACTACACAATTTTATCTAGCCGCTATTACTAGTATGTACTCAATGAATTAATTTAAAAAAAATACGAAAACGACTCCAATGTTTTCGTGAGGATTTTACTATTCTTTAATTAATAGGATCGTTATTTTGGCGAAATTGTTCATTAGTTATTTTAAAAATATTTGAGATTTATCTCGTGGTATAAAAGTCAAATATTGGCATGGAATAGTTACCAAAATTATGATGATTAAATTAAATCTATTTTTAAAAGTAATAACCTGTATACTTCCCACTGCTGGACGCAGACATCCTCTCATTTCTGATAGGGTTTTATGGCAAAGAAATGTCCACCCAGCGCGGCCCAATGCACGTTAGCGGACCTCACATGTCTTCAAAATATTTTTTTCTTATTTCTCAGACATGCCGGTTTCCTCACAATGATGATCATGATGACTAGAGTGGTAGGTACTGTTGCTACATATTTGGTAGTCCTCAATATCAACAAGCAACTCTAAACTTTGTACTGTACCTGCCAAGTACGCATTGGTGACCCGGAGTTGGTATTTAATAATGTCCCCCAGACCGAATTTCGGTCACGGCGGTTAGTACAGTTAACGAAAAATTTTATTATTAATTTTTGTTCCGATCTGGATCTGGAATTTTTTGAGCTAATGATGAAGCAGAGTAATTAGCATTAATCAAAATAAGGCAAAGCAAGTTACACTTAATTGAATAAGTAATGACCTAAGTCTAACCAAATTTAACGAAAAGTATAACTCGTTATGAATTTCATAACTCGCTTAAAGCAAAGAATAATTTTTTTGGGGCTCCGCAAAGTTGAGGAATCAAATTTGTATAATGTCAACGTCCTTTTTTTTAAAGAAGCTTATTAACGTTATCTCTTAATCTAAAATTGTCTCGGCAGACGGTTATTAAAGAAAGTAATCTAGGAATGCTCTCTCTTCCCTCCAAATTTACTCAGTTTATAAGTTATCCTGTAGGTAAAATTTAACTTCCCCTAATTATACGCCCAAGTGCTATTTATTCATAAACTTAAAAAGAATATGTACTCGTAATTAGTGTTAAGTGGTTTCTAACTTCTCGTTAAAGTTATATGGATGAAATCATCATATACTTTTATGTATAGGAGTATATAGTAAACAATTGGAAATTTAATTAAAATGGTGACCTAGACCCAATTCAAACTGGCGACTTTATGGATTTGTTAATGTATTTCTCTTTATAAATCTGTTCGTGAAATGCCCTCGAATCATGCGCAGTGCTATCCTGCGGTCCAAAGGGTATAGAGAGCAAGTATAATCATATAATGGCTGTGAAGTATACCATTTTAGTCCTCAGAGGTGACTGATCTGTAGCCATCTTAGATTGAAGTTGATTGCAACTGTTCATAGACTCCACTCTCTCTAGTACACACCTACCATCCGTTAGGCTGTAAGATTGTTTGTCACTTAAATTTTATTTAAAATAAAGCTTACTGTTGACGCCATGTTGGTCGAAAGTAAAAATGGGTCAATATAATAACGACGGAATAGTGCTTCCTGTCCTATTTCCTTCATAATTAATTTGAATACAAGCAAAAAGGATGAATCGCGTTGATGATAAGTATTTTAAGCGGTTCTTGAGCCTAACCTAAATAAATGAATACCCTGTCACCTTTTCAATTTTAAAAGAGTTCAACTAACTCTCGCAAAGACATGTACTCAATGAATTAATTTAAAAAAAAAATACAAAAACGACTCCAATGTTTTCGCGAGGATTTTACTATTCGTTAATTAATAGGATCGTTATTTTGGCGAAATTGTTCATTAGTTATTTTAAAAATATTTGAGATTTATCTCGTGGTATAAAAGTCAAATAGTGGCTTGTAATAGTTACCAAAATTATGATGATTAAATTAAATCTAATTTTAAAGGTAATAACCTGTATACTTCCCACTGCTGGACACAGACATCCTCTCATTTCTGATAGGGTTTTATGGCAAAGAAATGTCCACCGCACTGGCCCAATGCATGTTAGCGGACCTCACATGTCTTCAAAATATTTTTTTCTTATTTCTCAGACATGCCGGTTTCCTCACGATGATGATCATGATGACTAGAGTGGTAGGTACTGTTGCTACATATTTGGTAGTCCTCAATATCAACAAGCAACTCTAAACTTTGTACTGTACCTGCCAAGTACGCATTGGTGACCCGGAGTTGGTATTTAATAATGTCCCCCAGACCGAATTTCGGTCAAGGCGGTTAATACAGTTAACTAAAAATTTTAATTATAAATTTTAGTTCCGATCTACGCAGAATGGGCTTACAGTATCTTGAAATATTTCAGTAGTATTCTTGGGTTTGGATTTAATTTTATTAATTATGGAATCTCAAGCTTCGTTAACTATGACATAAGAACGTCAAACACCTTAGCCCCCCCTGTGACCATGGGTGCTGTAAGTGTCTGTCGAGAGTTAAAAATTTAAAATTCAACGCGATAAAGTCCGTAAAATTAGTTTTACTACAAGGATATTAAATTTTACATAGAGTAGTTAAAAGGCGTATTAATATTGTTAATATCGTTACTAGTATTATTTATATAATGTTCTTATAAAGTTATACAGGGTTATAGTTGGACCCGGTGGTCCAACTTTAACCCTGTATATCTTTTTCGAGGGTGATCACCTACCGAGGTGGCGCTGTTGTTAAAATTCACTAGTCACCCGTGAGAAGCCGTGGTTGATCGCTAGTATGTATGTAAAAAGCTGTTGTGTGAGGGAGCACAGCTGTTCAATAGATTTACCAAATGACGTAAAAGAACTGCACCAACATACTTAAATATGTTTAAAAATTAACTTAAGAGGGGAGCGTTACGTACAGTGTAATATGAATGATAAATAATCTTAGACTGTATCTTTTCCAACACTCTAGAGGTAGAAATGTATCTACCTCTAAAGTATCTCATTATATATATTACGCCGTCATCGTTTTATCTTTATATTTCATTATAAGTGAACTATGTATTTTATATATTATGTGTATTGTAGTGTAACCGTATAGTGGCAGTGTAATATTAATGCACTGCCCCATGTCATCCCGTGGGTGTGGTAAAAATGGACAGAGGGAAACTGAACTAGGAGATGAACAGCAGCATTTTCCTGATAACAGCTAAAAAATTGCTTGACAAGCCTGGCAACTTATGCGCGAGGCCCATAAGTTGCCAGGCTTCGGGTGTGGACTTTTGGTAAACTGTAATGGTATAGTCAGGAGAGACCATCCACGACAAGAGCCGTATAATCCAATTGGGTAAGCTTGACCCCTTGGGATCTGCACATCTCGGGAAGCCAACCAAGCTGGCTAAAACAATTTGGTACCTCTCAGGCACGTCCACGTTGCACTCATGATACCGTACCAATTGTCCGTGATTGGTTTGATTTTGAGTATGGATGGTATTTATTGCATGAGAAATAAAATTCTTCAAACTTGAAAATCACCTAAAAATACATACGTGTTAATCTAATATGAATAACGATTGTCAAGCAATTGTCCTTTCACCTAAAAACATCGTATATCGTTTTTAAGCGCTACAATAATTCTTTTAAAAACCTCTCAACGTCCCTTAGACGTTTAATTAACTCGAGTAGGTACAGGAAGGATCCAAGGAGAGCCATTTCCTCGCGTTATGAACAGACGTGAGCGCATGTGAAGGACTGCGAGCGCTTTTTTCTTCACTAGCCTCGTTAAAATGAGATTTTCGAGTTAAAAACTCGACTCAATGTAACTCGCGCTGATTGTCGCGGAACATTTTAATTTAATTATATTTTCTAGGAGTGCTCTGCGAATATACTCTATATTTTTATTACGAGATGGTAGATATTATTTTTACGCGTGTGTTGGTTGCTTATGCTAAACTTACTTTTGTATGTGTAATTTCTGCTTCTTGGGAACCAATGTTTTTTTTTTCTAATAACAGTTTTTGCATTTGAAATGATATCGCGGTTTTATTACTATATTTTAATAAGCAACAAGCTGTTTTTGATGTGTAACATCTTTCCTCTCGCTTTTTCGTAATCTGTGGGAGTGATTTTGTGAAAGGGACGGAAGTGTGTAACAGGAAGCCGTGGAAGCGCGCGATATTTGATTTGACCAATGAGTGTGTGCGGCGGCAGTAAAGTGTGCTGTTATATAAACTTGTTTATATATGTAAACTATATTAATAAATGTGTTTTCTGTTGATAGTAAGCGTCTGAAAAAGTGCAGATCATTGATAAAAATGTAAGTGAGTAGTAGTTAATAATTATTCGAATAGATATTTTTCGGTATTTAGCTTTTATAAATTTTAAAGTTAAAATCTATCGCTGCTCAATTGATATTTATAATTTTGATTTAAAAAAAAACAAATAGCTTATTTCAGGATATAATGTTAATGTTACTTATTAGCAAGGTGAGATGTCAGATGACATACACACATGAGGCACATGAGATTGATATGTCATATTTACGACTTATTGCATTACACATCATAGTCTAATATTCATGGGTTAAAACTCTAAATTTAAACCAAGTTTCTTGGACAAGATCTCGGCTTACAGCATTGCATATTATCTAGCATTAAAAGTAATATTTAAATAGCCATAAATCTTTTAACTAAACTAGATAATTCTATGCAGGGCCGGACTTTGCAATTAAATGAAACTTTTTCTAAATATTTATATAACATTAAAGGCAATAACTACGTCTTTCATACAAGACATTCAAGGCTACTAAATAAATAAAATTTGCAAATCGTGTTTACTCATACTAGTTTATATGTTTTTTTTTTTTGCATAATATGGTCGTCGCAGTTAAGAAAAGATTAACTTGAGTAACTAAAGAATGTGGTGTATATTGTTTGTCGCGTTTACAAAGTTGATTGACAAAATTGGCCTTCACAAAGCACTTTTTGAATGTGAAGAAAGCTATATGTCATCGCTTCAACAAATACCTACTGCAGAAGACTTTGGAAGAAGAAGCGTTATTTCTATAAAATAAAGTTTTTTATCTCGTTATTCAGTAATTAAACGATGTTCTCAAATGTTTTAAGTTAACAAAGGAATATTAAAACCGTAAAAGGAATATTAAGTACTATGCTCTACCTTGATCGAACTCACAAACTGATATTAAATCAACAAATGCACATTCGCAATAATATTCGTAACTCGTTATTAGCTTTTATAATGTTCCGCTGTCGGGTGGATTAGTATCGACAAATATTAAAAAATATTGTAATATAATAATGGTGATAATTGTTATCAATTTCATTGAAATTGAAATTTTCTAGTGTTAAAAATTGGCTTAATATTTACATCAGTAAAAAATCGATATAAAGTTTTATAGACGATTCACGGCTGTTTTATTCTAAGATTACTCGTCTATATTATATTGTGTATTCCATAAAATTTTGTACTTTATCAATCGCAAAGTTTTGCTTATAATGTAAATTTAACATCACTTTGCCAATATTACTAAATAGTTCGCTTAGTTTTTGTCATGATGTCACATCATATACGACTACTGTGAGGCTCTCGTTTTTATTTTATGTAGATGTGTTATTTTCGTATTGGAATAACCTTTAAACATAGCTGTGACATTGGAAAATATATAATACTTTACGTGGTAGAGCCACGCTGCAGCTATATTATGGTTGTAGCACGAATGTGTCGGCTCGACCGGGGAAGGACCACGCTCTCACAGAATACCAGCGTAAAATAGCAGCCTAATACTGCTGTGTTTGGTATGGTGAGTGTAGAGATCTGGAGGCACTCCATCTTAGTCATCAGGGGTGACAATGTATCTGCGTTTTGATTCTTAATCGAGGATAAATGTCTATGGGCCACGGCATCCACTTACCATCAGGTAGGCTGTGTGTTCATTTGTCACCCTTACTCTATAAAAAATATAATAAAAAATATTTTTAGTAGATTATTTAAACGGCAAAAATGCAACTACAAAAATATTAAAATACAAATAATGGTTTTTAAATATGATTTAAATAATTTTAATTGACCTATTCATAATTATATTGTTTTTATTTTAATATACTTTAGACTTGTGATTTTGGTCCCTTACAATTCTATTTTTTATTTGGTGGAAAATGTCACAATTACAGTTGTTGCTTCACTTTTTAATCACAACTTATACTTCATTTAAAATATAACTGATTTTTAAGAAAGCTTGTGCCCAACAGTGAACAGATAAGTATTTTCATGTAGTTTTTATTTATAGGTTTAGTCTGTTTTATGTTTCACGTTTGGGATCTTATAAGTCTGAGTACTAGTGTTTGAGTTATTAACAGTTAACAGATATGTTTATCTTCCCATTTAAAATCTACGTAAGAATGCTAATTTTCGGGATTCATAACTTCATTAACATATATGAAGGTATAACATAGAACATATATCAAAGAATATCTATCATTCCCAAAATCAAACTCAAACATTTTATTGCGTTTATGTGGTTACATAAATAGCCAAACATGAGTCCTGATAGGGTGTAGCAATATTGTATTATATTATATATCAATTTGATTTCATTAATTTAGAAAGATGAACTACATTTTATTTACTTAAACTAAACACTTTTAGGTTTAATAAACATTTTCACTATTTACAACGATATTAAAGATATTATCAAATTAATTATTTCATTCCCTTATCTAATTTTTTAAAAGGAAGTGTGTGGGTGTGGGTGTAGTGAGCTTTTCGTTTTGTGTATCTCAAAAAGAAATGATGATATCGTCTCTCAACCAATTTTATTGGACGTGTAATTAAATATCTAATGTAACAAAAATGTCATGAAAGACCTTATTCATTTTTAACCCCACTCTGTAGTTTTTTAAACGCTCTACCGAATCGCTCGCATACATATAATATTTTTCTTGTATTGAAATTTCAATATGGCAGTTTTGTAATAACTAAATTTTCAGAATTTTCCATTGACTATAGTTTAGAATCCAATTTGAGTTGCCTTATTTATTGTATATTTTCTGCAGTCATACTGAAGATAGATTAAAACTGCGATTTAGTTTCGTTGTTATTGAAATACCTTAGGGGAAATATCCGCAGCAATCTTTAATATTATGTAATATCGCTGATAATACAACGGAAAGGATACTGCAATACGGTGGCTCATCTGTCACACACAGGAAGCGCGGATACTTGAAAAATAAATATCCGATACTAAAGAATAAAAACACGGGTCTATACGTTTATAATACTTATAGAATACATCATCATCATCGTCAATACAACCCATCACAAATCCATTGCTTATGTATAGCTGTGGATCTTATAGTGGTGATAATTGCCATAGTTGCCACGCTTCACAGGCGGGTTAGCAACCGCAGTTTTTTATTATCTTGAGCGACGGCTATCAGTAATATGCTGCATTCCATCTTCTGTTTCATCCTTCTGCCGAGTTCCACGAGACCCTGAGGATGTTCTGAGGTAGTGGAGATACGCCGCCACCACACGCCAAGTTTAATAATTGTTTATTTTGTTACTTACTTATTTTTTTACTTTTATTTTTACTTATGTTGTTCTATCTATGGCTTTTACTGTTATGTACTACCTGTGTATTATCAAAATACGAAATAATATAAAAAATATCAAAATATGAAATAAATAAAGCTAAATTGTTTGTGCAATAAAATATCTTCATTATTCTCTTGTTTTAACAAAAAATAAAACTGTTAATCGCTAAACTGTTTACGTTTATACAATATTGTTTATAATATTATACGTTGGATTACAGATATACATTGAATGATGAAGATAAAGAACTGCACGTCAATGGTGTGTGTAATAAATTGCAATCAATACTGGGTAGATTCTTTCACTTAAGCAATTTCATGAATCGAAAAGTCTTGTACGTACTGTATTATGCACTGGCTGACTCGGTAATCAGTTATGCATTGAGCAGTTATGGGCTAACATTCAAAAGACAGTTAGATCGTATAAAACATTTACAGATTAGACTACTTAAGTATTTAGTAAGTAAAAAAGTAAAATTATGGTGTAAAAAAAATTATGACAAATTATTTAATATATGTAAAATACTTCAAGTGCATGAAAAGGTAGATTACCTAATTGCTTTAGAACAATATAAAATAAATAAATTTAAACAACCTATAACGCATAAATATCGTACCAAGCAAGTTGAGAAGGGTAAATATGTGATACCACATATAAGAAACTATTATGGTAAGAGAACTGGGCAATATTTAACTCCGCTGATATTTAATAGAATAGATTTTATGAGAGATACGTCCAAAGACATAAGCACTGTAACATTAAAGAAAAGATTGAAAAATACATTCCTATGAAAAGTATAATGTAATATAATAAGTATTAATTAAAGATAGAGATATTTATTGTAATAAATATACCTAAGATAAGTATGTATGTAACAAAAATACATATTAATGTATAACAAAAGAGCGCCATTATCGCCAACAAACTGTTGCACAGTTTGGCGATGTTTATTATTATTTTAAATCTGTGTATTTTATGTTAATAAAGATTTAAAAAAAAAGAATTCGTTACAATCTAAATTCAGTATATATAAAATATTCAAAAACTATAATAAAAAGAAACTAAAAAGTTAAATTATTGTACTCCCTTGGTATCTTGCGTAGAGGCATAATTTTAAACGTCTCATAGATTTTTTAAGAACATAAGATAATTACCCTGTTATTTCATCGGTCTTATGAAAGCGCACGTAACCCCAGTCAAGAAATTTGTAAAAATAGTTCTATGAAAAAGTGTTAGTTATCGATTAAAAAAACAAAAACATTTAAAAATGATCGCGTTACTAAGCGACATAACCAATGCAAACTCAGAAAGTCGTGGGTTTGAATCCGCCATTCGTAAGAGTTAATATCAAAATAAAATAAAAGTTAAGTTTATTCAAATATACCTTCCTCGTTAAAATATTTTATGACTTACAGTAACCACTGTTCAGCGTCTGCTTTGTCTGAGAAAGTTAATTATAACATTTAACAACTTAATAAATTATAAGATAATGGTCAAAGTGTAAGGTGTAATAAATATTTTATAATGAATTGCAAAAACAATTACGCGTTATTATGAGAAATAACATGAAGTAACATAAGTTTTGGTAATTATAAAGTTTGTTACGTGTTTATTTCCTTATTTACATTTTTTATTTTAGCTGTAGAATTCCAGCATTTTATTATAACTACAAATCTGTTCGTACGAAAGTTGGAACCAAAGTTGGGTTTGAGGACACATGAGTGTTTATATAGCTTGTGTAATTACAAAATAAAGACTGCGATTTTGATGTCATAGAACAGAATAGAAAAGAAACACTTTTATTCAGTATAGATTATTATATAATACTTATTGAAAGTCATTTTTATATACCAATGTTTCGGAAAATACCTCTGTCCTGGGAAGTATTTTGGTTGTAGCACGAATAGGGCGGCTCAACCGGAGTAGGACCACGCTCTCACAGAAATACCTGCGTAAAATTGCCGCTTAATGCTGCTGCTGTGTTTCGTATGACGAGTGTAGAGTGCCGGAGACCGTTTTCAACAGGAAACGAGGCATTCCATTGGGTGCGTTTGGCAGAAAAAAGCGCTAGCAAGCGCTTGTAAGCAAAATGGCGATCGTAAGCGGTAAGTGCTGTCAAATCGTAAGTAGCTATTTTCCTTTAGGACACGATGTTAGTTTTAACCGGGGAACCTAACCTAGTTTAAATATATGTTTGTAAAGTATTCATATTAAAAACTTACCAATCATGAATTTTTAATAACATCTATATGTTTATTCATGTCGTTATATTACTTAAAACTAATATTGCACAAAACAACTTATAAACTCTACTTCAAAACAAATTAAATAAGCAAAATGGCGGATTGTGTCAGCGCTACTGAAGTAGCAATCGTGTCCTGGCCGAAAACTATTTTAGCGCTTGTAAGCGCTTGCTAGCGCTTTTTTCTGCCAAACGAGGCACCCATTTTAGTCCTCAGGAGTGGCAACGCATCTGCATTTTGATTCTTAGTCGTGGATAGATGTAGATGTCTCTGGGCCGCAGCATCCACTTACCATCAGGTGGACTGTGTGATCGCTTGTCACACTTATTCTATAGTATAAAAATAGTATTAAATGTCCTTAAGATCGAATTTTGGTCAATTCAGCTCATCTCAACGTCAACGCAGGAAATGATTATAGTGCACGAGTGTGTGTGAAAGTACAGGTGCACTCATTTCCTTCACTGTCGTTGACGGATAAAGCGGCAATCTGACATGACCAGAGATAAATCTGGCTCAGAACCAACCGCTTTACGTGCTATCTGGAAATAACTGGTATTTCTCGACCCGGGATTTGAATCCTGTCCAGCTTAGGACCACTATGCCACTTAGACAGTCATTATTATTAAACTGTGACAGTCACTGATGTCCATCACAAATGCACAGCTGAAAACAGTTCTGTAAACGTAGTCTAAAAGCGCGTCTCATATTTACTTTTAACCGCTTGTTTCAAAGGTAGCTCGTTCTAGTAATAGGTTTCCATAGTCTGCATTTGAGAGTTCGAGGTTGCTGAAAAACCTTACTTCCCCATCAGGTATCTTATTGTTTCAATATCGAAATACAAGATAACTATAAATGATTTGAATAGATTATACAGACTATTAAAACAACGTTTAATGTAAACGTCAACCTTTCGAAATATATCGTAAGTGAACATTCACCGAGATTTAGCTATCGTCTCGTATAATCGCTGCTAGGGTGTTGGCGATTGGTCACAGTTTATCCGACTAACAACTTACCGCAATCGATTCTACACACCTCAGCCGGTGCTGTGTTTCGTAATACTATGAGTATGACATCATTGCATGCTTCAACACTTGGACTATGCACAATATTGAAATTGGTTATAGATTTTTTTTTTACTTTACACGTAATAAAGTTATTAAGCTTTCCGCAGCAATAAACTTCGATTCGATAATATATTGTTAATATTTTAGCTATGGTTAATGCTTTATGCGGCACGCTTGTAATCCCTGAGGGGGTGGGCAGAGTTCAATGAACAGGGAGAGAGCAGATACCCCGTTATTCCAAAAAAATATGGGTTTGGAAGAAAAATTGTAAAAGAAGTCATAGGAGGCATCGCCTACTTAAATGCAAATTCAATATCCCATTAGTCGCGTTTTACAAGCTGAGTAGGTAATACTAAACTTGTCTATTCATTTTTTTGTGTCTCATATGGTAGGTACCTACAAGAATTGTGTAAGTCTGACTTAAAGATTATTTAAATGTTTGTTAATATTAATGTGTAACTATAGGTAGCAAAGTAATATTTACTTAGTTATTGTAAGTTGAATAAAACTATTTTTACGGATTTTATAGCGTTTAATTAACTTATTTTTTTTAATTCCGACGTTTCACGGCACGATGGTCACGGGGGGGGGGGGGGGCTGAGATGTTTGACGTCCCAATGTCATAATTAGCCTGACTACCTTCAGTTTGAGGAGCAGATAGCAACACCAACCTATCTTCTCTATTGAAATTAGGATGTTTTTTTAACTTCAATAGCCTCGCGTATTATCTATAGCATGTCGAAGGTCACCCCCAGCATTACATCAGATTGCTGCCTGCTTAATGGTTCCCTTTCTACTTAGTTTCTATTAAGAATATAAATACATTTGTTGTTCTTATGGATTTAGTTATATTACCGCACTAGAACAAAGCCGTTTAATACAAAAGATGCCAACATTAATGATAAATGAAACTCCACATCTTCCTCCTACAGTTCAAAGTGAAACGAAATCGGCGGAGGGCAATATGTTGTGCTATAATGGAATGGACGTCGGCACATACAAGACAAGGTTTGCATGATGGAATTGATACGTATTAATTACACGTATCTCGACGCCCATCTCAGTCCATTCGGAGCCAATTAGACGGGGAATCGGAGGTCAAGGAGGTTGTGTGGGGTGTTTCAGCGCGTCAACTTAGTTGAGAGTATTAAGCGATTGAAAAGGATGGATATACAAATTATTTTGCTATTAATAAAATATAGTTTGATCGTGTTTCTCACGACATAAAAACTTGTTACTGGCACAAGTTTTTTATTTAAAGTTTGAATGATTATGGCGCAAAAATCGTAGTTCCGTAATGTTTTAGTTTAGTTTACGACGGGCTGTTTTATGCAACTCCACGTCTAAGCGCGTATTTTGCGTGTGGGCAGGAATAATATGGTTATTCGAGCCATGATATCTCCCCGAAGAAGCTCAGCAGTCCCTTGATGTAGCAAGCAACTGCGGGGAGCGATCCCGGCGTACCAAGATGTTTAGCCCTGTATGAAGCGACTTCTGAACATGTCAGCAACACGTGAGCCGCCGTTTCTTCCTCTCCCATGCATGCCCTGCACAGGGGGCTATCAGTAACACCTATGGTGAACAAATGTTCTGTGATGGCATTTGTTACTATCCTGATCTGTGGCTTGTTCAGTCTCATTAGAACCTTGGTTAGACGACTGTTTATTTCAGGTAGGGCCTCCCTAGCTTGTCTACAATCTACTAAATTTTTCTAAAGCTGAGCGTGTAAATTATTGAAGTATCTACGTACCAGTGAACGAACGTAGCCAAAGGGGATTGGTATTATTGGTTCCGGCCCTATAGTTGCTAGGGCAGATCCCCTTCTGGCCAAGTTCATCTGCTGCATCGTTGCCTCTAGATCCACTATGACCTTGATCCATTGCAGAGTCACATTGTTGTGCTTACATACCTCATTCAATCGGCACTCGTATATCAGTCCCGAGTTTGTCACATTGCAACTCAGAGCTTGTAATACCGCCAAACTGTCGGTTAGTATTCTCATGGAGAAGTCTTTCACCTTCCTAGCATCTATTGCTATGGCCGCTTGGATGATACCCATGCATTCAGCCTGGAAGACTGTGTTGTGGGTACCCGGCGGTGTGCATATGTGGATATTAAGGTCTTCAGAGAAAGCCCCAGATAAAAAATCCGTAATGGTTAAGGATACATTTTAGCACATACATTTAAAGATTATTTGAAGTGGTTTACCAGAAACATTTAATTGTGTAAATTGCACTGCTAGTATTAAAAAAACTGCAGTAAAACTACGAATCTAAAATTTCTTTGGATTTTTAACGGGATGAACTAATGTGCCTATATAAAGTAAATCAACAAAATTGAAACGACCCATTTAACATACTTAAAGGTATATTTTAACATGGACCAGTGCTTTTGGGAACAGAACGGATATCGACTTCCCGAATAAGCTTAGTGTAACACAGAGTGTTCGAGAATGTCCAACTACAAAATTATTCAACAACCCTACTTCCATTAAGTAATAATTAAATTTATATTCAAAACCTTGCCCGGAAACGTTTAGTGCTTATGCTACGGCAATTTTTCATTATAATTACTTATAAAATATTTATGGGCTATTGTTATTATTTTATGTTACACCCGCGGTCGGGCGCGTTGTATTTCGGCTTAGAAATATGTTATTTATGTCTGATAATTTTGTGCAGGCGACTTTAGGGTAGCAAAATGACATAAACGCATGATTTGTGACTATATTTTAGGTCATTTATAATAATAATAATAAAGCCCTATATTCGTTAAAACTAAAGATAAAAGAATCTACTAACTACAAAATGTCTCTTAGTTCGGCGTGCTTAATGAAAAAGGCCTCCTCCAACGATTCCCATTATTGCCTATCTTGAGCAACCCTTCTCCTGTTTGGTCCTGCTGTAAATTTTATTTCATATTTCCCACCTTGTGTGCTACCTTCCTCGTCTTCTTTTGCTGTCCGCTGGATACCATTCTGTTACAACTTAAAATTTTACAATGTTGAGCTCTCTACCAAATTATAATTTTACCTGTATTGCATAGAATAGTCTTTGTGTTTATATCATATTTTATTATCTGTTAATTTCAAAACTAATTTTAAGTTTCATGTTGAAATGTTGTACATACCTGTAAGTTAAATAAATATATAATATAATTTTGTTTATAACTGCAAATGTTTAATAATAATGTTTTGTATTTGTTTAGTTGGTAAGCCTAAATAAATAAATACTCTCCTGCTCCACTTTCCCACTTTGTCACGCATCATATGTCATGCAATCTCCACTTCTGTTGATCGATTCGTATGATATGTCGATGAGTTTTGTAAAATTCCTTAGGTCAATATTTCTAATCCTATCCTGACTTTTATAGTCAGTAATACTCCTCTCCATTGCTCTCTGTGCTACTGCAAGTTTCTCTCTCAATGCCCTTATGAGGGTCCAGGTTTCACATGCGTATGTTAGACAAGGTAAAATGCAAGTATTTAACGTTTTCTTTTTACTGACATGCTTAAGACTTTGGACTTCACGATCTCTTTTAATGACCAATATTTATTCCAACCTGTTGCGATCCTAAGGTTAATTTCTTTCGTCATTTGATCTTCTATGGGAATTAGGGTCATTTACAATTGACTATTTTAATTCAATGGGGAATGTATTATATTAAGCTATCCAATTTTCTCTTTTGTAGCCGCAGGAAGAATTTTTTTTACATATAAGTTCGTGGAGCCCAAACTCGTCGACTCTTCTACCACAGGGGTACTAAGTTGACTGACCCTGTAAAATAATAAGAAAAATTAAACATGATTCAATTTACAACCTCACATTACATATTATAATAAAATTGCAAGTTTTATATTTTTATGGCAAAATGGTCGAGAGAGACTAAAAATTAATTTAGTACATTTCTATCATTTTTAAAATTGTCTGTCTGTCTGTCTGTTTGATTATGAACATACCACGTCTAAACTAGTAATATTTTTTTTAAAATAAACGTTAAGAAAATCATAAAGCGTATCTTCAAGTAACATTTAGTCTTAGGTTTATTAAAAAATCGTAATATAACTAATATAAACTATCAAGACTTAAAATATCGAAGAAGTAATTACAGCGTTTATTGGTCAATAAAACGTCCTTTCATTGTGAGCAGTTCAATCACCGAATAGAATTATTATTCAAAAGTCAATTTAATAAATTACGTCCAAATCGATTATAACTTAACTGCCTTATTTCATTTGTAATTTGAAGAATGATATCACGTTCATATTTAATTCAAACCTTAAAAGGAATGAGAATTCATTATCATCATCATCATTACCTTTACAAGTCCACTGCTGAACATAGGCCTCCCCCAAGGTATGACACAAATATATACAAATGAGAATTCCCAAACCTAAAAATCAATTATTGAGTTTTTTCATCAAGAAATTCTCAGTAGCTGCCCGGAGTCAGAAAGTTGGCGGTGTCTCACCCCCGTGCCTTGGGGTGACGAATGCACTTAAAGCCGTTGGTCCTGCGCCTGATCTCTCTGCGGTCGTGTCGGTTCACCGTCCCATCGGATTATAAGAGTAAGGTAATAGAGAGTGCACCTGTGTCTGCCCATACACTTGGGCACTATAAGCCTGTTCTGCGCCGATGGCTAGTCTCCGTGACCAAAATTTTGTCTGGAGTAAATTATATTATTAAGAATACCGCCGTCCATGAACAACTGTAGCATCAGGGCAATTGTTGATGCGTTACTAGCCTTTAAAAAAGAGTAGGCTTCTTGAAAGACCCTAAGACGTATCGGTCCGGGAAAATCGCTAATGGTAGTCAATTTCACAAAGAAGTCATGCAAGGAAGAAAACTGCTAAATCGCACAGTAGTAGATCGAAAGTATTCTGATAGTGTAGATAGTATAGCGAATTTGACGTAGCATTGAAATTTTGCGATTTGAGCTGTTATTAATCCGAACAATCCCTCTGAGCACTCCCTGTGGAAAATACGTTAAAAAATGAACTCATCGATAATTCAGGCCGCTATTCGCTGAATGCGTTCAAGTGGAAGGAGCTGGCACTGGGCTACCACCACTTAGAGATGATTACATTTCATATGAGGATAAATTTACGCATTGTTAGGGAGATGTATGTCCACAAGAAATTTAAGAAATAAAGGGAACGACGGCTTTACTGCTAAACTCCATTATTTATACGCTATTCAATATTATTCGTGGTTCATGGTAAATAGTTTTAAGACAAAAGCACATCTTTCTCCAACAATGTGTGCATTGTACTCGCATATACTGGCTGTGGAGAAGTGTCTGGTTGATGCCTTTGCCTATGTAGTTTAAAAAGTAAACAATTTCCCCGTAAATTGATTCGACGCAGTTGTAAACATCGTTTTCGCCGTTGTCTGTCGTTTTCTCGTTTTCTCTTCTATAACTTCGTTCTATAGACCTCAAAAATAAATCTAGATATATTTCGGAAATATAGAATTATGAAACATAAGGAAGCTGCTTAGAAATAAAAGAAGGGATTCGTTATCGAGCTTTGATTATTTGAATACAAATACAATCTAGCTGAAGCTTTCTTAAAATGCCTACTTTGTGCACACAGTTCAACTGATGGTAATTGGATATTGTGGCCCATAGGACTCGATTAAGAATCAAAACGCAGATGCGTTTTCACCCCTGAGGACTAAGATGGAATGCCTCGTTTCCAGTAAAAAAGGGTCTCCGGATCTCTTCTCTCACCATATGAAACACAGCCGTAAAAAAAGTAAAGTTACAGCCTATATACATCCCACTGCTGGGCACAGGCCTCCCCTCATTTGTGAGCGGGTTTTGGGGCAAGGAAGTGTCCGCCGCGCTGCCCCAATACATGTCGGCGAACTTCAAATGTCTTCGAAATATTTTTTCTTTTTTTCTCTTGTTCCTAAGACTGCATGTCTTTTGTTTTGGTTTCCTCACGATGTTTTCCTTCACCGCCGAGCACGTGGTAAATCAGCACTTGAAATTGCAAATAACAATTTCATTGGTGCCGGCGGGTATCGACCCCGGGTTACTCGTGTTTTGTTATATATACAGCGAGCGTTAACCATCTGAGCTACCACGGCTCACACACACTCAACACAGCAGTATTAAGCTGCTATTTTACGCTAGTATCCCGTGAGAGCGTGGTCCTCCCCCGGTCGTGTCGACCCATTCGTGCTACAATCATAATATAGCTGCAGCGTGGCTCTACCACGTATAAAGCATCCTTTAAACATTTATTATTCTACATTACATCCTTTAAAGCAATAATTTTGTCTTACTTCAAACATTTAGAAATTAACGATGTCCATCGTGTTGAATAAGCTAGTAGGTACAGCGAATATGAAAATGTACTCGCTCATAGAGAACCCGACGGAACAGTAATACCACCAATATCGGGTATTGATTAGTACACGGCAAACAAATTGGACAAGTGTGTTTTTGTGACAACATCGACTAATTTGTTTCTCGTATAAATTTTCACAAACTGCCATCAACTGTTTATGCATGACTATATTTATATTATAAGCACCAAAATTAGAAGCGTATGTAACTTTGCAATAATTGGAGCGAAGAGAAAAGAAATATCAAGATTATATGTGAATACTGTGAATAAGCTCTTACGTGATATTTATTTATTTATTTTATACATTACATACATAACATAAACACTCACGCCTGTCGCCCAGAGGGGTAGGCAGAGACTACAGACTTCCATTTGGCACGATCCTGACACACCTCTCTCGCCTCCTTCACATCCATATACCTACGCATACATGCTCGTCGGTTAAGGGTACTCCTAATTTTTTATACATTATTTGAGCCTTAATTACATAAAAAGTAATATGGCGGATAAAACAGTATGTCGTTCACTATCAAAATATAAGATTTATAAAAATATGTTACGAAAATGCTCAAAAATACTGTATTAGTCTAAATACGTCATTTTACGGCGTCAATTACCACACTACATTATAAATTAATTAGTTGATAGTTCAATTGTTTTTTTTTTTCATTTAACAGATAATAAGTGACCGTGTAGTGAGTGGCGTTGTAGAAATATCACTACCCCATATCACCCCGTGGGTGTCGTAAAAGGCCGACAGAGTGAAAGAAATCAGCAGATGGGCAGCAACGTCTTCCTGATATCAACTAAAAATAAAAAACTGCGTTTGCCAACCCGCTTGCCAAGCGTGGCAACTATGACAAATATCCCTCCTATGAGGCAATCTATGGCGGAGGCCTATATTCAGGTAGACTTTAATTAAACTGTAAACATAGAATACTATAATACACAATACAATGGCTGTCAACCTTATTTTGTACGACAATAGGCGTCGCCGGGAGCACACATACTTGCAATTACGTCGTATTATCAGTTAATCACTGCTACAAACCCGATCCGCTGTGTTGACAGACCGATTTTAATACATATTTATTTGTCAATAGCGTGCAATTTGGCATTTTATAAATAATTTGCATGCGAAATTTGGAAACGATTGTAACGTCAAAACACATCTCGTGTTGATATTTATACGTGTGAATTGACGTGTTAGTGGCATTTTAGTGGCTACACGGGCTCCGCCCACTCCCCCGTTCTATTATGTATGTAATTATAGTATTCTATGGTTGTAACGGTAACGGAATGTTTTTAGCCGACTTATAAAAAGGAGGAAACTACAGGGACTTACAAAAAAACATACAGTCGAAAAGTGTTTTTTTTTTGTTACAGTTTAAAAGATATATGCAAAGTTTCTGTATCTCAATCAACCGTTTACACAAATAGTATGCCTTCCTTTAACTAGAAACGCTACATCAAAAATAAAAATACATCTCACGTAGCCGTGATGAATCAGACTAAGTTTAAATTCAGCGTGCACGCGGATTAGATTCGTATGTACACGAATCAGGGATTGGTTTTGCGTATTGTAATTGAAACATGACTCTATTGGCAGTGAAATAGATTATGTCACGGTTAGATTTAGTTTCTTTGCACGAAAGCAAGTTTTTGTAAATATTTTTAAACTATGTTCAGCATAATATGATTTGATTGTACCTTTTTAATTATAGTCTATAATCCAAGTATGTCTTACAAATAGTGTTTATCATAGGCAACATAAAGGGACTGCCATAAATCTGGGTCCTCAACCATTTGCATCTAATTACTTCCCAATTGTCTAACCGGGTCATCACTCCATCTCTTCGGGACTACGCTCCTCTTACCGATTGCAGACTGTCACTAGAGAATCTTTTTCCTCATCCCATCATCTCTGTATAAATTCTCGGTTCTTCAATCCTTTGGGTAACATTAAAGTACCAATATAAATTAGTATTGTATTTCATTAATTTTTGGTTTTAACTCATAGATTTACTTCGCACCATTTATACCTTACATTTTATTATACTCCTATTTCGCTTAAGGCTGGGAGAGAATACAGTGGGCACTGAACCTTTTTATAATTTTTTTTGTGCAAATCAATAAGTAGGATGTTTATGTTAAAGATAAGAAAATATAAAAAATAGAATATACTATATTGCTACATAGACTTTTTGGGCTTATACTAAAAATAGAAAAAAGTCATGTTACAACACTGTCCACTGGCTGTGAAGTGCGTGCAAAGCGTCACATCAAAGTGAACGATCGAACGAACGAGTGAACGTATGACCGGGTGAATGATTCCGCTCGGCTCGATGAAACTGACCGGGATAAGTGCGTTAATTTACTTACGTAGTTGAACACTGTATCGAATTAGGCACGGGCGACGTAAGACGCTCTCAGGGTGGAAAGTGTTTAACATAATAAAAAATGTTTTACGTACCTCTCAGTTTTTTTATAATCACTCCATAGAATTTATTCTTTATAGCACTATAAGGCTGTACCTTGTTAATTTAAGGTAATAGTACTTGAAAAATAATCCGTGAGCAATGAATCTGTGAGCTAGTGCCTCGCAGGCACTAAAGAAAAGAAAGGTTCTTTTATTAATCACAGTTTTGTTACCTGTATGTCTCATAAATTAAAAAAAAAACTAAATATAACGTACAAATTGTGCACAGATTTGTTAATATTATTAATAATTTACGAGTATTACAGCATTTCATATTTTTTGGCTGAAGGCATTGTAGCCAATGCCATAATAAATTTTAAAAAAGTATCGGTGCTATGCGCATCAATCGCCCGCCCAGCATGGTGAGTAGCAAATCTTCCAAGCCCATTATACTCATCATTGGAATATAATGAAAACTTCTTGTCCCATTATACTTTACAAACCAGACGTTTCTTTAAATAAATAATCAACACAAGTACAAGGTTTACTTGCAACAGGTTCATTAAGAAAAGGATTTTTGGTCCTTCCACATCCCACGCAACTGTGAATACAAATTCCTTAATTAAATGGTCTTGTTCATCTCGCTGGGCACTTACGAGTAGTAATATAATCAACGCCTTGTATACTCCGCTCTCAAGGTGATAAAGTCCACTAGGTCAATATATCGAAGGAAATTTCGTAGGTTCCGTAGCTTACATTAGAGTGTATTGATTGTTGTTTTAACTATAACTACACGTATTTAGTAAAGTAGTAAGTGTATTAACCCTCATCAGTCCCACTTTTCGGCACTAGTATCGCTTATAGGGTTTTTTGAAGCTGGGTTGAGATCGTATGAAATTTTATAATTTTCGTTCTTTCTTACTTTTAATTATTAAAAATAATAGAAAAAAATATTAATCAAACAGTGAAAGTATTGGTTTAATTAACTTTCACTTGGAAACTGGTTTCGTTTAAGGCATGTCAGCGTTAACAATGGTTGTTAATTAATATTCAATCACAGCAATATTTATGTTCCGCAACAGTGAAATTATTTAATGAGTATTGCAACTGGGAGTATTTTGGGATATTCAAAAGCGCTATTTATATAACCACCTATTTGACTGGTCTTATTAATCTAGTTGTCCCGCCTTCGAATCCCGAGTCTCTCTCATCTTGCGCCTGATCTATCTACGGTGGTCTCAGATAACGTTGCATCGGACAATGAGAGTGAGGGAATAGAAAGTGCACCTGTTTGTGCTTACAATTGTGCTCTATAATTCTGTCTGTGTCTAAGCATATGGCTGGTGCCGTGTCCGATATTCTGTCTGGAGGATATTATTCATAATGTTTATTACGATATTAAAATGATGTTACATGTATTTCAGGCCATCCGTAAAATATTTGCAAAACAAATTGCAAATATCAGTAAATAGTTTATGTTTTTAACTTGTTAGTGGTGACAATAGGACTTAACGAGCACAGCATAGAAGATAAAAACGGTTATTTTACCGTTTCCAATAAATAATTTCAGGGCTATCGTAAATTTCAAGTGTACGCATAGCCTTACTTTCAGTAAGTAGACAAAAGCCAATTCCGCAGCGGGTTGCGTTGACATTTAAAACGATTTGTTTATGAGAAATAATGTTCCTTGGTAATTGTGCCGTGAACTCATTGGGCAATCGATGCGATAGGCTCGGTATGCGCAATGGTGCGGGCTCGTGTATTGAGTCATTAAAATGTGGCCGTTCTAAGGGAATTTAGTGTTTCACTTACGAATATGACAGCAGTGAGAAAATTTGATAGAGTGAGCTCTTATTAGTTTGTTGGGGCAAATGTTTGGTGATGACGCAATGCAAGACTTTGACTGTACTTATACCTAAATCATGAACGTATCGACAACTTCTTTTTTTATCATCTTATATGACTAATTCGTATAATAAAACCATAGCTCGAAGAACCAACAACCGACGAGAAAAAAAGGTTCTCGAGTGGCGGCCTCGTACCGGCCGAATACTAATGACCTGGTTAAGACATGCAAAACTCTATGGATGGATGCAGGTGGCTCAGGACCGTGCTTTGTGGCATTCCTTGGGGGAGGCCTATGTTCAGCAGTGGACTTGTGAAGGGCTGTAAGGATGATGATGATGATGATAATAATAATAAAAACCAACCTACCCAAATTAAGACTTGCATTTGTATAACTAAAATACTTCAATCGTTTCATTTTTATCTTAGGACAGGACTTAGGACATGAACAGCTGCAACACCAGGGGGATTGCAGCTGCGTTGCCGGCCTTTACGTGGTAGAGCCACGCTGCTGCTACATTACAGTTGCAGCACGAATGGGTCGGCTTGACCGGGGCAGGACCACACTCTCAGAGAATACTTTTTACTAGAAATGAGGCGATCCATCTCAGTCTTCAGGGGTGACAACGCATCTGCATTTTGATTCTTAATCGAAGATAAATGTAGACATCTATATCTATAGGCACACATATCACAGTGGACACATCAAGTGGACTGTGTGCTCGTTTGTCACCCCTTTCTATAAAAAAAAACAATAGAAAAAATTATGCACTTTACCAACTTTTACAGCCCAGTTGAAAAAGCCAAGTTAACCTGTGAACTAGTGAGTGAATGTACGAATGAACGGCTGATTTATTTGTTCAAACCGATCCCAGCGGAATGGTTACGGCGGGCAATCGGGGCGGCAACAAAGCTTTGACCGCTTATTTAGAATGCTTAAATAGACGTAAAGATAAACTTTTCTAGTGGTAAATTAGTTTCAATTATCTTTTGATGTGTTTTTAAATAATTTTTGATTCTAATAATCTGTAATGACAAGTGATTTAATTTTTTTTATTTGATAAAGCAATTTGTTTTTATATTTGTATTTTGTAACAATTCAACTATTACTACTTTGAATTGTTAGGCTTTACTATATTTTGGCTTTGCCAATGAGTATTTGCCACAATGTATTTCTGTTTTTTTTTTAAACATTGAAACACCGATGAAATTATTAAAGGTTTTTGATAATTATATATAAACTATAAGAGATATAAAAAAGTTTCGGACTTTATCTTTACTTGAAATTTTATGCAAAACTGATTAATATTTTACGAAGAAACTATTTGTATTAAAGGATATGGCGATTAAGACATTTTACGTGATATTCAGTATTGAATCATTGCAATATGGATCGCACGTTGGTAGTTTTCGTGATATTACAAAAAAAAAAATTGTGTATAAAGTGGTTTTCTTTCGTTGAACTTATAGCCCAATAACCGCAATTAGAGATGCGCAGCTTTATTTAAAGCTTTGAAGCTAGTTATATTAGATTAGAGTTTTATAAACATTTACAACACGCATTAATCTTATGCTTTTATGATGTTAGTGAGATTACTAGATCATAGTCATAAACTGACTGTATTGTCATCATCATTCATCATCACCAGCCCTTTACAAGTCCACTGTTGAACACAGCTCTCCCAAGGTATGCCACAAAGCACGGTCCTGAGCCACCTGCATCCATCGACTTCCTGTATGTGGTATCAGATCCTCACTCCATCTAGTAGGGGCTCCCCACACTTCGCCCACCGTATTGTATTGCCTACTGAATCGTAGTCTTTTGTTAATACGCCAGCACATTTTTGCAATAACTAGCTGTCTGGAAGTAGTTGGAAACTGATTAATAAAATTCCATTACATTTTTAAGCTACTACACAGTGGTTTTACCTGACCGATACGACTTACGGACCTTCATGAAAAGAGCTTACTCCTTTCTGAAAGGCTGGCAACGCACCTGCAATTTCCCTGATGTTGCGGTTGTTCGTGGGCGGCGGTTTTCACCAACAGGTGCGCCGCGTGCTCGTTTGTCTCATCTTCTATAAAAATAGTCAATCTTATACAAAGCGTGTGAAAAGTAGCTGTTTCCGCATATTTCAAAAAACAAATACGTATTTAAATTATCACCATTTATTATAGAAAGGAATTAAGTAGTATAGATGTCTAGCCACCATTCAATAGCAGAAGTAGGATATACAAAAAAGGAAAATATATTTCGCATTGTGTCCCCGATAGGCTTTACTCTCGAAATGCACCTCACAAAAGATTATTTTTCTGTTCCATGTTAAGTAGACTGGGTTTTAGTCTGAGTACAGTCGCCACGGTATATCGTTTAGATATGACTTGTTTTTTTTAGCATCCTGCGTAAATATTTTCATAGGGGTCGAGTCAGTTTAATCTAATTATTTCTATCAATTTTTAAAAGAAAATAAAATATTTTCTTTTAAAAATTGCATAACTTTATTCCTCCACTTACAACCGCCGAACGACTAGATGACCAATCCACCCCTCCCACCCCTCCGTTGTCGACTTACCACGCATTTGAATTAAACAGTTTTATGTTATGCGTACAGCAACAGAGTAGAATAATTTGCCAGCTTCACTCTTCCAAACCGATTACAATGTGGCTGCCTTCATGGCAAGACAGCTGCATCACTACTTACCAATATTGGTTTATCTGTGTGTTTGGTCCGGCTAATCTCGGAAATGGCTGGACCGATTTTGACTGGACTTTCTCTGGCATATAGCTGATAGTATAGGGACTAACTAAGGCTTTCTTTTATTTTAGAAAAAGAATTAGGGTTCCGCGGAAAAAATTAAAACCCTAAATTACACGCGGGTGAAGTCGCGGGGCACTATTGATATAATAAATATTCAGCGGCGATCAGCGTTCCAAGGAATATTTTTGTCAAAATTCAGAACTCTGTTTTTTTTTTAAAAAACAGAGTTCTGAAATTAATTCTTAGACAAATTTCTTAAACACTTTTATTTTTATTTATTTAATTATACACTTAATTGTACTAAAGACACTAACGACGGACTTAATGCATATGGCATTTTCTACCAGCCAACCACACACCACACACACACACACACACACACGCACACACGCACGCAAGCACGCACGCACGCACGCACGCACGCACGCACGCACCCACACACACACACAGAGAGAGAGAGAGAGAGACACACACACACACACACACACACACAGACACACACACACACACACACGCGCACGCGCGCACGCACGCACGCATGGCGCGCGAACGCACGCACGCACGCACGCACGCACGCACACATTCCTTGTTTTTCATTTACTGCATGTTAGTTAATTATTAACTGAATCCTATATCCTATCCTATAGGGGAAGACACTAGTGTCTAAGATACAGTTATTACAACTAGTTTAGAAGTCAGGGTTCCATTTAATTGTTAAAAGATTTGAGGCAAATAACTAATTTATTATGTATATAGCGATATAATAGACTGCATGTTTAATATATTTATTAAATTATTTTTATAATATATATATTTATGTGTCAGATGATCCTAAGTCATGTTCTCTTACTTTTGTTTTAAAAATTTATAGTATTGTCGCCTCATCTGTACATCGTATTTCATCCCACTAAAGGGCCTGGGACGAACGTCGAACAAAGGTAGCAGAAACCAATTTGTTACGTGATAATATGCCCCCTGCCCGCGTCCCCTTTGTTTTCCACACCCCCCTCCGATACGAAATGAGTCTTATTTCAGCTTGAAAACTTCTCGAGCTCTCAAATATAAGGTAAAACATTTCTCTCGTCATCCGATTGTTCTTAACAAGTACGATGTCGATTTTTTAAGGAACAATCTACATTGTGTTCGCTAAGTGATTTTTAGGACCTTGAACTCAGCATTTCGGCAACAATCAATAAGAGGTTCCGAACCTAAAACTTTTTAATGTCAAAGTCCTTAACCTTAACCTTTAGGTTATTGACGCTTTTATCGCAACTCGGAATAGTTTTAGATTAACTTTAGATTGGGAACTAAATATATAAAAATAATGGCAACAACTCCGTCGACCCTAAGTAATGGAATAAAAGAGAAAAATAGCATGAGCAAATCAAAATCAGAGTCACATAAATTACAACAGACGCGAGTATAATATAGTATATTATAATATAATATAGTATCGTACCACATACTGCTATCTAAGATCGTCGAAGTAACTTTTGTAACAATATGGCCGGGTATGGAGGAAGCATGAAAACTGAACAATAGCGCAAAAAGCGGAATAGTTTGAATCGCACGAATTGTGGTCCTCGAGGAGAATATACTGAATAAAGTGGACAAAGTTAATAACGAGGATGCGTCCCATTGAGAGATAAAATGCGAGGAGTAAATATTACTTTTGAATATTTTAAGACCGGGCTAATATGGACGTTAAATTTTTTAAAGCTTTGTAATAAAGACTTTTATTGTAAATATAAAAAGAAAACCGTAACAAAAGGAAGGTTGGGAAAATAAAAAGAAATTAAATAAAATCAAATCGTGGAAATTGTCGAATTGAGTTAATTTTAAAAAAGGACTTCAGTTTTGCTTAAATTTATTTAACTGTATACGTAGGTTTATATGGAAAGGATTTTCTCTTTTTTTGCCTTTTTTAATTAATTAGGGATGAAGATAAGATGTGAATCATCAACATCATTAGTTAATTGATAGAATCAGGCGTTACTTTGCGGAAATCCATCATAACAATTATAATAAAGATATCAATTTGCAACCATCCGCTTAATTAACTACAATGATGTGTCTTACCTGGATTGAAGAGCACCTCCCGCCCTCCCTCAATTGCGTGCACTAATCCCGATACCACTACTCCCGGCATCGCTACTACGCACTTATAAGTGACTTAGCGGTCAGCCGCCGTAGAGTCTACATCATCTGAAGATGCCTCGTTGAGAGGCGAAACACGTGTCGTGTTGTCGTCGATGGTGTGTCTTTTCTGGAATAGTGGTATTGGGAGTAGTAGTGGTAACGGGATAGTATGTAAGTAATCTACTGCTGGTCTAAGTGTTATCTTAAATATGGAAACAGTTGCTCTAATCGTCAACTTAGGTGAACGGATTTCAATTAAACCAGATGTCTCTTTTGCGTGCTCGACTCTTCACACCGTGATCGATCTAGGTATTTCAAAATAATAATCATAAAAGCACAGTACTTGTCATCTGAATTCTAGATCTTTAGAAGAAAAGGAAGATTTGAAAAAGGTATTCTTCAATATCAATCATACCAATCATTTTCGTAATATTGGAGCATTAACCAGCTAATACGCCATCTGATGCCAGCTACCGCAGCGTAATGAGGCCTGCTGCTGATGTACTGCATTTGCAACAAACTTTTAATGAAGAATAAATAACACACGCGTTGTCACCACGCAGAGAGGTCTATAATATCTTATAGTCTGTTTTTTTATATAGAACATAGAATAATAACACCTAGAACGATAGTTCCCTACAAAGCGGACGTTCTTAAGTGAGGCAAAAACAAAATCGATGTGTGCGTAAGCCACTTGTGTTTACGCTAGACGAAACGCACTCAAGTGAAAAAATAATTTTGCCAATACATTAAATTTTCCCCAAAAGTAGGGAAGTTGAAACTATATTGGACTAATAGTTACGACGTAACGTATGACTGATACAAATGTGAAAATAAGTTTTTTGAATTCTGTTATCGAAGTGTAGCCCGCCAAATTCAAAATATTCTTGAATAGCGCATTTGCCTGTCTAGCCAAGTGAGATTTTTATGAGTCATCGAAATGTGATTGCATCATATTTTTCTTTGTTACTGTATAGATTATAATAAATGTATACGTTATAATTATATGACTAATGCAAGTTCGATATACACACCCGCCCGATACCCGACACATGACTGTTCGACGAACGATTGATCGAATTCGAAGTATATATTTTTCAGTTTGTTGTAATGGTGTACCGCACCTCACTGCATGCATGATGTAAGCTACATTACGAAAAACACAAGATCATTTTAATTTTGGCAGGTTTCACACAGTAGATGCGTTTCAGCTTAAAGTGATTGGGAAAAATTTATTAGAAAAACACAAATAAAAATTAAAATCATTTATTTCAGTAGCCTTGTAACTGCAACTGTTTCCTGAATAACTGACGCTTTGATGATACGAATCGTAAAGTATTTTCTTTTTTGGATTCATAGAACAGTGTAATTCTTAAGTAGCGCTCGACAATAAGTCTCATCAAATTCGTGTCATGGAAGTGGGAGTTAACGTGTTCTATAGAAAATATACGAGTTCCTCCTATGAATCTTCTCATAATTAGAAGTGTGATTTCTTTTTCGGAAATATTGCCTGGATTTTCTTTTAGATAACGTCTCAGAACAGTTTCAATAACACTACAAATAGAATAAACTTCTTTTGAGGCGTAAACCAATCCACCTTTATCCCTCATACATACTAATTTATGGAACCAAAGTTTCTCTTTTGCAAGCATGTTATCAATGCAATATTTACATTTTACTCGGGTTGTGAGATGTCTAGCTACATTTCCAGCTATATAGCCAACAATGTGGTTTCTGCAGTTAGGATCATCGCTACCCGATGAAATTTCGAATCCGACATCATTTGGAATCGGTGTTTTCAATAAGTGTTCTGTTAATTCTTTTTCTTCATCATCAAATCTTTCGGAAAATGAAGTATTATTGATGCAAGTTAAAGCAGATGAACATGTTAAAATAGGTATGTTTTCGAGTGGCACGCAGTTACCAGTTTCACTTACTTGCAGTTCCATGCGGCAGAGCAGTTTTCTGTAGCTACCCTTAAATTGTAGAGCGTTTGGATTGTCATTATGTCCGCTTTGCATTCTTATCAATCCAAAAAGTAGCTCGATATGGTCCTGGCTCAACCTGTAGGTTGTAATATACTCCAGTTCTTTTGTATCTTCAACTAAGGTATTATATAAGTACTTAAGGCTCTCTATGCAAACTAACAATCCTTTAAAGCCAGGAGAGCACTTTACAGTAAGGGCCGATTGGAAGCTTTTGATTTTGAGATTTATTGAACTCTCTTTTTCATTGTATTTGCGCTTTCTAGTAGTTTTAATCTTTAAGTGAAGTATATATTTTTTGGTTTTCTCTAAAAAATCAAATATTTCCTTTTTATTAGAATTTGAAAGGGGATGGCAAAAACCATGTTGTGTTAAACTTCTCGTATTAAAAATGTCGAACAGGTCGTTGAAAATCATGATAAAATTTTCTGTGCCCTTACTATTCTTGAAATCGTCCAATTTCAAGACTTCGCGGCAAAATTTCAGTGCCACTGCTACACTTCTGCTAAGTAGTTGAACTGCTAACTTTATTTTCATAATAGAGTTTCTAAACTCGAGATGTTTACGCGTTAGTTTATTAGCAATGTGTAAACCTTCTTTTTCTTGAAAGTCATTTAATTTTGTTAAAAATTCCCAGTCCACTTTATTTTCATCTTGGTCTAAGAATACTTTTTTGTCTTCGAAATGATTCCGAACCAGTTTGATCATATGACTGGAATCTAAAAACACCGCTACCTCGTTATTAGCTGCTGGGTGTTTGAATGTAGTTTTCATATTCTCTACGTCCTTTAGTCGGCATCCTAATAATTCCATGGCTGATATATTTGTCGAATGTGCGTCAAATGTCAGAGCAACCACTTTTACGCCTATCTCTTCACATTTAGTCAGGCATATTTTTATCAGGTTAGCTTTTTACCCCCCGGTAAGACCATGCACCAAAAAATATCCCAATGGGATCTTCCAGTGTTCATTCAAGCACACAAGAATAAAAGTATAAGCTTCCGTAGCCTTTGTTGTACAATCAGATGTACCTGTGCCAATGTCTACACGCCCGTGGCCTCCTTTTATATTTTGTGGTCGTATTGCCATTTCATCTGCCACTAAAGCACATATTAATTTCTTCTGTGTACATTGTAATACTTTCGATTTCAAAATATGAAATGCTTCGTCTGTAAAACCAGGGGAACCATTTATGGTTTTATACCAGTTGTAAATAGTTTTCGGATGTGGGAGGCAAGTATTAAATATTTTACGAACATAGATGTAAGCTCGTGGCGAGTAAAAATGCAAGGTTAGACAGAATTTTCTAAATTCTGGAGTGTATTTAGGCATCGGTCGTTTTTTATCTTTACATATTTTTTTTAGCTAAGCTCTTGTATAAATCTGCTGCAAATACATTTTCCGACAAAATATTGGATATGTCATTATTAATATATCTTTTCTTCCGTAATTCTACTAAAATATTTTTAAGAGTGGCATTTCTTTTCTTTAAGCGTCGATTTTTTTGCTTCAGAGTCTTAATCTTTCTACTGTGTTTTTGTTGCAACAAGATCTTTTTTCTTAGTTGTCTCCGTAGTGAAGCCTTTTTAGGTGAATCGAAAATAGAATCTAGTTCTGAAGATAAAGGTGTCATTGAAGCGCTTAGATTAACATTTTTGTCCATCTCACAACCTGAGGCTTCCTGAAAAACATTTATACAAATTAATAAAGTAGTAAGTACGTATCTGCCCCACATACTGATTTACTGGTAGAGAATGCCATAAGGCATAAAGTCCACTGTTTATGCGTCTTATTCGTGCAATAAAGAAAATATAAATAAAAATAAGCCAATAGCTACTCGTCAATCGACATAATAATTTACTGTTAGTTTAGTTCCTATATTATTATTATTTTACTACACAAAAGGTGGACTGAACGCTTATTGGCATTCCCTACCATTAATTTTATTTACATTATGTGACTATGATGATGACTATGACTTAATAAAATACTGCACTAGAAAAAATCGACTGGTATCGAGTGGGACTCGAACCCACGATCATTCACTAACCGGGCGACTGCTCTTCTTTTTCTCTTGTCGTGGATTCGAGTTCTGCTCGATACCAGTCGATTTTTCTACTGCAGTATTTTCTTTTGAAAATAATGGCATTGTGAATGCTTAAAACCACAAATAAATTATGTGACTTGGCTTTGTGTTGATTTATTAAAAACTTACCGGCTGAGGTTGATTTTGCTCTTGACTTAAATCATCACTCTTCTCTTCCGTGCTAAAAACGGGTAGATCCTAGAACACAAAAATTAAACGTAAGAAAAAAAAAATTAAAAAGCAATCCATATTAAAACAGTTTATAGGTATAGAGCGGAATTTTTTATACCTTAGTTGGAACTGCACCCTTGCGTAATCTACATAGGCCACCTTTAGTAATATACTTTACTTCATCCTCAAAATGTAAAGAACAAATTTTTGTATTTTTAGTGGGCTTCCAACTGCTATCATTTCGATTGCGTCTGATTTTTTCTGTCCAACGATCTGCAATGATCGGATCAGAAGGAAACCTAAAACGAAAATGAAACATTCATTTATTATCAGACCATATAATAAATTTCCTTAAAATTTATCATCGATACTTTTTAAATAAAAACAATGCGTTGTATTTTATTCAAATTTATTGACGTATTTTACTTTTAATTAAACGACAAAATGTGGGAGAATTTTTTTCACACTTTGGTAACATTTCCATATAATATCATGTGTCAGTTTTTAAAAATTCATATTTATTTTTGATGAATATTTTACGTAAAAATATAAGTTCAAAAGCACTACTTACACGTGAAATGTAATGTCACTATGTTTCTTGTGTTTCTCTGATGTATTGTGACATCCGTTCACTGCACAAACCGTCATTTTAATTAAAATTATGAGAGCTGTTGTCAACACGATACGACACTGAGCACTAACGGGCCGAGTATTGAACTGAGCCATACTGGCTTAGTTTAAGTTGCCTCACATTACGGACGCGGACTCGGCTTCTAGGTGTTATTATTCTATGATATAGAATAAGTGGATGCTGTGGCCCATGGACATCTACATTTATCCTCAAATAAGAATCAAAATGCAGATGCATTGTCAGTTCTGAGGACTGAGATGGAATGTCTTATTTCCAGTAAAAAGGGTCTCCGGTTTTCTACACTCGCCATACGAAACACAGCAGCATTAAGGTGCAATTTCGAACCCGACTGCAGACGGCAGCAGCCCGTGTCCAGTCTGTTCCGAGTGTTCAGTGGGACATGATGGCTGACGTGCTTGAAATTAGCGATCGCTATTTATTTTTGTATCTTTTGTTAGAAGAGGAAGATGATGATGACTTGCTTTTATTATACAAGTTTAAAGAGCAAAGACACACGTCCTATGTTGAAATGCAGAGGAAATGACGGAATCTTCCTCAGAATCGGTGAAACTCATTTTTTTAGAAAAATTCAACGTGTCGCTCGGGCGTTGGCGGCACTACTGATCTGCGGTCGGGCTCGGGCTACAGTGTCATCTGTTCTGCCGCTAGGCAAACGACGTGTCGCTAAGCACGGAACGTACTTCATAGAACTACATAGAAACCAGTTGTGTCGCGACGACACGTCGCTTGCTGCTGCTATCTGCAGTCGGCTGCGGAATTGTACCTTTACGCTGCTATTTTACACTGGTATTCTGTGAGAGCGTCTTTCTTACCGTTCAAACAGCAATGGATGAAATGTTCCATGATAACAAAAAAATAGGTACGGATGCTTAGCAAGCCGAACGGAACACCTTGAAAGTTATTAACGACGCATTCCATCTTAATCTTGAAGGTAACCAAACGTTCTTAATAGGGAATGGAATTAGGTGTCTATAGGCCACATCGTCCATTTGCTAACAGACAGACTGTATCTGATTGTTAACCTTATTTGTATTAGAAAATAATGTTTATTTCAATGACTTAAATCGCTAACTCTAACACTTAATCTCAATTTCAAATACGAATGTTCAAAACAACATTAAATTACTCTCCACTTCACGTGAGGTCTTAAACTTTAACGCTATTATTCTGTAGATGGGAACGTAAATTCGAAATTCCAATAAAACGGCAAGGGAAACCTCGTCTTACAGCCAATATTGCGTTCCCCCGACATTCTATTCAACCAATATTTGTCAAAGGCCAAATCACCTCTATAGGGCATACTGGGCGGGGTTATGCCTTATTCAAACGTGTATGTATATATATAGTAGACAGGAATCGCTTCGCAAAGTAGGTGACAATTTGTAAGAGCTACTTGTAAAGTGAATTTGTGTTAAGCTAAATAAATTTGTTTCGAGTGTTAACACTCAAGATCAATATCGCAATTTTTGTTTATGCCCTTTTTTAACTCACCGTGGTAGTTCAAGGACTAAGCGCCCGCTGTAAATTTCACACTACGCGAGCAACCCGGGTTCGATCCCCGCAGGGCACCAGTGAAATTGCTCATGCTCTGGTGCAGGAAAATATCGTGTGATAACCTGTATGTCTGATAAATAAAATTGAAAAAAATATTTTTCGAAGATACGTAAAGTACACCAACACGCATTGAGACAGCGCGGTGGACATTTCCTTGCCATAAAACCCTCACAAATTGTAACATTAACTTTTTTTAACTCACAATAATATCAAATTCTGTCATATCAAGGATAATGTCCACTACGTTATTTAATGGAATAGAATACTATCCTTCGCACGTATTCAACGTCGAATCAGTCACCATGATACATACTTTTTTTTTCAAAACGAAAACAATCGCGTTCACAATGAAAATTTGATACTTGACAGTCTCTAGTCAACACGGTGATTGATAACGTTATTGTTGCCAGTAGTCGAAATTAATTTCGTGAATATCAACAATATGGCAAAAGATTTTATTTTCTATTCGGGATAAAATTATGTAAATATCTAATAATGAAGTTTAGATCTAAGACCTGAACTCAGCCGGATAGCGTGCGAGAAATTATGACAAATCCTATCGTTTAAGGTACACCAGAATTAATTTCACAACCAGTGTACACGTGTAAAATCATTAATGATAAAATAGAATAGAATCATTTTATTCAATACGAATTATAAGAATGCTTATTGAAAGTAATGTAAGCTTTACCACTGCACTGGTTGGGAAAAAAACCTCTGTTCTAGAAAGAACCAGCAAAAAACCCAACGGGACTTTTTTTTAAATAAAATTAATTTGCAATATATTATTTTATACAATTAATATGAAAATATTTAGAAACAACTTGGTAGCGAACACCTCCTTCCTAGGAGTTATCGCCTCAGTTCCAGTCTGAAGGTGGATCTTTTCGCTGGTCTGATGAGGAAACTACAAGTCACTCAGCGAGATACTAAAACAAATTGGTTTTCCACCCAGTTCTGCTATTAGTTTTACGTTAGTATAAAATATTATATTATGAAAATTAATATTTTTCCTTTTTTTACTTATACCAACCAAAATAAACCAAATACGTAATATGTATACATCAAAGTAAATTAAAAATAAACCATAATTATCATTTAAACTCACTCCTTACGGTAGTTATAGGGTATCTGTAATAAAATTAGAGTAATAGAAACATTCCAGCATCGCATACCGCAAAGACGATTTGCTCAATTTCGTCGCTCAAGTCTAAATACTTTGAACAATCTACTGGTAGCACAAGCGCGTTCATATAGATGAATGGGCTACCTGGTAAAGTACATAAACATAAACATAAACACTCACGCCTGTCACCCAGAGGGGTAGGCAGAGACTACAGACTTCCATTTGGCACGATCCTGACACACCTCTCTCGCCTCCTTCACATCCATACACCTCCGCATACATGCTCGTCGGTTAAGGGTACTCCTAATTTGGCCCGTTTTCAATAAATCGCCAATTTGGTCGATAAATTTTCGCCTAGGACGTCCCTTTCCGACTCTGCCATTCACTTCTGCAACATAAATTTTCTTTGTCACTCTTTCCTCATTCATTCTTTCCACATGACCAAACCACCGAAGCATTCCTTTCTTAATCCTGGTCACAACATCATCTTGCAAACCACACTCTTCTCTTATTACACAATTTCTTACCCTGTCATTAAGATTCAGCCCTAACATACTCCTTAACGACCGCATTTCTACTGCGTTCATTCTACTCTCGTGCTTCTTCTGCCACACCCAACTGGTGTACAATAAAGTATATTTTACTTTACTTTACTTTACTTTACCAGTTTTTTTTTTTTTTTTTTTTTTTTTTTTTTTACAATATAATAGAAAAACTGGTAAAGTAAAGTAAAGTAAAGTAAAATATACTTTATTGTACACCAAGGAACATATTACATTATTTATATATTTAAAGGGACATTGGTACAACAGGCGGCCTTATCGCTAAAACAGCGATCTCTTCCAGGCAACCTTAGGGCAGAGGATACTATTTTAAAAGATAGCGGAAGGGGTGTACAGAATATGATAAAGAAAGATAAATAGAAGAACATAAATGATTAAAGAAAAAGAAATGAATGACGACAGGTAGTAACTTAAGAGGAAAGGTAATAAAGTTTTAATTTATTTTTAAATATAGGAAGAGATTTAGATTTTTTAATATGTAAGGGGAGAGAATTCCATAGTCGTATAGCGGTAACCGTAAAAGAATTAGAATAGAAGGAAGAGGAATGACTAGGGGTACTTAGAAGGAGGTTATTTTGAGATCGTAGAGGTAAAGAGTGTAAACTACTTAAATATATAAATCGGTCTTTCAAATAAGAAGGAGTGGTCGGGTTGAACAGAATGCAGTTAAGAAGATGAAGATTGTTAGTATTCCTGCGAAGACGAATCGGGAGCCACTTGAGCTTATGGCGGAATTCGGATATGTGGTCATACTTTCGTAACCCAAATATAAACCTTATGCAATAATTTTGAAGCCGCTCAAGTTTATTAAGTTGCTCGTATGTTAGGTCAAGATAACAAGTGTCCGCGTAGTCAAGGATCGGTAAAAGAAGAGACTGAGCCAGCGCAACTTTAGTAGGAATGGGGAGAACATTGCGTAATCTTCGAAGTGAACCAACTGCGGCAAACATTTTTTTACTTATTTCACTAACTTGCGGTCCCCAAGACAAAGTCTGATCGAACATAATACCTAAATTCTTAACTTTGTCACTGTATGGGATAAGTGTCCCATCGAATATGATTGGCGGGAGCAGCGACAAAGTTAACCGAGAGATTAATTTCGAACTCCCAATAATAATGGCTTGAGTCTTCAATGGATTAACTTTAAGCCCAAATGAATTACACCAAAGAGAAATACGAATAAGATCTTCATTAATTAAGCTAATTGCATTGGGGAGATCCGCAATCTTACATTGAGAGTAGATTTGTAAATCGTCTGCATATAGGTGGTAAAGAGAAGTTATGTGGGAACAGATCGAATTGATGAAGATAGAGAACAATAGAGGAGACAACACGCCACCTTGTGGGACGTGGGACGCCAGCTTTGACAGCAGACCAGTCAGAAAACGTGTCTTGAATTTGTACACGTTGCCGGCGCCCATGCAAGTAACTATGAAACCAACCAATTACTTCAGGAGATATGTTAAGAGAACTTAGGACAGCGAGTAAAACATCAAAGTCTACAGTATTGAAGGCATTACTAAAGTCAAGCAATGTCAATACTGTAACCTGCTGACTATCCATGCCCAGGCGAATATCATCAGTGATTCTAACCAAAGCCGTAGTCGTACTATGACCGGGACGGAATCCAGATTGGAATGAATTCAAAAGGTTATGATTGGACAGGAATTTGCTCAGCTGTTGGTATATTAGGCGCTCGAGTACTTTAGAGAGAAAGGAAAGGATGGATATAGGACGGTAATCCTCATATGTCGGATTAGATTTTTTAGGGAGTGGAGTTACTAGGCCGTCTTTCCAGGATGAAGGAAAAACACTGGTGTCAAGGGAACGGTTTAAAATAAGTGTAAGTATAGGAGCTAAAAGATCGAGTATTGGGATAATCATCTTACGACTAATGCTGTCAGAACCAACTGCGTCGGAAGTAATGGCTAATATATTCTTCTTAACATCACTGACAGTAACTTGGCTAAAGACAAAAGAGGATAAATTGGGAGTTGATATAGCAGAAAGTTGAGCAAGTGTATTTTTCTTCGTAGCACTGTCTATAGTGGCGCTAGAGAGGAAATGAGCATTAAGCTTATTTAAATTCAAATTAAGAGATTCTACATTACGCTTTGCTTTTCCAACCCCTAAAGATTTGAGAAAGTTCCAAACTTTAGTTGAGTTATCTTCCTCAACAACAGATTTATGGATATGGCGTCGTTGACTATCTCTACACACCATATTGCAGCGATTTCGTGCCCTGTTATATTTCTCTCGGTTAGAATCATTAGGATTCATACGATATTTAGATTTCGCTATGTTCTTTTTTTCTTGAAGTTTTTTTATATCGGCAGTGAGCCAGGGGGCAGGAAGATGCTTCATTCGAACTGGACGAATTGGAGCGTGAATGTCATACAGTTGTGTAAGTATGCTGTTAAAAATAGATATCTGCTCATCGACCGAACCAGCATTCGCAACTACTGACCAGTCAACCTTAGCAGTATCTTCTCGTAACTTATCCAGGTCCATTCTACTAAAATTGCGCCGGAGAAGGATCCTTCGCTTAGCCTTAGGAGGTTTTAATTTATAGGACAGGTAAAGTAGATCATGGTAAGAAAAAGCGGAGGCATTGCATTGACCATGCTTTGCAACATGGTCAATGGAAGAAACAAGTATTAAATCAAGGAGAGAAGGTACACAATTAGGAAAAGCATGAGTTGCTGAAAGTGGGAGAATATGTAAGTTAATGCCATTAACAAGAGATTTCAGACGGGATGCTCTAACATCATTTTTGAGAAGACAAGTATTGAAATCTCCCATGACAATAGTGTGATTATAAAGCGAGGAGTATTGTTCTAAAAGAATTTCAAATGCTGAAAAATAATCAATTGTAACATTTGGACTGTAATAGACACCGAGAAGAAGCTTTAAATGTCCAAACAATATTTCGATGAATAGGTGTTCAGGGCCGGCGCTAGACACTGGCTGCGAAGTATTTAAAACTGTGTAAGGAATGTGTGATCTTAAATAAATCGCCACGCCACCGCCAGCGCGCCCAAGGCGGTCGTTGCGAATCAAGTGGAATCCGGGAAGAGAGTAAGATATTGAAGGCAAACATGGTTTTAACCAAGATTCAGAAACTAATATCGCATGTATATTTTCATTATAAAATGAGGACAACATGTCAGGATAATGTGCGGGAATACTCTGGGCATTTATATGAACAACATTAAAGTTGTCTGGTCTTAACTATTTTTCTTTTATATTGTTATAGCCACGTAGCTGATCGTGGATCTCATCGGATCGGGTGGTCGTTCTTTCGTTCGTTTGTCCGTTTCCAGCTGTCCATGGACTGCAGTAGTTAATTATCATCAGTTAGTTAGCATTTGTAGCATACTAATCTGTATATATAAAAAATAATATTTCCTTGTTTGTCCCATATGTGATCCTATTGAATGTCCTCCTGAGTTGATTTCAATAAAGACCAATGTGTGAGCAATTATTTTTTTTGAGATTTTTTTTCTGAAATATAATTTTGACTCGACTCTGGGACCTGGAACCTCATCGCGACTTAAACGTGTTCCTATAATAATTATACGATTACGATGAAACTTTGGTTAGTTATTGTGCACACGCTCGCGAATGTTTCTAACATAGGAAACAATTACAACAAAGATGTAGTATCTTAAAAATGCATGTAACTTTGTACATTTTTGCCATTGTGTAGGACAAAAATCTAACTGGAAATTTCAATATTAAAAATTTTTCTTTAAACAATATTCCCGCGCATATCAAGCCGAAAACAAGCTTGAAATTAAAAACAGCCGATCGTCGGAACAAAAACTAGTTACCCACTCATTTTAAATATTGAAGGTAATCATCCAGTATCATTGTTCGTTTACTGAAATTTCTCATTCTGTTTTTTACTTAAAATATTTAAAATTATAACGTAGTCGCAACTTTAGGTAAATCTAATGTTTATATTACTTGAAGAAAATTTGATATACTGATAGAATATTAAATTTTAGGTCTCCTCCAGAGATTGTGTCTTAGAGAAGATATATACCATAGTTACCAGCTGTAGTTGACAGGTTAACTATGACATCGGTACGTCAAAAACCTCAGTCCTCTCGTGAACATGGGTGCTGTAAACCAATCGAAGTTAAATTAAACGTACAGATGTTATTAACCTGTATAATTAGTTTTATTCAATCCTAGTCTAATTACAAACGATATTTCATCGGTAATTATTCATATATTCCTTCATCAATATTCCATGCCTTTAGAAGCAAAGTTTTTTCACCAAAGATTAAAAATTGATTGCTTCGTGCGCAACAAAATCGAAATGCCGCGCTGTCGAGTGTCGATTTTTCGAAGTGTCTACTTCATTTGTAAAATCATTTCCAATGTAATTTGGAATTCAGTTTTCAGCATTCGAATCGGAAAATTTATTAAATTCGCTGCGAGTACCCTTCCGTTCGGTAATGATGGCGACCGGCCTGTCCCCGCTTAGCACCTAAACTTGTTAGCTTTACGTGTCCATTTCCATCGTATTTCACTCCAGTGGAATTATAGGAAATGTATGACGTCGGAAAATACAGTCCGGTGTATTTTCGTTTGCCTGACGGGAATTTAAGAAGTTTTATTTAGCTTTTTTCATATTTGCTTTGTTATTACAGTATTTACTTTTACGTTTCAAAAGTTAAATTGTTATTATTTCGTAAACGTTTTCATTTAAATTAATTTTAGAAACATTTAGTAACTGAAATTGGCCAGTAAGTGAGCAAGTGTAAGTCCGGTGTGAGCCGGTGTCCTCCTTTACTAACAAAACTTATGTCTTCCTTACACAATAAGTCTATATTAAGCACGTACAGATCATGCTAATCAATTCTAAGATTCTCTCTTTCTTATAGATTACTCTACATAAGTCTTAACATGGCAACACTAATTTTCATCATCATAACAGACCTTTACAAGTTTACTGTTGAACAAAGGCCTCTCTGAAGGAATAGCTCAAGACGCAGTCGACATTTTGCATGTCTTATTAGGTCATCACTCTACCTGGTTAGGGGCTGCTCTATACTGCTTTTCGGTACGAGGTTGCCGTTCTAAAACCTTATTCCTCATCAGTTGACGTTGATTAGAGCTTTATGACCGGCTCATTGTCTCTTTGAATCACTGATCCGTTGAACTATATCGGTAAACTTCACAACGCTCATTGTCAAAATAATAATAAAAAAAAGGCTGCCATCTCGTCTGTGTTGCCATAGTTCTATGTGAATGTAGTATATAAGATGGATCTTGTCATTGTTGCCTCGCTGGGCAGCTATGGCAAAATCCATCTTATGAAGCAACCTTTGGGGGAGGTGAATGTTCAGCAGTGGACTTTTATAGGCTGCAGTGGGCAAATGGTTTAATTTCATTAAACACTTTTGTCTGTATATTATTTAGTAATTTTGATCGCCCCTTATACTTTACCTTACGTATGCAAGTTGATACTAAGGTACATAAGGAATTTGATTATTCTATATCAACAACATTGGATGGATTTTGAATTATTTCGTAAGTATTTTTTTATTATAGATTAAGGATGACAATAGAGTGACCTAAAGACGAAAAAGAGAATCAAAATGCAGATGCGTTTTCGCCCCAGAAGACTGATGGATAACCTCGTTTCCAATTTTGGTTTCCTGTTCTCTACGCTCACCATATGAAACACAGCAGCATATAGGTGTAATTTCAAGCTGGTATTCTGTTAGACAGTAGCCGAGGATAACAACTCAAAAATGACAAAATCTGCGTTTGTTAGTCCGCCTACCAAACGTGGGAACTATGACAGTTCCGTCCTAAGACGCCATCTATTAGGCCTATGTTTAATTCTGGACTTTTGTTAGCCTGTCATGGTAATGGTATTATTATTTAACAAAGCGACGAAAGAAATTTTCATGTTGTTTTATTGTTTTAACCGCAACATGGTCTTTATTGAATAATTTTTAAAACAAAAATACAAAGGGGCGTCATTTGGAAGTCTTTTGTGTGAAGTTACATTACAAGCATATTGTTTACAAAGGACAGTTTCAACCTAATTACCGCCTCGATGTCGTATTTCTCGTGTCTACGTCAATTTTCGCTAGAATTTTAACTCCATGGTTGAGGTATAATTTAGCGGGCTATAAAGAAAATTACACAGAGGCTTTTCATCTAATAAACGTGTTTAGGAGTGTATAGACACATAATAGTATATACTATATAAATGTCATATTTTTTAAATAAAGCACACATAATATTATGTAATAATTTAACATAGGGTAGATATTTGCCATACTTGCCACGCTTGGCGAGCGAGTTGGCAACCGCAGTTTATTGTTAACTCGTTATTAGGAAGACGCTGGTGCCCATCTCCTGGTTTGTTTCCTATCGCCTTTTACGACATCCACGGGATGATAAGGAGTGGTGGATATTCCCAAGTATATCTATTAAACTTAATTAAATACAAAACATATTATCATATTATGGTGGAATTTAAGTTACCTAGTTGTAATAGAGCAACTGTCAACGGTGGCTCTTTACGACACTAGCGCCCTCTCTAATGAAAATGAAACTGCGAACGAGTTTATTCCGAGCCCTTCTATTAACCGCAATGTACTGAACAACGGCGAATCGTGGCAAAACAAATACACCGTGGCCCTTGTGCAAATATCGCGTCCTTTTTGTGACTGCGTTACGCGTTCGTACTATACGCTGTAGCTGTAGATTGAAAGAGAACACAGGGTTTATTGCCACCTGAAAAAGGATCGTGACTTTTTATTCTTTTGCGTTGTCTCTATTATTATATATCTGTCGATATTTTTTTTTTCAATATATTGACCGATTTTATAATCGATTTAACTAAATGTGTGCTGTATATGTTTATGTATACGTGAACAATAATACTGCAGTTATATTATGATTGTCATGGGTCGACTGGACCGGAAAAGGTCCACGTTCTCGCAGGATATCAGCGTAAAATAGCGACTTATGGCTGCATTCGTGTGATAATGTAGCGAACTAGAAAACCTTTCTACTGTTACGTTCTTAATCGAGGATAAATGTAGCTAATTATAAGCTACATCATCCACTTACCTCCAGGTGGACTGTGTGCTCATTAATGATTGATTTAAGAGATATAATATTAAAAAATGAAAAAGAGTCTACTTAATGATACATAAAAAGACATTTAAGCTACACACATTAAGGTAATGTACATATAAACTGGCCATATAATTCAATTACCGTATATTAATTTCATCTCCTATATCAATGCTAGCTCTTTAACAAAGAAATTTCAGCGAAATCAAAATATAATTGGGATTTAATTCATTTACAATATAAAGTGTGTAGAACCGTCTAAAGAATTTGCATTCATAACGGTGCCTATTACGGAACTGAGCAGTCTAACTGAAGCCCTCCGTCATATACGCGAGTCTATTTAAACTTGCACATACATTTCAATTACATATTCTACAGGGATACAATGAGTTAATAAATCCTAGTAAGACGACAGTCTCTTTATATGAATATTTATAGGCGTTTCCTATTGTAGACGCGTACTAAATAGTACAATTTTTGTCCGAGTCCGAGCTTCTTACTCAAAACTTTGATATGTTACGAAAATTGTTTCTGATTTGAAATTCAACGTGTTTCTCGCCCACCTGCGTACTAGGGTATAATCGCAGTAACCGAGTTGAACCATCCTAACAAAGTTATTAAGACAGTTTTGGAGTACTACTAAGCGTACCCTTACTAAAATTTGCCGGGCCGTCATTCCCAGACGCAACGTTGCCCGTTATTATAATATTTATGTGTTTATTTGTAGAACATAGTTGTTTGTATAATATAAAGTTGTTACTTTGATTTTTGCTCTTGGATGTAGATTACGTAAGCAATAATGGAATTCAATATTGAGTTTTCACAGTTTTACATCTTATTATCGAAGGAAGTAGGAATGTAAGGAATGTTTCAATTCAATTGAGGGAAGCACAGCGTTGAAAAAAATAATGTATAAAGAAATTTACAAGAGTATAATATTTTATTTTACATTATTGTACGTGGTTAAAGCCAGGTTGCAGCTATCAGCTATGTTATGGTTGTAAACCGTTGAATCGGCTTAACCAGGGAAGGAGTACTGTGTTTCTGGAAACGAGGCATTCCGTCAGAGTGACAACGCATCTCCGTTTTTGATTCATAATTAAGGATAGATGTAGGTGTCTATAAGTCACAACATTCTTATCCTGTAAAAAAATACGTTAATTAGAGTTTCACAACATTACAAAATAAATATACATTAGCAAAATTAAAGTACCTAATGTAAATATTTAAAATTTTAATTTTAATACGCTCTCCACTTAGTGTATTTTATTTTAATTAAATAAAGTTATGACCACGCTTCCCCAGTCTCCTCCCTAAACGCAACCATTTTGCATATTTACCGGCATATTTCGCACATGGCGCACACGTGCCCGCTTTATTAACTATCAGTGCATCGGATAGGCTAAAATTAACTACTGGAGAATTTGATTTCCGGTGTTCGTTGCATACATTGTGTACCAGCATTTAGAGAACTAAATATTATCACCATCGAATTAATAAAATGTTGAGAAAATAATTCAAATTATATTCCTTATTAACCGTTATAGCCTATCAAAGTTCACAGCTGATTATTGGCCTTCTCAAAAAAAAAATACCACAGGGGGGGTGTTATTTCCTAGTTTTCACTCTTAGCGGGCAATTTGGCAACCGCAGTTTTTTATTTTTAATTTACTAGGAACACTACTGCACCTCTTACACCACCACTTCACCCCTTATTATGTGATAGTTTTCAGGGGCTCGATGCATGCCTTTTATATGTATTACAATCTTAGAATATTATTTGAAGATAGATACGCTGGCAAAGTCTCGGACTCTGCTCTGAAAAACATCGTGAGAAAACCCGAAAATCTGAGAAATGCAAAATATTTCGAGTACATGTGAATTTCGCCACTGTGCACCAGCGCGATGGAGTTATCCTGCTCAGATATCCTCTAAAAAGTCTAAAGTCGCGCCAACATTGGTATATGTCGCGGATACTATTTAGATTTTTTATTACATACATACAACGTAAACTCAAACGCTTTTAACGAGGTGGGGTAGGGAAAGACTACGAACTAACATTTGGCACGATTCTGGCAGCTCTTTTTCGCTTCTTTCACATCCATATATCTGCGCATACAAGCTCTTTGGGTAAACATTTCCGTTTAGGATGTCCCTTGTCAACTCTACCACTGACTTCTGAAACATAAAGAATCATGTCCAATCTTGACCTGAAAATTTTTGAACGCGTCTAGTGATGTAAAATATCTTATAAAATTGCCTTTATTTTCCTTATTTCTTGTCGCATAATTGAATTTTCCAATAAAGCCAGGAAAAAAAGTAATATTAATATGTTTATCATTCTCAATAGACTTTTGGAGACGGAACGAGTTTTAAAATGGCTTAAAGGCCCAGAAGTCATGCCAAAATATATTTAAAAAAAAAACGTGTTTTACACATTTCGTTTCACAGATAATGAAAATTTTATTAATTCGTGATGTGGTTTATGAATGTTCATAATAACAAATTGTTTTTTGTTACTAATCTTATTATTTTATGATTAGATATGATTTTTTGTGGTTTTATACTATGGTGTGGTGAGTTATTTTTCTTTCCACACCATAGTATACCATAGTGTGCAGTTGACAGGTTATAACCTAAAAACTTATTTACTTTACAGCATTTTTCCCTGGCCTCTAAATGAAAAGGCGATAAGTTAGTACGTTATTATAAACAATATTTGATTTTATGCAACAGTAGTTGTAGGTAGACGCGACCTCTAAAACGAATCAAGTGACAGGTCAATCAATGTATGGAAAGTGGGCATACTTCTTTGCTTTGTCACTCTTACCTCGTTTATTGTTTCTACGTGTCTAACCCACACCGATAATTTTTTTTGACGTCCTTACAAATAGTATTTTACGATAGTTTTTTAATTTAACTAATTGTTGTAAAGTCTTGACTCTATCTTTCATAGTCTTAACACTAAACGTGTTTCATTGATAGTCCCGGGTTTCAATTATGGCTTCGGCAGACTCTTTTTATTTAAGTCCCTTAACCGCGGCGGTACAGTCCAGTCCTAGAGAAATAACACATTTGCTGCCCTAATAGTTTACATTATAATTCGTATACTTTCTGCTATACTACTTTTTAGAACCGAAACAAGACGGATTATGTTATTCAAAATACAAGAAGAAATTAGACGCTAGAGGTTCAAAACCTTAGCGATAAAATATTTACGAATGGAAATTCCCATTTTGCGTCATCAGCACCATTTTCTCGATTTCGAACCTCACATACTAAGTGCATACGTGAGCCAAAAATAGTGTTGTTTCACGTCGTATTTCCAAATGAAACATGTCAAGCGAGACTAACAAATCGCGCGTAACAAAAGCCTAAAGCTCTGACCCAAAAATCCGTACCGAAAGCCCATCGACGACAGAGCGAAGCGTGAACAATCGCGACTCCGAACTCGGGGCGTAGGCGTGGCGGACGTGGAAATTGCGTTTCGACCCTTTGTGAACTGCGTCTATTTTTTTATTTAGTTCGGCAGGTGTCGTATCGAATGTAAAGCCTCTATAGAAATAGGCTGGGTGCTAGCGAATAAAAATGCTTCCGTAATGTGGGTCGGAAGTTGACAATATGAACTGAGATTTTATTCATTTTTCAGAATTAACTGATAGCGGTGTAAGTATGGAATTTTATTGCGATAGAAGCTTTAGAACGCTACGTTCTACGTTGGTACGTAGTAAGATACTGCGGAGGCTGTTTTTTTCGTAAACTATTCGGTGGTGTTAACGTAAGGTTTATATACGATTTATATACATAATAGTATCGAATATATCATAATATTTGCAGCCTGTGATATAGTCCTATACTAAACATGGTCTCCGTTATAAATGCGATATCCAACTGCGCTTAGCTGTTTACCGACCGCAATATAATGCGAAATGTTACAACCTATATACAAACGTCCCACTACACAAGACTCCTCTCATTTTTGTGGAGGTTATGGAGCAATAAGTACGTCACGCTGCTCCAATGCTCGTTGGCGGACTTTACTCGATGACCCATGATGTTTTACTTCACCTTGTAATTTAACGATATTGTTAGTGCCGGCGGAAATCAAATCTGGGCTGTTCACGTATTTGAAATTTACGGCTAGCTCTTAGGCCCTGAGCTACCACGGTTTTAATGTGTGTAGTGTAATATAACATGAAGAGTAAGCCGAATCCTAGTAGCTGATACACCATGCAATTAATTCTCATGGTCGCTGCTTACGCCTCTCATGAAACTGGATGGAGTGATAAACTCTTGAATTCGATTTATCTATTTGACAGTAATGCCGTCGCGGCGTCTCTTACACTGTATAACCCGTTAATTTTCTTTCTGATATATTTAATCATAAATTTCATGGTATAAAATATTATCATGTCAATGTTATTTTGTATTTCATAATATTGCATGTAATGTTGTATTATTACTATTAGATAAAATATTTGTTATTAGATTTTAAAAATATGTCGCTATATATACGGTTATATTGAAATCAAGAGAAAAGTATATTATGATTTCTTAAATTTACGCGAACACTACACATTGAATAAAACTATTATTTACGGATTTTATCGCGTTTAATTACTTTAATTTATTTTTATTATTATCCCGACGTTTCGGGTGCTTTACAGCGCCCATGGTCACGGGGGGGACTGAGATGTTTGACGTCCCAATGTCATAGTTAGTCCGGCTACCTTCAGTTTTTTAATATTAATTTTTTGGTCCGATTTACGCAAAACGAGCTTATAGTATCATGAAGTCTTGCAGTGGTATGCTTGGGTTTGGATTTAATTTTGTTGATTATAGGATCCCAAGCAGATGGTAGCACCCAACCATCTTCTCTATTGAAATTTGGATGTTTTTTAATTTCAATAGCCTCGCGTATCATCCTTGGTAGGAATCGGTGTTCTTTTGCGAGAATTTGTGGTTTATCAAATCTAATGTAATGGTGGGGACGATCTTGAACATGTTCGCAGACTGCAGACTTCCCGGAGCGTCGGTGCTTCACATCAGCTATATGTTCCTTCACGCGGGTTTTTATAGATCTCTTTGTTTGACCTATGTAAGAGAGACCACATTCACAATCTAGCTTGTACACACCTGCATCTTGTAGAGGAATATTACATTTGATGGATGGTAAAAATTGACTAATCTTCTTCAGCGGCTTGTAGTATGTCTTAATGGACGCTCGCTTCAAGATGTAGCCAATCTTGTCCGTGACTCCTCCAACATATGATAGTAGAGCAGGTGCGCGCTCGACTGTTGCCGGCTTCACTCCTTCACTGTGACGTAGGCGCGGCACCCGAAGCTTGTTGTCTTGCAATACTTGCTTGACGTGCTGAAGCTCCGCGGCCAGATGTTTTCTGTCACAGATCCCTCGTGCTCTCTGAAACAAAGATTTACCCACGGTAGCTAAAATAAAATTCACAATGGAGTTAGAGGCAAATAATTCTTTAGCTTTCCTAGATGTTTTAGTCATCCGAAATCCTGATAACACTATTGGTCACACTGTGTATAGGAAAAAGACCCATACCAACCGATATCTAAATGGTGAATCTCACCATCATCCTTCACAGTTAGCTACCGTGGGTAAATCTTTGTTTCAGAGAGCACGAGGGATCTGTGACAGAAAACATCTGGCCGCGGAGCTTCAGCACGTCAAGCAAGTATTGCAAGACAACAAGCTTCGGGTCCCGCGCCTACGTCACAGTGAACGAGTGAAGCCGGCAACAGTCGAGCGCGCACCTGCTCTACTACCATATGTTGGAGGAGTCACGGACAAGATTGGCTACATCTTGAAGCGAGCGTCCATTAAGACATACTACAAGCCGCTGAAGAAGATTAGTCAATTTTTACCATCCATCAAATGTAATATTCCTCTACAAGATGCAGGTGTGTACAAGCTAGATTGTGAATGTGGTCTCTCTTACATAGGTCAAACAAAGAGATCTATAAAAACCCGCGTGAAGGAACATATAGCTGATGTGAAGCACCGACGCTCCGGGAAGTCTGCAGTCTGCGAACATGTTCAAGATCGTCCCCACCATTACATTAGATTTGATAAACCACAAATTCTCGCAAAAGAACACCGATTCCTACCAAGGATGATACGCGAGGCTATTGAAATTAAAAAACATCCAAATTTCAATAGAGAAGATGGTTGGGTGCTACCATCTGCTTGGGATCCTATAATCAACAAAATTAAACCCAAACCCAAGCATACCACTGCAAGACTTCATGATACTATAAGCTCGTTTTGCGTAAATTGGACCAAAAATTAATATTAAAAAACTGAAGGTAGCCGGACTAACTATGACATTGGGACGTCAAACATCTCGGTCCCCCCCCGTGACCATGGGCGCTGTAAAGCACCCGAAACGTCGGAATAATAATAAAAATAAATTAAAGTAATTAAACGCGATAAAATCCGTAAATAATAGTTTTATTCAATGAAAAGTATATTTTTATATATAAGTCAAGATAACAAACAAGCATGCAGTCTACCTGATGATATACCTATGGGTCACAGCATCTATTCTCGATTAAAAATCAAAACGTTTTAAGTCGCTAGTTACTCTTTCTGTGGACTAAGATGAAGTGCCTGTTTACTTTGAAAAGTGTCTTCAATTCTCTACATTTATCATAAAAGCATTGTGGTATATTACGCTGGGAGTTAGGTACTTATTCTGTTGAAGCGTATTCCTTCCTCGGCGAGCCGACCCATTCATGCTACAGCAATATTACGCTGCAGTGTAGCTCTACCACGGTAGGACGGTAGTTTTTTTTTATATAAAATTGAAGTGACAAGTTGCTACTGGACTACCAAGGACACCTGCAGCCAACATCACACATATATGACTACAGAGAATCGTTGTCATCTCTGAGGACTAAATTGGAATGTCTTACATTACACATAGATATAGAGCCGTGGTAGCTCAGTGGTTAACGCTCCCTGTAAATATAACAGAACGCGAGTAACCCGGGTTCGATCCCCGCCGGCACCAATGAAATTGTTAATTGCAATTTTAAGTGCTGATTTACCACGTGCTCGGCGGTGAAGGAAAACATCGTGAGTAAACCTGCATGTCTGAGGAATAAGAAAAAAAAATATTTCGAAGACATGTGAAGTTCGTCAACACGCATTTGGGCAGCGCGGTGGACACTTCCTTGCCCTAACCCTTCTCAGAAATGAGGGGAGGCCTGAGCCCAGCAGTGAGACGTATATAGGCTGTAACTTTACTTTTTACTTTACTTTACACATAGATATAGTCTCACAGCTTGTAATTAATAATAGTAGTAATACTGGCTCTCCGTACTCTTCAGACCGGAAGTAGGTGAGAAGGTGGTAGCTACTAGCTACCGAGACGGATACCTAGACATAAAACATGTCCATTTTTTTAAATATAGAATAAGGGTGACAAACGAGCACACAGCCCACCTGATGGTTTGTGGATGCTGTGGCCCATAGACATCTACATCTATCCTTGATTTAGAATCCAAACACAAATGCGTTGTAACCCCTGAAGACTAAGATGGAATGCCTAGTTTCCAGTATAAAAGGGTCTCCGGATCACTACATTCACCATATGAAACACAGCAGTATTAAGCTGCTATTTTACGCTGGTATTCTGTGAGAGCGTGGTCCTTCCCCGTTCGCGCCGACCCATTCGTGTTACAACTGTAATATTGTTGCAGCGTGGCTCTCTACCACGTATAAAAAATCGGCTTGGCTTGTCCTGCCACGTAAGTCTTTTATCTCACCTTTTTACTATCCATAAAAAATAAGAATAGAATAAAAAAATTGAAAAGCAAGAAACGTTTGGTATTTAAAAAAAAGTTAAAATTAAACATATATATTACATAGCAAAAAATAATTTATATTTAAACTTAATAATTTGCATATTATAAGCCGTTTGTGTTCGACGATGAATCGTATAGATACCGACCAATTTAACCTTTGTTCGCGAGACTTCAAACGGGCGTATGGATATCGGGATTTTAAAAAAAAGTTGCTCGAAACATGCTGAAATGGAGCGTGGACGTTGGATGCCAATTATTGTGCTCTCGGGTTTACGCCGCGTCACTTTACCGCGGTGATTGACTGGGCGAATGTTGTTTTTTTTTTAATAAACTAGCCCGCGGTTTGTGCTTGTTATCTATTTTTATACTTACATAAACAGCGGGTAAGTTAGTCATAATGCTCGGCTTTATTGCTATTGAACGAACGTTACAAACTTGCATATTCACTACTTGCTTTGTATTTTACAAGAAACTATTTTAAAAAATAAATATTATAAGTTGATATCTATATCATTTTCGAAAAATTTTACGTGCTTTAAACTAAATTGTAAGCAAACAGACTAGAACAATCCAATCAGTTCCACGCTATCGTGGAACCAGAACCGTCAGAGAATAATTAAGTTATTAAATACGTTATTATTTATAATATATGTACCTAAATATATTTGAAACAAAGCGTGCACCAATTATTTAATAATGGATTTATCTCATTGTTTTATTAACGTTAAGGCAATTTCAAATGCACGAAAACAATGTATTTGCATTCACAGTGTTCCTTTCTTTTTCATTTTTTCTTTAAATAAAAAATAAACACAAAGCTCAAAAGTCGTATAATTTTAATTTTATGGTCTTCAAAGTTGTATATCACATAAAAATGGAAATATCTGGAAAATAAAGTAGTATTTTAGATTTATTAAATTTTAATAAAATATAGATTTACTAATATAGTTTTATTCTTGAGAATTATATTTTTTACCTGCAAATTTTCTGACACAATTGAATAAAATCTCGTTTGAATAATTAACTTTTTCTGTGTTTCTTTAAGTGTCGCTGCAGGGATTGTAGTTTTAACATTTGTTTCATAGTTAATAAACCACTGTAAAAGCGTCGCAGTATTAAAAAAACATAAAAACTATAGTTTCACTCTTTTTTAGTTTCTATTTTAAACAGATTCCCTAGTAATTTGTTAACCCGTAACTCAGAGTAATATCGTACTATTAACAAAACAAACTCTATCATAATGCCCTATGAATCAAACTGATTACAATCAGTTAATTGCTATTTGATGAATTGGTATTCCAGCACTTAAGTAAATTAAAACAGTTTAAATCACATAAAAACTTTTGTTAGAAAGTTATTTCCAAACTGTCCGACTCGCTAAATGAAATCAATCAAAATTGTTTGTTTATTTAATATTACGGTTAAAGATTTTTTAGATCGATGACTTTTTAAAAGAATTGAAAAAATATATTTAAAGTAATTGGTAAAATTATTCAATAATACTTACTAGTCAATACTAGGGTACGAAAGGTTTAACAAATTCAACTGCACATGGTGCATCTTGCTACTTCAACGAACGGAGCTCCCGTGATCGAATTTTTTTTTACCAAATTCTGATGATGGGTGGTGACGGGGCAAAACGTATTATTACTGTGCGAAGCTCCTTGGTCATGCCAAATAGTGCGTTAGTATTGACCAAAAATTACGCAATCCAGTTTGTGTATTCTTAAAAATGGTTGTATGCGGCATGCTTTTTAGAAAGTGGTTTAAGAGAGATCTTTGAAGTAAGAAAAAAAATTGTTTTTACGTGGTAGCGCCACACTGCAGCTCTATTACAGTTGTACCACGAATGCGTTAGCTCGACCGGGGCAGGACCACGCTTTCACAGAATACCAGCGTCAAATAGCAGCGTAATGCTGTTTTGTTTCGTACGGTGAGTGTAGAGAACCGGAGACACTTTTTACTGCAATCGAGGTATGCCATCTTAGTTCTTAGGACTGACAACGCATTTGCATTTTGATTCTTAATTGAGGATGAATGTGGATGTCTATAAGCCACAGTATCCACTTACCATCAGATGTACTATGTGCTCATTTGTCACCCAGTGCTATAAAAAAAGAAGGACGTAACTACTAGTGGTATTAGTAACTACATCAAAAGCTTTAACGTCATCATTATTGCCCTTCGCGAGTCCAATGCTGAATATAGGCTTGCCTCAAGGAATGCCACAAAACACGGTCTTGAGCCACTTGCATCTAATGAGTATATATTAAGTAATAATGGTGACAAGCGAGCACACACAGTAACGTGATGCTAAGTGGATGATGTGGCCCATAAAAACCGAAAATTTATCCTCAATTAAGAATCAAAATGCAGATGCCGTGTGGGTGACACTAAGGACTAAATATTGTTTCCAGTGAAAAGGATATACGATTCTACTACACTCAGTATATGAAACGCAGTAGCATTCAACTGCTATTTTACGCTGGTATTCCGTGAGAGTGCTACAACCTTATTATAGCTGCCATAATATAAGTGCAAAGAATATTGGATAGTAATGTAAAATATTTTTCGTGGTTTATGGATTAAAAATAATGATAAATATTGCGCAGTGCTTTCTTACGTAGACGGCGTTATATTCGCCTTGTAATAAAAAGCGAATGAAACGCAAGCCTGTAATATAGATGAAATAAATTCGTTCCCAATGGTCGAACACTCAACACATCTTCGGCTAGATCTAGGCGGAAATCATTTGCGCCAATAACTCCCCCCGCCCCCTCTTTCACAGTTCCCGTCTTATATAGGGTGATTTAATAGGGGTGACGGGCTCTTGGAACTTCGGTAAATATAATTTTTGGTAAGAAAATATTGGCCTTGTAGTTGAAGATTGTTTGCGGTATCTCCTGATCAGTTGTCACTGTTTCTTTTCGTTTATATTTTTGATAGAGATAAAAATTCAATATTTTCTCGTTTGCTTTAGTATAAAACGTTTTTTTATATTATTGTAATTCTCCAAAAAAACAACTAAGTTTTATTAGTGTTTATACGAAATAAAATATTTCACCGCTTTGGTTTGAACACTTTAAACGAATATAGTTTTGCTATAATTCGTTATTAATAATAACAAAATATGTCCGATATAAATATGTATACTTATCATTACGTTTAATTACAAATCTTCTGAGTACCTCAACAATGCACAGTCACACACACTTGTATCCATAGGATTCACTGTATTCTTTCATCAGGTTGTCTTACCAGTGTTCTGAGGAATTGTTTGGATTAATTACCGCCGCCAAATTTCATTCAGCACATCGCGACTAAATTCCCGATACCATCCACACCATCTAGATGCTTGGCGGTTCACCACTGTACGTTTCACTAGAAGTTTTCTTCCGCGTTATTTTTCCGGACCGATACGACTTAGGGACCTTCAAGAAAAGAGCTTACTCCTTTCTAAAGGACCGGCAGCGCACCTGCAATTCCCCTGGTGTTGTGGTTGTTCATGGGCAGCGGTAGTCACTTAACATCAGGTGAGCTGCATGCTGGTTTGCCCGCTCTCTCATATAAAAAAATGAAGTCTAATTTTTTTAAATCTAATTCCATCATTCACGAAATTTTTAAATAAATAGATTTAGCTCGCGAGTACGCATGAATCGATGACATATGTATATAATCGTTGTCAAAGTAGTGTAGTGGTGGAAGGTTTGAAGAGTGCCACGTAGACGGAAGCGAACAAAGAGGCTCTATAACAAGCGTCCGAACGCTCATTACGTGAGAGGGGGTACTCTCAATTCGTATTGAACGTCACCACCCGGATATCGTTCCACTGGGAGGGCTTCATTTGTTTCGTAACAAATTGGGATGTGGTTCCTTAGACTTATTGGTTTGCTATATAATATAAAATTATTTTTTCTAAGTCTGATGTAATTATATCGTATATGTTATGTGAAAAAATTGGTTGGTATCCTTATGCGGCCACTACACATTATTTATAGTCCAGAAAGTTGTGTTTAAAAAAGGTTATGAAAAATAAATGTAGCATAACTACTGTCCTAATTTTTCCTTCTTGTAATGTTTGTCTTTATACAGTGCTTCATTGAACTCGCTCGGCTCATTAGAGAATTTTTCCTATAGATTTATGAAAAGGTTATTACTTTTTATGTTCCAATTTGAAATTCAAAAGTTCGTATAATATATCTTGAACATTTACAAAATTTCTGTATTTCGATCTGTAAAATGACTACGTATTCGCCAAGTTAGGCAAGAACCTTGCAATGCTCGTAATTTAGCCCTGCATTTGTCAGTGTTCTCAGGCGACCCTTAGATGGAGTGACGACCTGGTAAGACATGTAGGAAGTCTATGGATGCAGGTGGCTCAGGACCGTGCTTTTGTACATTCCTTGGGGGAGGCCTATATTCAGCAGTGAACTTGTGAAGGGCTGTAATGATGATGATGATGAACTCTCCTTCTGTCATATGCTACTTACATTTTTTTAATAACTAGAGTCTAAATACCACTGTCATTAAAAATAGCTTAAAGATTATCATCTACGGCTTATAGTATAGAAAATAAAACAAAACCAAAAGGCCACATAAGTTCATATAAAGCATAGCAACTTGTGGTTACATACATAAAAAACGAAAATTGTCTATCACTAAAATAAACTTAAATGAAATAAGCATTCAGTATTATGCCAATATATGAGCTCGCCATCTCGAGCGAAGTTGAGAGACGTAAAGCCGAAATCTTTGCTCAGCTCCCATCCGTTAGGTCGTAAGTTGAAGATTTACTCGACTCGCTTTCATATGAGTGTAACATTCAAAGCTTTCGCCTGACGTAGGCGATTTCCGGGATCCGTCACGATATTAGAATAAATGTGACTTGGCCTACCTACTTTTACTTACATTTTATTTTTATTTCCACTTGAAAATATTTTCATATAATGCTAGCGGAAATTTTTGAAAATTCGTTTAACATTCAATTTAAGTGCTATTTTAACCTTGAAAATCATTTTAATTTTAATTAGCTAAATGACTTCATTTTCTTCGTAGGCAGAGTACAAAAAGCAGCGATCCTCTCGAACACGTTTAGCCAATAAGTAAATTTATGAAAGGATGATAGGAGGCTAGTCCATCACCTACACAATCACAAACCCAATAACCAATTAGTCACCTTATACGAAACGCTATCTTAGTTACACAGTTAGTACGTTCTTTTTTATACAAGTCTCACATAAACATGGGACCTTTTGGTTCCAGGCCAACATGGGACATTTTTTAAATTTCTTTCTAAATTACATCGAAGTTTTGTTATAAATTTAGGTGCCTAAAGGTACCTTAGCGGATATTGCGGGCCGTTGTGAGGTAATTTATTATGTGTAGTTGTTGAGTAATTAATCCGCGCCGCTGCTCTATTGCGTGTTAATGGGTATCAATTGTTTCAAAATATATAGCCATACAGGTTTCATTTCTATGTTTCCATATACCGCCTATTTATCAGCATTTAAAATTACAATCAACAATTTCAGTGGTGCCGGCGGGATTCGAACTCGGTTTACTTGCATTCTAAAATATATTAAGGCGTTACCCCTAGCGAACGACCTTGAGCGTTCGGTCCTATAAAATCCACGCGCTCTCGCTACAATATATCGCGTAAAAAATACGCCCAAATTTTGGAATTATCTCAATTAAAAAAGAAAAGTGAACTTAAGAAATTAAATTAAACGTGAATAATATACATTTTTAAATTATCTATCCATTAGTGTAATCCTCAAATGATTAGAGCGTTGCTTTTAACAACAGATGCATGTAATCATTAATTTTAGTCATTTTTTTAAAAGTTGATTTTATAAGTATTTATAACACATAAAAACAAATTAGAACGTGGAATCTAATGATAAGATATCGAACATTAATAATGTGCTTTTAAATGTAGTTTATATCTCATAACTAATGAGATAATAGTCTCTGAAAAACGTACTATCGCAAGGTTTCGGTCGGGGTATCGCCTTAAGGCTATCGCTTATCCCCTGAGCTACCAAGGCTTGAGTTCAAGATTGTTTATATTACTTCAGTTCAGTAAACTTATAATACGCTCTGTTATCGGGGAAAACCCAATCTACGGTTGAAACAACTGTTTATTCTTATAATCGATTTCTCTACCAATACTTCGGTAGTCAAAGCTCAGTTGATAGATAGGTTTTCCGTATTCGGAGTTGGTTTATTTTTGTTCGAGTAAAACTAGTAAATAACTACACATGAATTCGTTTTTAGCCAACAGCTAGTAATACCGTATCATAAAAACTCAAATAGTTTCATGTTTTAAAATTTTCAGATGACTTTTGTGAGCTACTGGAGTGCTAGCCCCATCGGCACCATTAAAATGTGGATTGGAGTTTTATGTGCAATTTTTTTTACGTAGAGAAAAGCTAAACCGTTGTGCTGTACATGAAGTCCCTCGTTCGAGCTAAGTCCGATGATTGTCATGGTGAAGCAGTAGCACGCAAAGCCAAGTGTTCGATTGCTTGTTGCTTACAGTGGTAAACACTTCCGGTAAGAATTTGTATACCATTCAGCATGGATGCTTCTTTAATTACGTACGTCCAGCACTTCTCAATCGCTTTGTTTTGGCAAGCGTTGGTTCATTATCATACAGCCAAACCATTGACTGGCGCTTCGTTTCTGTATCGTTATGATAAATCCAAGTTTCATCTCCTGTAATAATGTCATAAATGCGCTGATATGTCCTACATCAAATTCAGACACGGCGCCATTCTAAGCAGAACTGCTTCTGTTAAGTTGTGCCAACACGATACCCCTCTCACGCAAAGTTCTTCTAAAACCAAAACAATCTACAATAATATGTGCTGAATTTTTCACTGAAAACACTTTTCCTTCCGTATCAGCCGTCAAAGTGCAACCACTTTTTCTTCATCTCTCAAGGTATAGTCGACGATGCTAAAATTTGTTATGCAGTGCTACCTGGATGATCTTTATCCGCAAATGCCGTAAATGATAAAACAATCTACAATAATATGTGCTGAATTTTTCACTGATAACACTTTTCCTTCCGTATCAGCCGTCAAAGTGCAACCACTTTTTCTTCATCTCTGAAGGTATAGTCAACCATGCTAAAATTTGTTATGCAGTGCTACCTGGATGACCTTTATCCGTAAATGCCGTAAATGATTCATCCAGTTTTTGGAATTAAAATTTACTTTACTTTTATTATACAATATTTTGTAAAACACAAAATTAATAAATTTACGAGCGAATTCAGAAAAGTGATTAATTACTACATTTCATTTTTACTACTATTGTCTCAAATGATATTAATAGTTATTTTGCAACCATCCGCCAAATTTAATAAAATGATGTGTGTGTGACGCCCTCCCTCAATTGCGTGCACCAATCCCGCCACCACTAATCCCAACACCACTATTCTAGGAAAAACACACCATCGACGACTATACGACACGTGTTTCGCCTCTACATGAAGCATCTTCAGGTGATGTTGACTCTACGGCGGCTGACCGCTAAGTCTTACTTAATCATTTTGACACATCATTTTGTTATAATGGATTTCCGCAAAGTGATGCCTGATTCTATCAATTACAATTGTCTGTCTAGAACTATTAACTGTATAACTAACTATATACGAATATACACTATTCGTATGCAGTTCACCTGATGGTATGTGGTCCTTGCAGTTAGCTAGAGCCGAAGGATCTGCAGCCAACTTCAAAGCAGAGTAGGCTCAAGATAAAAAAAATGCGTGCTTTCAAACCATGGCATAGCATGAGCATAATAACAGGGTGATACCAATCCAAACGAACACTTAAACAGAAAAGATGTAAGTGTGTAAGGGAATCTAGTAATTTTGTTTTCAATTTTTTTTTTCAATTAAAACCCTTATTCAGTATTCCGGAGCTCCCTTACGCGTTTATACCGAATCAAATCATTTTGCCTACCAGGCTACCTATGCGAGAAACAGGATTATATGAATTTGCAATCGTGGTCAATCTTGTTTAAGTTTCATGAAAGGATGTTTACTCACCACAGTGGTTACTTGCCTCAAATTTATTGCGAAATAATCTTGCTTACCTGGCGTTCTTGCAATTTGTCGGGACGCTATTTCCCCTTGCGTCAGTTACATACACGCAGCACTTCTAAATTCGCTGCTTGTAGAGGTGTATATATATATATAGTAATAAGTAAGTAGACAGTTTATAACTAGACTTATAATAATAGTCAGCAAACATAATGATTTCCTATATTTACGCGAACACTATACATTGATTAAAACTGCTTTTACGGATTTTGTCGCGTTTTATTTATATTAATTTTAATACCCGACGTTTCGGGTGCTTTCCAGCACCCATGGTCACGGGGGACTGAGGTGACTGACGTCCCGATGTCAAAGCTAACGTTCCGGGAAGTCTGCAGTTTGCGATCATATTCTAGATGGCCCCAACCATTACATCGGATTTGATAGACCACAAATCCTCGCGAAAGAACATCGATTCCTACCAAGGATGATACGTGAGGCTATTGAAATTAAAAAAACATCCTAATTTCAATAGAGAAGGAGGCTGGGTACTACCACCTGCTTGGGATCCTATAATTAATAAAATTAAAACTAAACCCAAGCATACCACTGCAAGACTTCAAAATACAGTTAGTTCATTCTGCATAGATCGGACCAAAGACAATAATTAAAAAGCTGAAGGTACTCCGGGTTAACTTTGACATCGGGACGTCAGTCACCTCAGTCCCCCGTGACCATGGGTGCTGGAAAGCACCCGAAACGTCGGGTATTAAAATTAATATAAATAAAACGCGATAAAATCTGTAAAAGTAGTTTTAATCAGTCAGCAAAAACTTAAAAAGACATAGGAAATGTCAGCTAGCTCTAGTAGAGTTTCTATAGTTTCTATAGTATTTTCTTTTGTAGATTTACGATTGCAATACCAGACGTCCCGTATCTTTGACGCATCTGTCGAAACCTGTGAGATCTTTCTGCAATTCCCGGCCTCTTGCTTCACCCACACGGCACGATATGGGGTGCACCAAGCGATATATCACTGTTTTCTTTTAACTGGTTATCGTAAATTTAAAAAGCATTTTGCTTCTCTCTATTTAAGTAGTATGTACCTAGAAATTCTAAACTAAAGTCCATGAATACACTAGCTGCAAAAGTAGAACGTCCAAAATTTTATATAAATATATGAGGTCCTACATCCAACTTATGATTCCACTGCGTTTAGCAGGTTCAAAATACAAGCGTGTGCACTATGCTTATACAGTCTCTGGATCCCGCACGGTTGCCTAGATTACTGCTTAGGGTTGCGACTCAGGAACATATATATTATAATGTCTTTTAACAGCTTTCTAGAGTTTTAGAATTTTAAAATTCAATTTTTATCAACTTCAAAACGTTGCAGTAATCTGCAATTTTGGAGACGAATTTAGACCTGATGAACTAGTACTGACCCTGGGTCATCACAGCTTAATCAATAGGTCAATTGCTAATTCTATATTTAATTATTAATGAATAAGAACGCAACTCCCACCGGGTTGAAATATATATAAGATTATCTATATATAGGATATCTGTACACTTTCTTTAAGACAAAATAATACCAATCGTTAACTATCGTAAAAATCGTGTTCCATAAGTTTAAGTTAAAGACAAGAAAATTGTATAGTCGAATTGATAGATGTAACTTCGTCTTTCGTACTTGTCTTTGGTCAATTGCATTTATAATTATTCTTGATTTTTTTGGTATCGATATTGGCGGTGGCTTTGTTGACTAAATATATTATTGTGATTTTTAAGGAAGAAGTAAAATTCTGTCCCTATTACCTCAAACGGATTAAATAAAGATTAGATTTGGCATGTTCTAGGCAATATATCAGAATTCATTTACGCATTTTAGTACCTGGAAAAGTACTTAAAAGTTGGCATGCAAATGTTGCAATGTTCTTCTTCTGGCTAGGACTCTATCTCGGTAGGAAACAACACTCATAGATATTTCTGGCGCCAAGCAACAATGGCTGCACTACGATGTTTAACTATATGAAGAGGTATGTGAGCGATCATTGTAACAGACTGTGAAGCATATATCACCTCCGAGTCACCTCGTAAGTCCTCAGAGGTAACAACGCTTCCGTATGCTTTACATGAATTTGAAATGTTGCAGTAACCACCTGACATTTTCTCAGTTTTTAATAGCGATAAATTCTCGACAGATGAATCGACAGATGTTTAAATTTATACACCAGTCATTTCTTTTCTTTTAATTTAAAGGTTCATGCAAGAATCAACAACACTAAAGAAAACATTGTTAATGTTAAAATATTTAAACATACATTCGCGGGTTTTATTGAAGAGCACGTGCGCCATGTTTTTATATTTAAATTATATTCTAATTTGCAATCGTTTTGCACAATCATATACATACAATGGCCATTGTATGTTTTCTAAGAATTTCGTTATTTGATACGTTATTAAATTCACAACAGCGCTATTTTGTTTTCTAGGTATTAAAATATGACATACGTTTATTTGTTGACGGTCGTCCATTGGCAATTGTTTTGTACTGTACGTTTTACTCGTAAAAATAAGTCAAATATTTTTTTAAATTATTTGGACACAAAAATACAGAATGTGAGTAGAAGTATAATTTCAAATAATATGTTTAGCAGGCGGTCTTAAACATCATAATCAATGTCAAATTGTCACGACTCGATTGGTTGATTGGAAGAGAATGCCAAATGCGTTAAGTTCGTCATTTGTGAAGTAAAGTTACAGGGTATACAAGTCCCACTAATGGGCACAGGCCTCCTCTAATTTCGAAGATTGTGTTAGGGCAGAGAATTATTATTGTACTGCGCTGCCAGTGCTTGATGACTGACTTTATGTGTCTTCGAAATATTATTTTTATGAAAGTGCAGGTTTCCTTACGATGTGTTTTACCCTCCAAGCACGTGGTAAGTCAGCACTTAAAACTGCAGTTAACATTTTCGTTGGTGCCGGTGGGATTCGAACCCGGACTTCCCGCGTACTTTCAAACTTACATCGTGCGCTTAGCCGCTAAGCTATCACCGCTTTTCGCCCTTTCTATTTTATTGTGATACTATATTTTGCTATTTATAGCCACGCTTAGCTGGTGATTTGCCGACAACAGTTTTTTGAATTGTTATCAAGAAGATGCTGCTGCTTCTTCAATTTCATTTCCCTCTATGGCTTCTCTCGACACCCACGGGCTGATATTAAGTAGTGGATTCTACGTGACTACACTAGATAAACAATATGACAATTAAATTCATAAATGTCAACCCTAGACGCTTCTTATCTCGGCTAGAGGCACGCTTGACGGCACTGCATCAATAGACGCGAATCTATAGCTCGCCCCGCGCTGTGTCGCAAAGTTGCGCCCGTGTGCCCTCCGCCTTATATACATAGCTTATACACGGATTTACATATCTTTTTATAACCGACTTTTGTGAGACTTCTTGAATTTATTTCTCCTACTTATTACATTATAGACGGTGTCGTTCTGCAAAGTGAAATAAATTTTATTTGGATCTTTGCGTATGTGTGTTAAGTTTATTTACGGTATGGATATGAGAAAAGTTTTTTTTTACAATACAGAATGTTTCCAGTTTTTATAGGCAAGGGGTACACGATTTTAGTAGTGAAAATTTACGTCTTTTTCGATTGAATTATTTTACTTTTACTTTTTCTCTAAACATCTTATAAAGGTTAATCAAGAAAAACATAAAGGTCTATAGTATATCGTAAGAAGTAAACCCACATTATAATTTTAGTATAGTTTTATTATTTTTTAATTAAAAATAAACAAAATATTTATCTTTAAAATATTTGTTATCTTTGTAAAGTAAGAAATCATGTAGAAAGAAAGAAAAAGACACATGTATTTCTTTGAGAAATTGGCAACATGTATGAGCTACCACAACCGATTTTCATTACATGCTAGTTCTACTGCTCAATATAACAGTAAATTTTAATATTTTTAATAAAGAAAAATGTACAAAAAAGAAAAACACAATACATTCATTGTTTTATTCATTTCATGATACCTATTAATTTGTGAAATCACTCATCGATAAAACAAAGCCATTGCTCGCTCATAAATCACCGGTACTGTTATAGTTGTTTTTGTAGCACAACACTACTTTTATTTCCAACTTCGTCGGGAAATCGAGACGCTATTTGCTACATCAGCAGCAATAATTTATTTTTCTACATCACGGCCATTATATTTGTGTTACGACAGCCACAATATCATACCGACATATCCCGACGTTCAGAGGTGATTAAGGTGACTGCTCCGATGAGATATGGAGGTATTCGAGATAAATTACACGAATTAATACGCCTTATCTTAACTGTAATATCGAGCGAGCTATTACGTTGAAGAGACTTCTGAATTGTGATGATCTCGTGTTTCTAATTACATTTCTTATATGGAATTCAACTAATTATTAAAGTTCTAAAGAAATATTATTGTGAAACGTCAGAATGTGTCTAAAAAGGCACGTATGGCAATTCACAATGCTGTATTAGTCCCTCCTTTAACGTATGGTAGTGAAAGTTGGGTGTGGCAGAAGAAGCACGAGAGTAGAATAAATGCAGTAGAAATGCGGTCGCTAAGGAGTATGTTAGGGTAAATCTGAGTGACAGAGTGAGAAACTGTCTGATAAAAGAAGGGTGTGGTTTGCAAGATCATGGAGTGACCAGGATTAAGAAAGGAATGCTTCGGTGATTTGGTCGTGTAGAAATAATGAATGAGGAAAGACTGATAAAGCAAATATATGTTGCAGAAGTGAATGGCAGAGTCGGAAAGGGACGTCGTAGGCGAAAGTTTGTCGACCAAATTGGCGATATTAAAAATGGGCCAAATTAAGAGTACCCTTATCTGACGTGCATGTATGCGCAGGTATATGGATCTGGAGGAAGCGAGAGAGGTGTGTCAGGATCGTGGTAAATGGAAGACAGTAGTCTCTGCCTACCCCTCTGGGTGACAGGCGTAAGTGTTTATGTTTGAATATATTAGTAGTTACTGAATAAAATTTCATATTACATTGAAATAGCAAACATTTACCTGAAGCAGAGGCTTTGTTATTTTATATATATATATAATTATATGTTTGGTGGCGTAAAATATCCAGTATCACATCATCCCGTGGGTAACGTTAGAGGCGACAAAGGCAAAAGGAGACAGGAGATGGCCAGCAGCATATTTCTGATAACATCTGAAACTAACCCGCCAGCTTATCATGACAAATCATAGCAGTGTTTTAAAGATAGAGATCTAGATACACCAAACAACTATGAAAGTTTCTGAAAAAATACTTAGAGGACTTATGAATTTCGACAATGGAGCCTTCGTAATAAATAGGTAGATGAGTCTTTACTTCTATTTCTTATGATGAAGTGACGATGGACCTGCAGCCGACTTCAAGAATATAACTTTAAAGTCTCGCTGGGTTTTTTTCTGGCTGTACCCAGGTCGGAAGGTTTTTCCAAAGCAGTTGTAAATTAAACTAAATAGTGACTTTCAATATTATTTGTAAGGTACTTGAGGGTAATATGATCACCTTAAGATTTGTCGCCCTATAAAACTAAAACTAGGAGGAGGACAGAGAAAAAAACACAATGTCGTATACTATAATATATTAAGAAAAAAAATTGCAAACACGATTTGGCAATAATTAGGAACACTTCGAAAAATCTACTTAAAAAACTAACTAAACTACACCACACTAAAATCGACTATAATATCAACTTTCAAACTGGTGTCGATAAAGCATCTATCTTTTCATAGATATAAGGCTGTAGTTTTTGAGTTATAAGAAAGTGACCATATTTATCGGATGACCATATTACCTTCACGTGCTATAATCTTTATTGAATAAAAAAGTTTCTGTCTCTGTTTCTGAAGGCTACAGATGCGTTTTTACCTCTGATCTATGATGAAATTCCTCACAGCCTGTAATTATGCTCAGTCTTTACCCTTGTACATGGCACCACAGATTAAATAACGTTACAATGTTACTTACCCAGATGGGCTCTCGGACAAATAAGGATTCCTACTCCATAGTCTGTATATTCACTTTAACCTTTAAATTGCTGGATAGACTTGATGCGGTTTCACCATAGAGAATTTACTGATGAATGTTTTAGTTTTATGTTTATGATACATAAATATGTTTCGAGGGATAGTAGACAAATGTTGATCGAAACGCCGGTAATTTAAAGGTTAAATTAAACGCGATAAAATCCGTAAAATTAATTTAGTTAAGAAAGAAAAATCTGTAAATTTTGTTTAATTTAATGAAGAAATCATTTAATGTGATGTTTTGTAAAGTTATAAATTTAACACCACGTAAACACATAAGTTTTTTTTCGCGATTGCGTAATAATATATAATATTATTGTTATTTTTTATTATTCTACCTTGTGCTGGCGACATAAAAAAATCCATCATTTATTTCTTACCTTGGGTGTCGTAAGAGGCGACTATGAAATATGCCAGAAATATTTTATGGCTTCTGATAAATGACGATATACCTATCTCGCTTATGTCAGGCGTGAAATACGGGAAGGGTGCAAAAAGAAGTAAAAGAAGATATTATTTACGAGAATCAATTAATCGTATGTATCAAATTTAAGGCAAATGAGGAACAATACAGACGTTTTCATGTATAAATATTTTATACGCATCATAAAACGAAAAACAAATCAAAAGACAATAAAAAGTCGAATCTGCTCTAAAGACGTTCATTTCCATTCGAACGCGTAAAGAGAAGGCAACGAAGTTCCTACGTTTGTTTTATGTTATTTCTAAATTACGCTGATACAGTCGCGTGGATTAATTTTATACGGAGGCGTCAGTCTATTTTATGATATTGTTTTCTACGTTTTATGATATAATGCCGTCATCTCTTATTATTATGTTAGTATTTCTGTCGTACCCATGAACATATGACGCGTGTTTTATACAAATGTAAGATTTAGTAAAGTTACAACGGGGCATAGGTCTTCTCTTATTTCTGAGGGTTTTAAGGCGGGGAATCCGCCGTGCTGCCCCCGTGCATGTTCGCGTACTTCACGTGTCTTCGAAATATATATTTTATTCTCCAGACGTGCAAGTTTCCTGATGATGTTTTGTTTTTATGCCGAGCACGTGGTAAATCAGCACTTAACAATTTCATTTGTTTTCGTGTACCGTCAGTTGCTCGTGTACCGTTAAATTTACAGCGAGTGCTTAGCCTCTGAGGTACCCGGACTCTAGGATCATTAGAAAAATGTTTTAACGTTGTACGTGAGGATAATATAGTCACCTTAAGCTTTGCCGCCCTATAAAATTAAAACTAAAAGAAAGACAGAGACAAAAACACAAAGCTTCGGCAATAATTAGGAACACTTCGAAAAATCTACTTAGAAAAACTAACTACACTACACCATACTAAAATCGACTAAAATATTAACTATAATGTCAACTGTCAAAACGGCGTCGATAAAGCAATGCCCTATTGACCCTTCATTATTTGATTGACCGATGAAGAGCTATCGTATTACAGAGCCATTCTATGCAAACAGGGCTGCAGTTTTAGACTTATAAGAATGTGACCATATTAACCGATGACCATATTATCCTCACGTATTATTATTATTATTATTATTATGAGATACTATTTATAAAATAATATCCCATAACTTTTTTTGTTATACGAAATATACAATTAGGTATTGGTTTACAAGATACAAATTAATACAACATATAATTTGGTAAAGGCATCCCCTTCAAACTTTGAGATTGCTGGCCTGGAAGAAGCTAGAAACGCTTTCTTAATTGCATGCCTTGGTCAAAATTTTCAATTTCCTCTAAATTCACAGAGGAGCTGGGACGATATAAACTGCAAATTGACTCATGACAATCTTTTGAGCTTTAGTACAGGTTCGGCGCGTGCTAGGCTTTTGGTCGTGGGTACGCATGAGGCCGGCTACTGGCTTCACGCGTATCCTTCGTCGAATACAGGAACATTTCTTGAGCCTGACACGCTCCGAATCGCAACCTGTCTACGGCTTGGGGTTCCGGTCTGCGCTCTATAAATGTCAGTGTAGCAGTGACGTCGACAAGCTAGGGCATCACGGGCTATCACGCCAAAAAAGCGCAGGTCGCTTCTCGATACATGCAGCACTTATCGATATCATACGCCGGTCTCTTGCCACCGTCAACGTGCCGAGTCTACTTGAGCCGTCTGGTATTGCGAGAGACGATGGCAAGAGGCCGGACGGTATGAGTTTGATTCCATGGAGGATGGGCCGGGTGCTGGTATGGGATGCACCTGTTCAGACACGCTGGCCCCTTCCCATCTACGTGGAACCAACAGCAGAGCTGGTGCGGCTTGCGAAGCGGCAGAAAAGGCTAAAGTTTGCAAATACAGGGGTCTAGGCTCCGAATATATTTTTGTCCCTTTTCGGTGTCGAGACCCTTGGTCCGTGGGGTCCTAGCGCTATAAGCCTTTTTAAGGAAAAAGCAAGAAGGTTAATCGACGTCACAGGAGACCGAAGAGCTGGCAGTTACCTTGGACAAGGAATTAGTCTAGCTATTCAACGGGGAAACGCTGCCAGTATCTTCGGAACCTTGCCTAAAGGACCTCTTTTTTAATAATTTAATTTATAATATATATTTTTAAGGTTTTTAGTATTAGAATTTGGTAAAGTGTTTCTCAGAATTTTAATGTTTAAATGAATGGTGAAATATGTTGATTTATAAATAGTAACTATTTTTCTTATTGGTTTATTAAGTTCATTTGATTTCACAATAACTGACATAAAAATGTTATTTAATATTAGTACATACTTTTTGGTATTCTATAATCTTAAGTAAATTTACTTTCTTACAAGATAATAAAAAATAATAGCTCCGTATTTTCTTTGATACATTTTATTTTTACCGAATATTGAAAATTATTGCATAGAATTCGTCCAACCGTTCACCACCTCAATTTATCTTCTTATTAAGGTTTGTATAAACGAACAAATTGCAAAACGTAACACCGTTAAGTACAAGAGGTGCCTAGCAATCGCTGGCAAAATTGCTCCGAGATTATCTCGAATAAAAATAAAAATTTCTACTAACAAAAAAGCAACCGTAGCGCGGGCCTCTCCCGGTCCAGATTAAACGCACATTCTGCAATATTTTCCACAAAAGGATACCTTAATCCCTAACAAGTGGGGAGTAAGCTACACGGGTGCTATTCTCAAAATCGTACTACATTTACCATAGGTATAATGGGCTTTCATTCTTCTATTCAAAGGTACTCGTAGTTTAATGTTTTCCATTTTTAATATTTTTGAAGTTTTTTTTTAAACGTTACCTCCACACTAGGATTTTCTCTTGTATCGTAGGGGCGGTTAACAAACATAAATTCAACTACGTGAAACTTCTTCAACCACGTAGTGTTTAGTACGATATTAAAATAAGTCAAAAGTGTTACATTTTTTGTAACGTTTCACTGCAAGGGTCGCATGAGTGTAGTATTATTTAAATTAGATATGTCAAATTTAAATAAAAGAACAATGATATGTCGTAAAGAAGTTTCACTTCGTACGTGTGCTTACAATTACATGCACAATTTTTTATTATAATTCTGGGAAAAACACCTGAATTCTACGATACAATACTACTGAAGATGTTTCTAATTTTTATTTTGAGTGCTGATTAACCGGGTACGCGGCTGTGAATGAAAACATACTAGTGAGTCTGTTAGAGGAAATGTAACATTAATTTATTATCTGGGGCTTCAATCACTTACCATTAGGTGGGATTACAGTCAAACATTAGTTTATAATAAGTAACAAAAAATAGCAATGTTCGATGAACTATTGCCTGCTCCAAAAACATGTCTGAAATGAGAAGTACGTGCCCAATTATAATAATAATAATAATCTTTATTGCATCCTTGAGATTAAGTACACACGATAACAACAAACGAATGTGCATAACGTCCATAGAATGAAACGAACGTCCATAACGTCCATAGAATGAGAACATCCATAGAATATTATACTTTAAATAAACTTTTATTTTTTATTTTAACTACGAGTAAATATTTTCCTTATTGTGATTTAATGGGATGTGTGAATTCCCTTATTTTATAACATCCGTGTCCTGACTTTTCCCATATTTAATATATAAGCTTTCCTTTTTTGCGATAAAAAGAGCGACAGCAATATCAGAATAAATAGGTACTGACGGTAAAATGTGTTAATTTAGTATCATCATCATTACAACTCGTAACAAGTCCACCGCTGAATGTGGGTCCCCAATAGTTTGCAATGGCATTTTTTAATAAAAAACAGTTATGTATGTGTAATTTATATTTATAATGTATGTGATGTATAATTTATTTTAGTAAAAATAAAAATATACAAGAGAAAAACGAGTATCTCGCACGCGATATTATTATGAACACAGTCAAAATAACACCCAGTTCTCATTTCAATATTAATATTCCCCGGTTTCTAGGAACATGCCGATGAGTTTTATCCCGCTATCTATGGAGTCGCCGCCTTTCATCTGGAACCTTTTATTTCAGACTTTTCTATAGGTAACATCTCATGACGGTCGTTGACTGTTTACGATGGCGAGTGCATTTTAACATTCCATATATGAATCTACTACATTTTCTAATTGCCATTTTATAACTTACGGTTTGGAATAATAATGTCCTCCAAACCGAATTTCGGCCACGGCGGCCTGCCTCAACGGAGGCTAGCCATCGACGCAGGACAGGATTATAGTGCCCAAGTGTATGCGCAAGCAAAGGTGCACTCTCTATTCCCTCACTCTCATAATCCGATGGGATGGTAAACCGACTCGACCGGAGAGAGATCAGGCGCAGGACCAACGCCTTTACGTGCTTTCTGAGGCACGCGGGTGAAACACCACCAACTTCCTGACTCCGGGCAGCTTTTGAGAATTTCTTGACGGAAAACCTCAATAATTGATTTTTGGCCAGACCCGGGATTCGAACCCAGGACCTCATGATCAGCAGTCGCACTAATACAACCACTATACCAACGAGACAGTATGTTTTGAATAATACTAATGTTCTCCAAATCAAAGTTCGTTCATGGCGACCAGTATCAACAGAGATTAACTACCTCTGGAGGCTAGGATTCTAGTGCATGAGCAGTGCATGTGCAGGCACAGGTGTACTTTCTACTCCGGTGGGACGACAATTCGACACGAACAGACAGAGATCAGGCACAGTACCTACAGCTTTTTGTGCTTTTTGAGGCACGTGAAATAACGCTCACTTCCTGACTCCGGGCTTCTCAGAATTGCTAGACACAAAACCCCAATAACTGATTTCAGCCCGACCCGGGTTTCTCAACCGGAGCTACATGATCAACAGTTGCGAGACTACTGGATCAACGAGGTATTTAATACAACAATATGATGCACAAGCACTTAATGAGAGCATTTAATTAACATTTACAATTAATTAACAGCTTAATACTGCTGTATTTCGTGTGGTCAGTGTAGGGATCCGGAGACCCTTTTCTACTGAAAACGAGGCATTCCATCTTAACCCTCAGGGGTGACAACGCATCTGCGTTTTAATTCTCAATCGAAGATAAAATTTATGACAATATGACAACGACGCGTAGGGCTTTTAAAAATAAATTAAAATGGTGCCAAAATAATCAAGAGATGATAAAAATGAACATACTTGCCACTCATAGAGCAAATAAAAATTTTTCAAAATTTTGGAAAGCAACAAAAGCCTGCAACATACGTAGTAGCTTGCCAGTTAGCGTGAATGAGATTAACGACAAAAAGGACATAGCTAACATGTTTGCTAATCAGTTTTCAATTAAACCAATGCACGTGGAGAGTATTCCCCATGCTCAGTCAACAATCTCCAACGCTGATGTTTTGTCCTTGTGTGCGAGTGATATCATAAAAGTAGTTCATAATATGAAGCGAGGAAAGTCTCCGGGCCACGATGGCTTGAGTGTTGAGTACCTACTCTATGCCAGTGATAAACTATTTGATTCTCTAGCATTACTTTTTAACCTATGTATTAAACATACATATCTGCCAGATAAAATGTTACAGACGATTGTTGTACCAGTCGTTAAGAACAAAACCGGTGACCTTTCTAATATCTCCAATTACCGCCCTATCTCTCTGAGCACAATAGTTGGTAAAGTGCTTGAAAGACTTCTACAGCCCGAACTTGTGAAAAATATTAGGATAAGTGATGCTCAGTTTGGTTTTCGTGCCGGTGTTTCTGCCGACTCTGCAATACTGTACTTTCTGGACTTGAGTCGTGCATTTGACCTTGTTAATTATAATATATTATGGAGGAAAATGCATGAGTCCAATGTACCTGGCACTGTTCTGGGTTTGCTGAGATACTGGTGCGAGAATCAGACAAATAAAGTTAGGTGGGACGACACAACTTCTAGTGGCTATAAACTGGAATGTGGGGTACGTCAGGGAGGGCTGACCTCTCCGGACCTTTTCAATCTTTATGTTAACGGCTTGATCGAAGAGCTTAGGAGTACCAAAATTGGATGTCACATTAATGGTGTAGCGTTTAACAACCTTAGCTACGCAGACGATATGGTGCTCCTTAGCCCATCGATCAACGGTCTTATATTCATCTGCGAAAATTATGCTCGTCAGCATGGATTAAAATATAATGAGTCTAAGACTGAAATACTAGTCTTTCGTGCTGGAGAGTACCGTCAGTAAGCATAAATGGTGTGCAGGTACGGACTGTGAAGAATTTCAGGTACTTGGGTCATATGTTGTCGGAAAACCTGAGTGACGACTTGGATACTGAGCGTGAACGTAGAGCTCTAGCTATACGTTGTAACATGCTGGCGCGTCGCTTTGCCTCGTGTTCTGAGGATGTTAAGATTACTCTGTTTAAAGCCTATTGTATTAGCTTTTACACCGGACAACTTTGGATAAATTACACCAAAAAATCCTATAACATCCTCAGAGTACAGTATAATGATGCTTTTCGTATTTTTTTGAAACATCCATGGCACTGCAGTGCGTCCACAATGTTCGCAGAGGCTGCCGTCCCAGACTTTTACGCAGTGTTACGTTGTAGAACGGCCAGTTTCTGGGAAACTGTACGTAACTCAACAAATGAATTAGTTAAGGTCGTTGCTCAGGTTTCTCCTGACAATATATTTTATAAACACTGGCAGGGTATGCATCAGACGCTATAGCTCCACTGCGAGGCGAAGACTTTATCTTCCCGGCGGAGGTAAGGCGCGCCATTGGCATGACATTGTGACACCACCATGTCCTTAAAGCAGCTGCCCAGAAGGGGAGTTGTGAAGGTGGCCAGACTTTTTAACGGCGTGTTAAGAACTGGCCACTTCCCAACAAACTGGAAACGGGGCAAGATTGTCGTGCTACCAAAGCCGGGTAAGGACAGGAGGTACCCGGCTAGCTACCGCCCCATAACGCTATTACCACACATAGCAAAGCTCTTTGAAAAAATCACACTCCATAGACTACTGCCACATATTGCTCTGCGGGAGGAACAATTTGGCTTCCGCAGAGCACATTCCACCACAACCCAACTAGCCCGCGCGCTGCACTATATTGCGGCCGAGCACAACCGCGGCCGCATGTGTGTACGGGCACGCAGGGCTACTCCACAAATTAATTGATAACACCACCTTGCCGCCAATGCTTGTGCGGCTAATAGCGTCGTTCCTGGAGGGGCGGAGCTTCTATGTCAACATTGAGGAGGCTGTCTCGGTAGCACGACCGATTGAAGCGGGAGTGCCACAGGGCAGCTGCCTATCACCCCACGTGTACGCGGTGTACACCAACGACATCGCCACACTCCAAGGTCACCTGGAGGAGTGGGAAGACGATGTTGCGCTCGCGTTATGTGGGTGATGAAATGTATATGTAGGTGATGAAAAAAAATTATTTTAAAGTACTATATTTTAACTCATAATAGAGTTTAATTTGTAATTGTGTATGTGTATAATACTCTAATTCATTGTCTTTGACGCAAAATGTACTTAACATATGTGGGTTGATACCTTAATAAATAAACTTTATTATTATTATTATAAATGTAGATGTCTATGGGCCACAGCATCTACTTACCATCAGGTGGACTTTGTGCTCGTTTCTCACCTTTATTCTATAAATAAAAGATAATACATTTTATATAAAATTATGGAATAAACTTCTCTTGAGTCCGAGCTGTTACTAAGAATTTCTTGACAGATTTTTTTTTCTAATTTACGGACAAAGTAACTAAATTAAGTACTACTAGAAATGTGACCGAGTTGAAGAAACTCTGAAGTTATAATTTCTTACTAAATATTTATTGTAATCTAGCAACAAAGTCGCATTTGTGCAATGCTAAGTATTAATTAACCCCTGGAGCATAAATCCTTTCAACTTTAATTTTTATTGTTCGTGTTAGCTATTAAAAGAACAATAATTTTCTTAAGAAGGGTAAAAGTAAGCCGGAGTTACATCAAGAGTTAATTCAAATTTACTTTTTATGTCGCAATAAAGTAACCGGAGTCCACGCGAACGTTTAACATAAATCTGCAATATTTAAGAAAGTTGCCAGCGGGTACGCGGTTGGAGAGTGTTCAAATAATATATTTACTCTGGGTGTGTATAGCTCTTAATATTTTTTAAAGTTTTTAATAAAAACCTAAGTTTTAACATTTTGATCACGCAGTTTGAAGGCACTAATGTCATGGTTGATGTTACTGTAATTTTTTTTATAGGATAGGATGACAAACGAGCACAGAGGCCACCTGATGGAGAGTGGTTACTGTGGCCCATAGGCATCTACATCTTTCCCCGATTACAAATCAAAATACAGATGCGTGGTCATCCGTGAGGACTTAGGTGGAATGCCTCGTTTCCAGTAAAAGGGGTCTCCGGTTCTCACCATACGAAACACAGCAGCATTAAGCTACTATTTGACGCTGGTATTCTGTGAGAGCGTGGTCCCTCCCCGGCCGAACCGACCCATTCGTGCTACAACTATACTACAAATATAACTGCAGCATGGCTCTACCACGTAAAAATATTAGGTAGACTTACTTGTGGCGAGTAGTGACGGTAAGAAAATCCACTACTCCTTATCATGTCGTAGGTGTTGTGAGAGGAGACAGATGGAAACGGAAACAGAAGATGGGCATCTTCCTGATACCAACTCAAAAATAATAAAAATTCAAGTTTGTCGAAAGTTGAAAGCTGTAGTGCAAAGTTCGCTACCGCATTTTCACTATCATTGGCAACGCCAAACTGCCTGTCAAACGTAGCAATATGGTGAATATCCCACTATGAAGAAAACTATGTGGGAGGTCTACGTTCGACAGCGGAGTTTGTTGACATGTAATGACGAATGATTTTTAATGAATGAAGAAAGAATATTTTACCGTAAACGAATATTTTCAAAAGACTACCTAAATGAGATGTATTAAAATGCTCAAAGTAATATCAGGCCTAATTTCGATTCGTTAAAAAAAACATTATTATCCTAGCTGTAAAAACATAATCTTATTGAATCAGCTGATAGTGATCTTTAGAAAGATGAGAAATTCCGTAATATAATTTCAAACAGCATACAAAACAATATGTAATTTGCTGTAAATTTCTTACATTTGCTTCAACCAACACTTTCTATGAATATTTACTATCTAACCTAAAATATTTTGAAAAGTAGATCAAGCCATTCGCTTTTGGTTAAATGCCTTACAGTTGACACGTTCTTGAAAAACCTATGGACAAAGGTTTTTTCAATGCTGGTGATGATGATATTGGCGACTTTAGTAAAACAAAAGAAAACGTTACTCACTATCTGATTAAAAACTATGTTATGTTTCAAGGAAAAATGTTATCAAAATTTTGTGTGGCATAAACTATAACGAGTTAGCATGCTTAACAAAATCGTTATTTACCTGTTTTTGTAAATATGTCGACGACAAGCCTGATATCTAACTTATTTGTAATACAATGTTAAAAACAATAACGATAAGAGCTTTAAAAGTATTTTGTATCAAATCCATGAAGTAACAGGTGAAACATGGTAATAAATTAAGTCTACACTTAAATTTTGGAGTAATGCCACTTTTATAATTCGATAAACTCGTGATTTGCATACATTTGTGATACAAATTGCCTAATTCCGTCCGCGGCTATTGCATTTACATCAACTTTGTTTGATATACAGCGTAACTAATGCTGTAATGGAATCCAAAAATCATTTTATTCATAAGTAACTTCTAACGGTCGACATTAACATACCCATTAGACTATTTTTATTTGTCTGTCACAAAAATGTGGAAAATAATATTTCGCCCCATTAAATAAATGAAACCAAAAACGGGATATAAAAATTTAATTACGGAAACTTTCGTGAGCCTTAGTGTTGTCCCTTTTAAAGAACAAAGGACTTTAAAACGTTGCTCTGAATGAGGAAAGGGTAATTTTCTTATAGAAATATTATTAAATGATGGGGAATCGATTTTATGCAGCTTTGTGGAGACAAAGGGATGTCGGCAGTCTTTCAATTTGCTTTTAAGAGTTGTTTGAAAGGACCTTTGTTTGTTGACACATTTTCATCATTAGGTTCTTAAAATTTATTGTCTATAATCCTAGCGATCTTTGCTTTTGTAATGATGCTATTAAGATGGAATTAATTGGATTTTTCCTTTTATCATCAATTGCTTGTAGCAAAGCAAATATTGCGTTGTTTAAAGCTCAAATATTTCATTATTGATTAAAACTACTCTTATGGATTTTATCGCGTTTAATTTATTTGATTTTTAATTCCTGACGCTTCGGGTGCTTTTCAGCCCCCATGTTCACGGGGTCTGAGGTACCTTCAGCTTTTTAATTATTATTTATGGTCAGGTATGGATCTCCGTAGAATGAACTTACTGTGTCTTGAATTCTTGCAGTGGTATGCTTGGGTTTAGTTTTAATTTTGTTAATTACAGGGTCCCTAACAGGTGTTAGTACCCTTCCTCCTTCTCTGTTAAATTATTTTTTAATTTCAACAGCCTCACGTATCATCCTTGGTAGGAATCGATGTTATTTCCCGAGAATTTTCGGCCTATCACATCTGTCGTAAATCTGACCTGTCCACACGTTCGTTGTGTCTTTAGTGGCCCTCACCATTCACTTTTTTTAAATCCGTAAAAGTAGTTTTAATCAATGTGGTATGTGTAGTGTTGGCAAAAATATAAGAAATTATTATTTTAGTTATTGTAAATGGAATTGATGGTTTAACTCTAGCACTGTTTTGATTTCGCTTAACACGAAACGCACATCTCTTATACCCGTATTTATAAAGAAGTAATTACTTGTTGCCAAGTAATTTCTTAGTTAAGTCAACACTTAAGGTTAGAATTCTTAATTACAAAATCTCATTCTATAGTTGAGTAACAGACGTTACTTACTTGAGCAAATGCCCAAGTAACACTCTACGCTTGGTGGTTGTTTCTGTGTTCATAAACATAGTTCTTAATTATTATGAACGATATTTTGGCTTACTGTCAAAGGTTTCGAAGTAACCAACAATTCTAAGGCATAAAATTCCCTATGTTAATACTTACGAACGACGATTAACACGATTTTTATGATGCCGAAAATAAATATTCGTAAAAAATATCTAAGTTAGATAACGTCTAAACTTTTAAAGTAAGAAGGTTCATTTAGCAGAAATAACATAATCCCGAAAAAAGAGTTACATATATTCATGTAATCACCTGTCACTCATGACATGAAAGGGTTGTCACCCGGGCTTCTTAGCCTAGCTAAGATCTATTTGCCTATTGTGGCAACTTCGGTACCCCGTGAGCGCTTACGATGCGCCTGGTTGTCAAAATCGTTATTTTAAAATTCAACTCTAAATAAATAAACGTAAAAGTAAAAAAAATGTTTCATTAATTCTTGTTTTCTATTAAAATAATTATTATTCGATAAAATTAAATGTGTTAAAGTAAATAGTGTAAAACTTACAATGTAAATATAATGTTTGATTATTATACTTATTTGTTTAATTTCTGTTCTTATGATTATATATATATATATATTTTTTTTTTTTTATTTGAAAAAAAAAATCAAATTCTATCTCCTTTAATATAATATTATTTACGACAGCAAAAACCGTTCCAATGCTATTTTTGGTGACTATTACTTGGCTGAGTATTCCAACTTTTGACAGTTCTAACTTGGAGCAATTACATAACTTACTTAAGTGATTACTTTTACTCAAGTAATTACTTTTACTTGTTTATAAATACGGGTGTTAGTCGCTTTTACCATTACTTTTTAAAGAATCACATACAGTTGCGTTACCAACTAAGAACAATAATAACCTTTAAAAAAAACAAGTTTTTACGGATTTTACCAGCACCCATGGGTCACGAGGGGACTGAGGTGTTCGCCGTCCCGATATCATAGTTAACCGTGGTTACCCGCAGATTAAAATTTTGTTGAGAACTACACAGCATGAACTCATAGTATCTTGAAGTCCTGCAGTTGTATGTATGAGTTGGGATTTAATTTTATAAATCATACGATCCCTAGCAGATGGTAGCACCCAGCCATCTTCTCTATTGAAATTAGGATGTATTTTGGATTCAATAGCCTCGCGAGTCATGCTAGGAAGGAATCGGTGGAAGGATTTGTGGTCTATCAAATATGATGTAGTGTCGGTGGCGATCTTGTACGTGTTCACAGACTTCCCGGAGCGTCGATTCTTACATAGGAGAAACTATAAGATCAATTAAAACCCGCGTTAAAGAACATATAGCTGATGTGATGAATCGACGCGCTCTTGGACCTCACGGGTGCCTTCGCATCTGCATTTTGATTCGTGCTCGAGGATTGATTTAGATATTTGTATGCCGCAGCAACCGATTACAGTCAGGTAGAATGTGTGCTCGTTTGTCACCCTTAGCCTAAAAATTAAGCAGCAATGAACTTACAATCCACCTAATGCTAAGTGACTTCCGCGGCGATGGACACCTGCAGCCAAGTTGAAATGCGTTGTCACCTCAGAGAACTACGAGGGAGATGGAATGTCTCACAGACTGTTATTATACTAGCTCTCTTTACTCTTTACATAGCAGTGTATGCACTGATATTGTTATTCTATTTCACGATGAAGGTCTCGTATTGATTGTAGTAGTGTCGTGTACCGACAGGTGAGTTTGTGTGTGTGATTCGTTCGACTTGCGGTCGTAACTGAGCGCTCCCGAGGCCTACGCACACTAATACAATCTGTATGTGCACGGCTAACAACAACGTCATAACTTTATCGTGAAATAATTCTATTTCAACAGACAGAAGTTAATAAGAGGGTGGTGGTACCATTCCAGACAGACCTAGTACTTACGTAGGTTGTCAATTCCTCAAACTATACGGGCGGACTGTTTCTACTTAAGCTTACACATGCAGTGTCCGTTGCCTGTTTTCGTTATTATCTTACCAGAGGCATCTAAATATCCTACAATCACTCATAACAGTTAATTTACATAATAACATAAAAACAAAATGATTACATATTTAAACATACAATTGTAATAGAGTTGTGTAATTTATGCAATTGCTTGTTCCGCCTATTCAACTTGTTTCCTATACAGGCTCTTTCTGTAATTTTGGTAGTTCTCACAGGAGATTAGTTGGCAACGCTTGGTTGATAATTCTCTAAGTGGCCCCATTTAACAAACCAACCATTTTCTAAATTACTTAATTTTGTGAGAGCAATTCAAATTGTGTTTTATATAATTTAAGGAAGTTGCTTGAAATTAGAAATTATTGGATTTTAAATTGAGTTATCTTTGTATTTTACAAAGAACTCGATGTTGAAGCTTTACGTTTATACCGTAATTTTCTTTAAATTATATTAAAATTCTTGTGTACATTATATTTAATTATTCTGAAACATGCAAATTCTCTCATGATATTTTCTTGCTATTTACCGCTGCGTATCGTAGAAAATCAACACTTTAAATTACAATTGAAAAAAACTTCATTGGTGCCTTTGGTCGCGCAGGCACCAAGAATTTTTATGCAAAGAATGGGGGTGAGAAGTAAATGGAGAACATCTTCTTAAGTTACATAAACACGAGAACATCCTCTTTAAAATGTTTTGAGACAAGTGTCTTAAACCGTTATAAGATTTACAGTTATTTATCCATAAAACACAATTTGTTTAATATTTATAGTAATTCTAAAACTCGTGGTAGAAAACCAAAATCTCTGGCTGTGTTTTCTAGCCGAAACCTTTAATGAAAAAACAACCAGTCGTCTTGTTATCACAGGTAACCTACCAGTCGCCAAATAGTTCATATAGAAATTTTACTGCGACTCGACGGTTAGTTTCTACAGCAAATAGCACAAATATATTTTAATAATTTTTATAGATACACATTTACAGTATTTACTAAGTTCAGCTATTTCTGATACCAGCCCTAAACGACTTACACCTTAGATAAGAGGTCACTAAAGCTTGTAGCAGGTAGCATCTCACACAAGGGCATTTGGAGTTTGATTTACCTTTTTTGGAGACCCTTTTTACTCGAAAAAAGGCATTCCATCTTAGTCCTCAAAGCTGACAAAGCATCTGCATTTTAATTCGCAAACGAGGATAGATGTAGATGTCTATGGGCCACAGCAACCACCTACCATTAGGTGGGCTGTGTGCTCTTGTTGTCATCCTTTTCCTATAAAAAAAATTCTGATAGACACATATAGTGTTTGTGAAGATTTTTGAAGCTGTACATGATTTGTTTGTTTTCCTTTGTCTTTCTCTTTCTGGATTAATGAAACACCGTTGGATCTATTGTCATTGTCATTAAGTTTTCTAAAATGTCCAAAACAAAAGAGAACATTTATAGAAACAATGACCCATATCGCTTAAAGAACCGTGGCAAGACAACCTGCCAGCACTTTTCTTACCTGAAAGTCCGGTAAGCGCAAAACTAATTGACACCGTCTTTTATAGAAGGTTATTGTATCGTAAGGACACCGGTGAGATGATCGTCAGATCTTCTAATTTAAAGCTGCATGCCTCCCTTGTATTTTTGGTATATTCTGTCACATTTACTGTATTATAAAATATAAGTCAGCGGGTCCTTTCTATTGTCTATATTTGTAGATTTTGATGTGTGCAATTTTAAATTAGATATTCTGTAATGGTAAATAATTGTAATGAGATTACGTCATCGTTGAAAACGTTTGTAAATATTCATCAGCGTGAAAATGTTATACATACTTGTAAAGCGACAAAAGTGCTCATAGTATGTTGAGAATCATTAACAATTTTAAAATATCTTTAATGAATATTGTTTTCTGTACACGTGTCAATTAATATTAAGTGTCGCTATTTTATTGTTATTGCAACACCGACGAACACAACACTGAAATATTTTGAAAAATCAGGAAATTTATTGTGCAATCATTGTAAATATTACCCGGCCATGCTTCAACGACGCGTCGGAGGGAGCCACCGCAGCGCTGTACTAATTAAAAATTTACATTTTGAAAGGATGTTTTAATTCATTATTAAAATTTCGCGGTTAGAGTCACTTTAACGCGAATAATTCACATAATTCACGTCAAATAACGTATTATCGCGAAAGTGTTGCGGACGGGAGGAAACATCACCCCCTTCCCCTTCCCTTTCAACTCCCTTCTCATTGTTTTATTATGTAAACCGGCCGAAAAGGCCTTTGTCCCTAATTCTTTGGCCGGAATCTTTTCTAACTTCATTTGAATTATAGCGTTTAAGCTTAATTACTCTTGGGTTTTCGTGACACTTCCAGTGGAACTGCGGATTATTTTGCTAGTTTTTTTTAAAGATTTATATTTACTCGCATTAAAACATGTATTGTATTGTGCCGAGATTTCTGTATTAAATTATTTTAAAATTAAAAAGTTACAAAGAATTTTAAGGCATGATCCTATGAAGAGACAAATGTTAAATCGACGCCTCCGTGGTGCAGTGGCTTAGCAATTAGTTAATGAGGGCGGCGGGTTCGAATTCGCATGGAATAAGAATTTGTATGGCCTACATAATTGTTCCTGGTTTTGGATGTTTGTCCTTTTGAAAATTTATGTATGTAAACTGCCCTCACGATACCGGAGAAATTCCTAGTGTGGAGGTAACACAAAATTCTAAGAATAGAGATTCGAATACACAAATGTATTGATTATCTGTTTTTTTTTGTGAGTAAGGGTGAGCACAAAATTTTCCTGAGGATGTTTTGTCACCCTTGAAGACTAAGACGAAATGCTCGTTGTTAACAAAAAGGATGGGGAGTATTATGGCGATATTTAAGCTGGTGTTCTGAGGCAGCGTGGTCTTTCCCCGGAATAGACCTTATTGTATTGTAGTTTAGCCCACACGACTCGTTTTTATAGTATTTAGAAATAGGAACAACTAGAACACGAAATAAAATAGTGTATAATATCTTAACAAACAAAAGAAAATAAGTCCGAAATAGGTCATCTTAATAACTAAGCGGACTCAGTTTCTTAGAACATTTTACTTGAAAATTATCGTGACTACCTGTTGCGTTACTTAGGTTTAATTGTTCTGTTTCATGCATTATTCTGTAATTGTTCGTATTATTTTTAATTTGATCAAATGAACTACGCTTTTCGTTTTAATATGTTTTGCGACATATTTTTACGAGCTTTTTATTAACTTGTTTTCATCGTACATGTATTTTTGTTTCAAAAATTTTAAGGGCTGGCTGACAGCGTACCTTCGATAATAATGGAATTAAATGTTGTATTGTGTATTAATCTGATATGGACTCGTTACCGGCGTTAGTAACGCGTATTAATGCTTATTTTTAAATATATTTTATTTTGTTTTTAGAATTTCCCTATTCCGAGAAAAAGTACTTATTGCTATAACAAACTTTAGTGAAGTAGTAGCTTAGTGATTGGAGTACCTGTCTATTTAGGTTAAACTTATACTAGAACATGAACTTGAGTGGAAAATTTGTAACTTATACATTTTTTCTATTAATACTACACATTATTAAATAATACTAGGATACTTACAATACGTTCTGTGTAGAACCCCCATATCATCCCGTGGTGGCTTGGAAGATGGGTTGGCGACCGCGTTTTTTTAATTTTCTAGTAGTTCCACTACCCTATGGGGTGGTGTATATATTCTTTAACCGCTACTACACAATAAAATCTTAATCGCTTCACCTTTACTACATTTAGTATACCATCTCGTTTTATACCATCAAAGGTGCGATACATCTGGTACTGCAATCACAACTGCCAAACGTGGGAAATTGCTGAAGAAGAAAGCTGATAATGGGAACGAGTCATATCTGATAAAGGCTGATTTTTTTATAGTAAACGGGTGACAAACGAGTACACAATTCACCTGATGATAGTAAGTGGATGCTGTGATCCATAGACATCTACATCTATCCTCGACTACGAATCAAAATGCAGATGCGTTGTCACCCGTGAGGACTAAAATAGAATGCCTAGTTTCCCGTAAACATGGTCTTCCGGTTCTTTACACTCACCATACGAAACACAACAGTATTAAGCTGCTATTTAACGCCGGTTTTATGTGAGAGCGTGGTCCTTCCCCGGTAAGGATAAAAAAGAAAAAGAACATTGTATACTATTAACGCTACTTGTGCCAGGAGTGATTCGCAACAGTAGCTGGGCTTTAACCGTTGGGCTATTGTCGCTTTCAATTGATGTTATTTTTCTTATAGAAGAGTGATATTAGATAGTCCGTGTAGTGACGGCGTAAGACAATTCACTATCCCATGTCGTCCCGTGGGTGTCGTAAAAGACAATAGAGGGAAATGAAACGAGATAGCAGCATTTTCTTAAATACATCCAAAATTATAAAACGAATTTGTGGTTGCCATCCCGCAACTGTGAGGGATTTTATGGGGGGGGAGCTTATTCTTCTTTCGATGGTGGTAATAGTCCTTGATTAGGACTTGTGAAGGGCTCAGTATAAGCGTATACACTTTTAGCACTTACACATTCTGGGCGGGTGATAATTTCTGACAACATTATGTTAGTCGCCACGACCATAATGGAATCTTAGAACACCAAAAGCAGGTTACAACTCTGTAGCGCAATGGTTGAGCATTTGGCTTAGACCTTAGGGACCGCGGTTTAGATTCCTGCGAGGGATAAGTATATCTATGGTCTATAAAAATAATTGTAGCGAGTTGCTGAATGTTTTTCCATATGCTTTTTTTAAATTCCTTTTGAATAAAGGAAAATACGATTGTTATAAAATTAGTATAATAAAAAACAGCTTATTAGCGTGAATAAAGTGAATGAGATTGTATGAAACGTCTTTCGTCGTCTGTCGGTAGACAGGAACAGCATTCCAAGATATGACAACAAATTTTTAAGTACCGAAACGTTTCAATCGAAAAAATAGTTAGGATTCTCTTTAGCATTAAAATTTTTGGGCTTTTCAAGTCAAGAAGGTCCGAAAATAAAAATATAAAGGAATGTTTTAAATCTTACCGCACTGAAGAAGACTTTTTGATCTCGAAATAGAGTTTACAGTTTGTCGGAGTGCGTCGCACTGAAATTTGCCAAGTTATTTCGATCTACCCTCATGTTATGAATTATTCAGGTGGCATTTAATAACTAGAAGTGTAGTCTGGGGATGCCCCGGAGGCGGACGCGACGTCGCAAAATGTACGTCCCTTCTTTTACTTTAAAATTAAATGTAACGTTGTGATCAATGTGTGTTCCGAGATCAATTTAAAATCTACATGTAACGCTACATTCTTAACATCCTGAAATATTTAGTTTAGTTAGGGTTACTTTCTTGCGAGTACAAGCTCTTAACACAATATGGTGTAGTAATTAGTTCACCTATAATATCATAGTTTGAAGTTGTCGAGATTTCAAAATTGAAAATGTCGAATACCTGAAAGGCGAGCCTTATAAATTGTTATAAAGGGACTTATGAAAAATTATCATTGATCAGTATACGAGTAATCTATAGCAATCTCTTTAGTTTATTGCTTTTGCATTGCAGATAATTTAGCTTTCCAACACTGCAATTGTTCTTCGTGCCTGTTCTGTGTTACTTCGTCCGATAAGATCTAGCGATGCAATCAAGACCCTAAGACTACATACGCCTACAAATCCGCCATACGATTCCGGTGTATGGTCGGGATCGTTGATTTATTTCGTCACTTCCTTTTGTTTAATTATTTTAAAAATAATTAATATGCGGTATTATTTCTCTTAATCTTATTTAATATAAACAATATCATCCATCCTTATTATTATCCCTAATACCACTATTTACTCTTTAATTGATTTTAAAACATAAGTTCTTGTTAATTTAATAATTAAATTAAAATATAATAAAAATAAGTAATTTCTGTCTTTTCAGGTACGTTGCTAAAATATCTTCCGTGCAGTTTAAAAGGAGTAATCAACACGTTTCAACTAGTTCCCGCTATAAAATGCGACCAAGAAGTTTTACAATTGCCACAAAGAAAAGTTCACTGTGCACAGCCACCGCCGCGCGTTGAAACTTATAAGTTTTTAAGTTAGTCCTCTGAGCCGGATAAGATTTAAACATAATAGAGCATCCTTTGTTATGCTCTTGTTAAAAAGGTAATCAGCTTTTATATCGACGTTAAGAATGTTTTAAATACCAGCTAGTTAACTTTTTATTTCTATTTAATACCTTTTTAACTTTATTGTTAGTTAGAATCGCTGGAGGACTTAAGCACTATGATCAATGACCTCAATAGTGCCTCCCAACGGATAGGTCTTAAGATGAACATGGACAAAACAAAGATCATGTTCAATGTCCATGTCACACCTATGCCGGTAGTTGTTGGGAGCACTATGCTCGAAGTTGTTGACGAATACGTTTACCTGGGACAAATAGTCCGACTAGGTAAGTCCAACTTCGACCGAGAGGTCAATCGAAGGATTCAACTCGGCTGGGCAGCGTTCGGGAAATTACGGCATATCTTTTCGTCAGGTATACCTCAATCTCTAAAAACTAGATTGTACAACCAGTGCGTGTTGCCAGTGATGACTTACGGATCTGAGACGTGGTCCTTCACTGCTGGCCGTATGAGGACGCTTAAGGTCGCTCAGCGAGCTATGGAGAGGGCTATGCTCGGAGTTTCTCTGCGTGATAGACTCAGAAATGAGGATATACGCAGTAAAACCAGAGTGACCGACATAGCCCAACGGATTAGTAAGCTGAAGTGGCAATGGGCCGGCCATATAGCTCGAAGAACCGATAACCGATGGGGAAGAAAGGTTCTCGAGTGGCAGCCTCGTACCGGTAGGCGTAGTGTAGGGCGACCCCCCACTAGATGGAGTGACGACCTGGTAAGACATGCAGGAAGTCGATGGATGCAGGTGGCTCAGGACCGTGCTTTGTGGCATTACTTGGGGGAGGCCTATGTTCAGCAGTGGACTTGTGAAGGGCTGTAATGATGATGATGATGATGACCTTTTTAACTTTATTGTTTTCTTGTTAACATAATTTATACGAGTATACTATTTACATACATTTGAGTATGTACTATTTGAAAAAAAAATCTTTGAATACTGTGAGATATGTGTAGAATTGTATAAGAATTAATAAATATGTGAGACGTTTATAAGCTGTTTTTTAGTCTTGAAGACAACGTTCTCAAGGTATTTGTCCATTTAAAGTAAAAATCATATTTGTAATCTCATGATCATTTACGAGTAGTATGAAAGGAAAAGCTATCAAAAAAGCTATTCGCGTGTCAAACATCGAACCGATGGCTTAACTCACGCAACGTTTTTCTTTATTGGTATTTCCATTCAGTAGCTACTAATATCTCGTCGAAGGAAACTTCTTTTAAAACTTCTAACTTGCTTTCTTTAGCCCGCGGCTAGTGGGACAGCATGATTTATAGCTTTTGGAATTTTATCGAAGTACTGTCGACCTTTAGTGATGTGTAATTAGAATCGTTTGTCGCTTATTTTATTATCGATATAATATTTAATTACGGTTTGTCAACTTATCGTAGTTTTAGCTCCAATTACGTTTTTTGAAATGCTAATTAGGAACAAATGTCTCACCATGAATTTTATTGCATATTGGGGGGATTTTAGGTACTTATATTGCACAAGGAAAAACAGACCTACAAAATTATTTCAAAGCAATATAAAATCAATACGAATACATATTAGAATCTTGAGGATTTGAATTTGCGTTGACCCGTGCCATAGTCTAACACAAACTAGTAGGCTATCGAGCCTTTCGTCAAAATTCCACTGCTGGCTGAGGTGTTTGGTCAGCCGTGGACAGACGGGTCTGTGTGGATTGACTCTATAGGAGTATATTTGTCACAGTTGCCATGGTTAGTGGACGGGTTGGCAATCTTAGTTTTTTATTATTTTTATGAGGAAGATACTACTGCCAATATTTTGGTTTAGTTTCCTCCTATAACCTTTTACGACACCCACTGGATGTTATTAGGTAGTGAATTCTCTCTCATTCGCCGCCACTACGGCTGCGTTATTTGTTATTATTTGTGTTAAAAACAGTTCAAATACTTTGGCTCAAACTTAAATCACGTTCATTAGCATATTAAAATAAACGAACTCCACTCAGACTTTTATCTCCATAGTCGGTTACGTTTTCTTTGTTTTGACTAATTTTAGGATAAATTATTCTGTTTCTTTAACCATTGTCCATTAGTTGTTTGTTGTTGGTATATTATAACTGCTGTTTGTATTCTTTCCTGTTTTGACTATTTGAGTTTGCATGTGTCACGTTATTTTATTATATTGGCCTCCCAGTCCCATCTCATTTGGATTTTCTGATCTCATTGCCTCTATCCTAGAGGGATCTTACACCATGCATTACTAGCGAGCTCTGTGACTTGCCCACCACCATTATACTATAACTTATACTTTATCGGACGTGAACGTTAATATAGCGACACGCACGACTCCTTATAAATACGACAGGCAGTAAGTTGAGCAGTTATTCGCAATGGCTACGCGATATCGTCGAGCATACGTGACCAATGCATTAGTTTGCAGCGGAGCTATGTAGTATTGACGCACCAATCTATTGTGGACGTGCTTGGCGAGCTCCATGCAAAATTTTACATTTTTTATTAATTTATTGTGCATCTTTAATTCTATCTACATTTTGTTTAATCAGTGTTTTTTTTTACAATTTTACAGTAAGCATTGTCCAATTTTACTACTTTCAATCAAGCCGTAAAAGCTATAACATACCTAATAACTTTAACTTTGTATATAATTTTTGTATTCCATAAACACTATTTACAACTAGTCTTATCCCTTATTTTAATGTTTCCAGCCTCGTTTCAGAGTGTTTATAAGTGTTGATATACTTTTTAATTATATTTAATTAGATGTATTAGACACTTTATGTTATAATTTTAATACAATCGGGTTGCGCTTTTGTATATGAAAAAAATAAAAATATTTTATAAAAAAAATATATATCAACTGACATTAATCATCAAAATAACTGTTATCAAGGCATAATCTCTACATAATATCATACTCTGCCAATATTTTATAAAAACTGCAAAAAATATAATCGATACCGAATTACAAATAATAAATTTTTGTGATTTACCGTTTTACGAACAGAAACAGCGTGCTTTAAAAAAAAATCAAAGCTGATTTTACAACATTTTTAGTAGGGACTTTTAACCAAATAAACCCCTAATACAGAAAAAATTTGTGACTTGTTAAAATCCCGATATGTATATCGAATTTTTACCAAACTTTTGATGATAATGTAAAGAACGAAGGCAAGAATATTGCAAAGATACGGTATTTTAGCCGACTTCTCACAAGTAGGGTAATGTTTTTCGAGTTTATCTATGTGTATTTTCTTAACTCGCTCTGCAGCATAAACGACTTGACTAAACTGAGGTGTCGTTAGATTCATCTTAGTTGCGATAGTGACGTTTATTATTATTGTTTTAGCTATTGAGTTTATGTAAAATATTAATTTAAAGTTCAAACGTACTGCATATGTACATTACCTCTAAATTTGTACAGCAAACAGTAGACCATGATAAAGACAAACCGCGTACGTTAATGGGATTGCATTGCTTAACTCACTCCGGCATGAGCGCCGTTGTAAAGTGGGTCATAGTTGGTGCATGCTGCATGAATGTACCGCTGGTGTTTTGTTTAACTAAATATATGGTGCAAATTGACCTCGCACGTCTTTTATTATAATGCTGGTAAGTTATGTATGTGTCGGGAATGTTACGCGAAATATTTGTAAATGTCGATAAAATAAAATGATGTGTCTCACCTTGATTGAAGAGCACCTCCCGCCTACCTCAATTGCGTGCACTATCCCCGTCACAACTACTCCCAACACCACTAGGAAAAACACCACCTTCGATAATACGACACGTGTTAGCCTCTATACGAGGTATCCTCAGGCGAAGTAGACTTCGGTGGCAGACCGCTAAGTAAAGCCAGCGCATACTTATTGGCATACTACTGAGACACATCATTTTATTTTATTGCGCGGAACTGTGAAAATAAAGTTCTGACACCTTTAATATAATGGATTTCAAGATAACACCTGATTCTATTAATTATCTTTAAAAAAAAAACACTACATAAGTCCTATTGTTTGTTATGCAATGTTTTTTTTTTTCAATTTCTCTGCCATTTAGGTTTTGCCAACGTGCTCTTTTACTGCCTAGTACAACTAACAAATCAGCACTTAGTACAATTGCAAATAAGAATGCCAGTAGTGTTGGCGGGGATCGAAATTTTAAAGCGAGCGCTAATCCCTCGAGCTTCCAGGGCAGTGTACTGCAACACTACAAATTGTTTTTCTTCAAAATACTTGTCATGTTCAAGAATGTTGGGATAATTTATATTTCTTCTTTAATTAATCAAGCGTGTTGTTAGCTCGTCTGTAGTTTCAAAGTTCTACATGTAAAAAATGAGTCGTGGTAGCTCAGGGGTTGAGCGCTTGCTGTAAATTTCACAGTACGCGAGCAACCCGGGTTTATTGCCGCCGGCACCAATGATTTTTTTATAGGATAAGGGTGACAAATGCACACAGCACACAATCTACCTGGTGGTAAGTGGATGCTGTGGCCCATAGACATTTTGGTACATTTAACCTCGATTAAGAATCAAAATGCAGATCTGTTGTCACCCTTGAGAACTAAAATGGAATGCCTCGATTCCAGTAAAACGGGTCTCCGGTTCTCTACACTCAAATACGAAACACAGCAGCTTTAAGCTGCTATTTAACGCTGGTATTCTGTAAAAGCGTGGTCCTTCCCTAGTCGGGGCGACCCATTCATGCTAAAACCACAATAGCTACAGCATGGCTCTACCACGTATACATTTCAATTTTAAGTAATGGTTTGCCACGTGCTCGGTGAATGAAAACAACGTTAGAAAACTTCCATGTCTGAGAAATAAGAAATAAAAAATATGCTGAAGACATGTGAAGTTAACATACACGCCTTGGGGCAGCGCAACGGACAATTCCTTGCCCTAAAACCCTCTCAGAAGTGAGAGGAGGCATGTGCCCAGTAGTGGGATGTATATCACTTTTTAAATAAATGTGCAGTTAACATACACGCTTTGGGGCAGCGCGACGGACAATTTCTTGCCCTAAAACCCTCTCAGGAGTGAGAGGAGGCATGTGCCCTGTAGTAGGATGTATATTTATTTATTTATTTATGCTTTCATGCACAAAAAAGTACATAATATGGCGGACTTAATTTTAAATAAATGTGAAGTTAACATACACGCTTTGGGGCAGCGCGACGGACAATTCCTTGCTCTTAAACCCTCTCAGAAGTGAGAGGAGGCATGTGCCCAGTAGTGGGATGTATATAGGCTGTAACTTGAACTTGAACTTTATGTACAGTAGTTTAATTTCCTTTTTGCTTCTTAATTTCTTTTCTTTGTAATGACTCCAGACATTTTTAAAGTGATGTGAAAAATGAAGAGCCGCGGTAACTAAGGGGCTACCGCTCGTCATAAATTTCACACTAGGATAACTGAGGTGGGATATATATATCATTATATTTATTTTTTTTTATATATATATATATATATATATATATATAGCTGTAATTTTAAGTGCTGATTGACCACATGCTCTCAAGAATAAAATATTGGGAAGACATGTAAAGTAAACCGATGGTTTTTTAATGTCTTGCGGACTAAATACTCCACAATCATGACTTTTTTTGCAATAAATGATTCTTACATTATTTCACTTAAAATAAATTAGATTATTCACAATAAATAACGTCCCAATTAGTCTTTTTCTGACGTTACATTGCAATTTCATTTCAATTTTTCCGTTGCGAATAACACTGAAATAAAATACAGGGAATATCGTACAACACGCAATGTCACAGGTGTTCCATCATTATAAAAAGTTGACACTGATTAGTGTTACTATGTATGTTAAAAAAGAAAATCATTTCAAATGTGTTTCGTTGAATGTATCCCAAACTGAAACACAAGTCAATTAACCATTGAATTGTGTTTCAGTAGAACATTATTGGATTGGTTACTACGCCATTTCTTCAACGTTTCCAAGTTTTTAAAGCTTTTAGAGCAGTCAATTCTCATAATACTTGAGGGTATAATTTCTTAGACTCGTGCATGCGGTCATTATTTCATAAAGTAAGTTCGCTTTACCATTTTTTCGGCTTATAATAGTTGTAACAAAACATAATGTAGAAGTTACTCAAAACTGTTAAAATTTCGTGTAAAAACTGATCCGACAGTTATTCTTAAACAAATCAATTAACAGCCGTCATGTCGTTCACTTTCGAAAACTCCCGGCAAACACTGCGGTGGCGCCCAGGCTGAATATATCACTAGTACAATGAGCTCGCGCCAGCTCCTGACCTAGTTACCAGTTTCACTGTAGGTAAAAGAATAGAGTTACCACATATGCGGATGATGTTGAGACAATATTAAAATTTGGTACTAATTTATAATTTCGAGGTAGTTACGCGAAAAGGATTCAATCCATAAAAAGATTCTTTTGAGATATTAAAGTTAATATTTTGTTGAGTGAATATCTAATATTTTTTATAGAATAAGGGTGACACACAGCCCACCCAGTGAGCACACAGTCCACCTGATTCCACTGGATTATGAATCAAAACGCAGATGCGTTGTCACCCGTGAGGACTAAGATGGAATGCCTCTTTTGCAATCAAAAGGGTCTACAGTTCTCTACACTCACCATACGAAACACAGCCGCATTAAGCTGCTACTTTACGCTGGTATTCTGTGAGAACGTGGTGCTTCCCCGGTCGAGCCAACCCAATCGTACTACAACTATACCGGTAATACAGCTGTAGCATGGCTCTACCACGTTTAGCTAGCTTTAGGTTTATATTACAAGTTGTTATTAATTTGAGTATAAGCTTTCTTGTTGTTATTGTATTTTTTATTTATATTTTGAAAGTGAGAGTAACAAACAGATTCGCTGGTTATTTATGTCTCTGCAGCCCATAGACTTGCAGGCATGCAAAAAGATGGTTGACCAAGACGCTGGCAGAGATTAGATGAAGATACCACGTGACTGCTGGCTGTTCTCTTGACGGTCGTGGGTATGATAACAATGCAATGTGGCAGACATTGCTTAGGTTTTCTTAATATCAATGTACGCTGTCATCCCTTAATTTATCGACATTGTGACGTGGACTCGAGCCAAACGTAATGTTTTTTTTATATATATATGTTTTTATATATATGTATATATATATATATATATATATATATATATATATATATATATATATATATTGTAAGATAAGTTATAATGTGACACAAAATTTATTTTGCTAGCCGTTATATCGATAAAACATCATTTAACTGTTACATAGCGTCAGATAATAAGTCTATTACTCAATATGGACTTGATATCGATTTTCTTATTGACCGGTCATACCTATCAATTAAGCAATCTTTCTTACCTACTTATTTCCAGCGATATTATAATGGTAATGAATTTAAGTACATCATAATTCAAGTGAAAAACACCCTCTAAAAATTTCGAGCAGCATATTTAGGATTAATATTGTAAAATTATTTGAATGTTAATTCTTAAAGATATTTTTGTAATTAAGTCTTACTTAGAAGGAGCTTTTTGGGAGTGCTCTCCGTAATGAGGTAATTTTATTTATTAAAAGCCTTTAAAATCTGGGTGAATGTTGTAATTCCGTGTTAAGAGCACGACGTTGAGAGGCGCTTAGGTGCTCTAGTTCGTACTGAATGATCTTCAAGCCCGCTTTGAGTTTCGGATGCTTTTGACAAAAACTGCCGTGGTCTATTGTAAACGAAAATGTTTCTTTTGATATTTTCCCGCGAGATAATGTAACGATTTTTGTTTTGTTATTTACGTGTCTTAAATTTTTATATTTTTCAATGTAACATCTCATTTTCATCCGAAACGTGCATGTGATTTATGTAATGTTAATGATATAAAGTTGTTTTATTACGGAATAAGACTGTCAAACGAGCAAACAGTCCACCTGATGGTAAGTGGATGCTGTGGCCCATAGGATAAATGTATTCTCGATTGCTTTGATCAGATGCGTTATCACATCTGAAGACTAAGATGAAATTGCCTCGTGTCCAGTTAAAAAGGTATCCGTTTCTCTACAATCACCATACGAAACACATTTTATTTTTTATTATCACGCATTGGGCTGTTATTATGTCAGAGTATGGTTCTTCCCCGGTCGTGCCGACCCATTTGTTCTACAACCATTATATAGCTGCAGCTTGGCTCTACCACGTAATTAATTGCAGCTTTTATACGTCCCAGAAGCAGAGTGACCGACATAGCCCAACGGATTAGTAAGCTGAAGTGGCAATTGGCCGGCCATATAGCTCGAAGAACCGATAACCGATGGGGAAGAAATGGGGAAAAGTGTAGGGCATTCCCCTACTAGATGGAGTAATGACCTGGTAGGACGTGCAGGAAGTCGATGAATGCAGGTGGCTCAGGACTGTGTTTTGTGGCACTTCTTGGGGGAGGCCTATGTTCAGCAGTGCACTTGTTAAGGTCATTAATGATAATGATGATGATAACGTCCCTATTTTGAGCACACTTATTTATGGGAAGGTTATGGCAACAAGTCCGCCACGCAGCACGCCACGCTTGCTGCTCCAATGCATGTTGGCGGACTTCACATGTCACTCATAAATGCAGGTTTCCTATCTTTACCTTCACCGCCGGGCACTTGTTAAATCAGCACTTGATATTACAATTAACACTCATTAACTTTTAAATTTAAAGCGAACTCTACCTTTGCGCTACTGCCTCTATTTATATATATTTCGATAATTTGTTCCAAATTCTTATCAAACAATGTAAAATAAATAACAAATACAAATTATGATATTTGAAAACAAATATGAAGGTATAACAGACATAGACAACCTTCGAATGTCAGGAGCTATCAATAGCGCAGGGCATTCAATGGAACTACTATTGTATGCGCTAACACACGGGCACCCACTCATTCTAATTCTGTTTCCGATGTGATGCGATAAGGTGGGCTTTTGTTACACCAAAACTGTGTGATATACTATCTAGGGCTTAATCACCACTTACTAATATGGAATTGTAGTCGATCATTTACGACAAATGAAAAAATATCTAATTATAGAACTGTGGAGTGAGGAATACAAAACAAACGTCGTCGTTTCCAACCAACTTTTATACGTGGTAGAGCCATGCTGCAGTTATATTAGTAGTATAGTTGTAGCACGAATGGGTCGGCTCGACCGGGGAAGGACCACGTTCTCACAGAATACCAGCGTAAAATAGTAGCTTAATGCTGTTGTGTTTCGTATGGTGAGTGTAGAGAACCGGATACCCTTTTTACTGGAAACGAGGCATTCCATCTAATTCCTCACGGATGACAACGCATCTGCATTTTGATTTGTAATCGAGGATAGATGTAGGTGTCTATGGGCCGCAGGAATCACTTACCATCAGGTGGATTGTGTGCTAGTTTTTTACCCTATCCTATGAAAAAAAAAATAAGTAGTAGATGTTAAATTCGTTTGATTATTTTTTTGAACGATAATTCTTCAATTTTTCAATTTCAATTCAATGATTCTTTTTTTATTAGAAAGGGAATAAGCACCTCAGGGGTGGTCCCATATAAGTTTGGAGATCTGATGATAGGATCCATGAGAAAATCATCAAATTCTTGAATTTGTATAGGTATCTGCACAACTCTTTACCACGTCATATAGGGCTGATAATTCTTTACCACGTCAACCGATTTCGAGGGTTATATTGTTTTCAGTTTTTAGAAGTCAGTTTTTACTTTTTAAAATTTTAATTATTCCACAAATGCTTACGTTTGGTGCACGTATAGAGCGGCTGTGAGTTGAGACACTAATGAAATGAATAGCGTATGCTGGTCCAGCCCAACGCTTTCTCTTGATCTTGTGGCTTACCCTTAGACTAACGGTAAGGTCTTTGTATAAGGCGTTTGGAGGAACTGAAATTAAAATAAAATCCTTGTCTCGCTACCTGAGTTCCGCCGCCCAACTGCTGCAAGGCTGAGCACTTAGCGTGGCGATCATGACCAGTGAACATTGTTGTATTGCTAAGCAAACCAGCAGCAGCGGTGGCAACTATAGCAAATATCCTGCCTATGAGGTTAACTTTGAGGGAGGCCTATGTTCAGCAGAAAACTTTTAATAGATGTAACGGTAACGGTAACGGTTTGAGATACAGTGACGATTAAAAGTCTGATCTTTAAGAAATATATCAATGTAATAGAAAGCCATATAAAATAAAACAATATAATTTTGAATTAAGAACGGCATAAATGTCACGTGCAAATTAAACACAGCGCGCTTATATACGCGTACCAAACTTTAATTTATTGAATAACTCAATAACCTTATAATCCACTCGATGCTCGCGAAACGAAGAGCCGTCTACAAAAGATCGAATACACAATACGGCCCTCATAAATCTCTTGTAATAAAGATTTCGTTAGGCATTAAGGCGCAGCCAGCCGTACGTAAGCGTCAATATCGTCAAATCCGATAATCTATCTGTCCATATATCTCGTTAATATTATATTTTTTACGACGGACCCATATTTTCCGCGTACACCCTAGCTTCGGCCGTTATATACGGCGTATTAATACGTTTAATCACCTAAGTGGATGGTGTAATGCAACAGACAGCAGTTCTGTTTGTTCGTAGATTAAATTGCTAGTGTTTCGGATGGATTATGTATTTTAGTGATCGTATAGTATTGTATTGGTATTTTCAAATATTTAAAATATAGTAGTGATGTTATTTAAATCCTTTGTTTTTCCATACATATGTATAATAACGATCTAAGAGAGTCCAGCACTCTTTTTTCCTTGTGAATGTTGTAACTTACGTATATGGCAACTATGGAAAAACAATACTTATTATTATTGCTATTAACGGATTGAATGAACAAGTTACACCTAATTTGTTTAGTCGTATTCTTCTTCCTCTTCGTCGTCAGCCCGTAACTTGGTTCTTTTCGGTTGCAGCGAAGGTTTTTCCTAATCGCCACGCTTTGCAAGCGGATTCAAGGTCGCAGTACCAGATGTCTCGCACGTCTGATAAATATAATAGAATCGGAAGCCAAATGATAATAATAATAATAATCACAAAACTTTAATCCTGGATGCAGAGGAACTGCGAGTTTTTGTCTCTCCAACATTTGTGATGTATCCCTTTGTAAGGCCAAATAAACAGATATGAAACAGGTTCTTATTAGTATTAAGTTTGATACAAATACATTTCTTTTTACTTGTTAATTACTTGCCATGCTATCCGAAAACAACTGTTCGAAATTAATTCAAAGGAAAAGGAAGAAATAACTCGTTCACAGTTGAAAGTGGAACCACAGAGGACGTTTTAATAGCACCGAGGTTCGCTAACGGCTCGCACGCGACACCACTCATAATCGCCCCTCGGATTTACAATCGAAATAAAATGCTTTATCGAGCGGGTGGGGCACAAGCCTAACACGCGTCGCGTTTACCGACGCGCGTTCGACACGATACGTCCGTTCTATGTTTGAGAATATTGTTTTATCTGTTAGCTTGAATTGTGAATGGCCAGACCTTTATAAAATAACTTTATTTAAAAATATCCCAAAAAATTGGGAATGATAAGTACTTACTTTTGAGTTTTGGCGGGAACTTGACCACAAGCGGATTGCTACTCCTGTATTATTGTTCAAATAACGATTTTAACTGCATTTTGTCAACTCACTGTAGTGCGATTTTTAAATCAAGTGCTCCGATGGTGATCTGAACCTCAAAATAATGTCTGCTTACGCGCCTTGAGATACTGTCGGCATCGACTGTCTGCTCGCAGAAGCTACTATCCAAATCTCACAAAAACTTCACATGCATGCGACATAATAGACACATTGTTAAGAAGTTTTGAAAGAATATTATATAAAAACATTGAGTTATAATGTACTACGTACTAGAGAAGCTATTCCAAACAAAAATTGTGCGCTACTTCTATGTCTTCGCGCATGCGCAGTTGGTATAAACGCGCTTTGCGCTTGCGCGGTCAGTTTTTGTTATTATAGATTATACGTAAGTAGAATGGTCAGTATGTAATAATTGTTTATTTATATTGTATTGTTAATTATATCGAGTACTTACAATTTTTTAAAATGTTTTTTATTTTGTATATGTACTAATTTAATATAATATTACATAATATTATGTCAGAATTACATTTTGATGATATTGTTATCTGAATATTTTAAAAGGTATCTATGTCAAATATAAAAAAACGTACTAAATGTATGTTTAACAAAACTTATTAACATAAAATTTAAATTACAAATATATTTATTTAAATTAGAATCATAAATGTTGTAAATAATCGTTCATAAATGCTGGTCACGCGAGAGTTAAAAATGGACGAATTTATTCCACTTTGACTTTGAAGTGGAAACCTAAAAATAAAATAAAAGAATAATAAGCAGATTTAAACATGAAAAATTTAGCTTAATTATAATAACTTATATGTTTCTACAAAAAGTATAATAATATATTCGTCCTAAACTTAAGTACCCACAGAAATGTCGCATCTGAACATATTAATTTCATAATCTATATTCAATGATACGAGATGGCGTCTTAGGAATAATTTGCTTTATTATTAATTTATAATACTTTTTTATTGAATAAGTATCTTATTAACCGATGAAAAGTAATTCCTTGGTTTTTACTGACATTTCTTGAATTATTTGTGCAATATCTAAGTACACAAGACGGCATATTTTTATCAAGAGAATTTTTTTAAATCAACACAACACGTGACAACTCTACAAGCGCCTAGCGAGTGACTGATTAAAGTGCAGTGCATGCACCGCAGTTGAGTGGAACAGAGTAGCTGAATGCAGTGTCTCCTCTAGTACGTAGTACATAATAGCTCAATGTATAAAAATAAATTTCTTATTACAACACAATGGCAAAACTGCAACGATGGACTCGCCGATACCAAATAAAAAAGGTCATACGTAGCATAAATAAACAAATCTTTACAAAACTTCTGAAAGTATAAATTGAGCCTTTGCTAATAATTATCTAAAATTAGAAAATATCTGTAATTTTAAAAACATTTTCAAGTCTAAAAGCATTTTATATTTTTTTTGTGAAAATGTCGTTCGCAGCAATCTTGAAACTACGAACAAAGAAAACTAAAACACGTCCCCTGTTGAATTTTAATAAACATAAGCATGACATGTTAGAATATCTATCTGGAGGATCATTTCTTACGTTGATGCAAATTTTAAAACTTATTAAAAACAATATTCTGTCTAGTCAAAATATAAACAACAAATTTTTTTATCAAAAAAGCGTCGCCACAGAAAAGAATCTAAAACATTTTCTTGTCGACATTTCTTGTTGATTAAAAAGAAAATTAAAGTCTGCATTCGAATATACATACCTAATTTTTTAGAATGTTTTTATTTACAGACGTATATTCCAATTTTCAAGAGTAAATGAACCAGAAATTTTTACAATTGCGAAGATATGCAACGCGTCGCGTGATTCACAGAAATACACCCCTCTCTCCCCTTTACGCTCGTCCCACAATGGGGAAACAAAACTTTGATCATAGAGTGTTCCCTTAATAAAGAACCTATTGTCCTCCCCCTGTATTTATTTCGGGGATAGATAATCTTTTATTATTCGCCGTCACAATTTATGGTTGTCCGTCGAATTTCATTTGTCATTCAACGTTACATTGTACCGGTAGTATTGTGTCGGAGATATTATTCCATACGTGTATTGGATACTTGAGATAAATGTGCAGACACATTAACGGCATTCATTTAACTATAGACATTGGAAGAATATCTCAAAACCAAAGTAGATTAATGCGCGATAATATTAATAATTTATTAGCAATAGTTCTTGAAGTTAATCGATAGGATAGTTTTTGCAAACCAAGATAAAATCAAAAATTAAAGTTGGTAAGAATTACTTCGCCCACATCCGCTCAATAAAATAAAATTATGTGACCTACCTAGTTTGAAGAGCACCTCCTGCCCTCCCTCAATTGCGTGCACCAATCCCGCCACACTAATCCCAGCATCACTACTCCCAACACCACTGCATAGGAAAGACTCCATCGAGGATAATATGACACGTGTTTCGCATCTACACGAGGCATCCTAAGGTGATATAGACTTTCCGGTGGCTGACCGCCACTAAACCTAACGGGAGTATTAGGTGCTGGGATTATTAGTGCACGCAATTGAAGGAGGGCGAGAAGTGCTCTTCAAACTAGGTAAGACACATCATTTTATTGAGCGGATGTGGGCGAAGTAATTCTAACTTTAGTATAATGGATGTCCGCAAAGTAATGTCTGATTCTATTAATAATCGAGATAAAATCTCTGATTACATTTTAAGTAGCTTCATATCTCTTATAACCACGTGAGGAATTCCGCATGTCTGAGAAATTTAAAAAGATACTACGGAGACATGAAATACGCGAACATTCATTAGGGCAGCACGGTGCACATGTCTTTACTCTAAAAACGCCTCATAAATGATGGAGGTCAGCGCCCAACAGTGGGACGTATATAGGCTGTAATGTAACTTTTACTTACGGTGACAACGCAAGTATTAAATGAAAATGCGGATGCGTTGTCATCCATCAGGACTTAGGTGGAATGCCTCGTTTTCAATAAAAAGGGTCTCCGGTTCACGACTACGGTACACTCACATACGAAACACAGCAGCATTAAGCTACTATTTCACGCTGGTATTCTGTGAGAGCGTGGTCCTTCCCCGGTCGAGCCGACCCATTCGTGCTACAACTATACTACTAATATAAATGCAGCATGGATCTACCATGTGTAAAATGCTGCAATTACACGGCGACATTCAATACATATATATATGTTTATGTTTATGCCAGATGCATACGTAATATCAGTATAAACATCTCGTAGACATCTGGTATATACAAGATAGTTATGAAGCGGCCACCATTTTAAGTAAATATTGGTAAAAGTAATTCAAAAGTGAAGTCAGGTGGGATAGTCACGCTTTGGCTTGTAATCTATACAAATAAGTAAAGTTAAAGTGTCTGATTGTAACGTCAAAAAAACGGCTTTTTACCAATTGCATATGGTAAAAATTTTAGACAAATGTTTATTTTATTTTAGACAAATAATCGGGGTCCCGCGCAAAAAAAAATCAAAACCCTAAATTACACGTGATGTCGCGGAGAATAGCTCTCGTAGTAAATAAAAAAAAAACCGCTCGTGTACAGTCGTTTCGGTCACTGCGTTAATACTTCTCGGGCACTAATACGGTTTTACCCGGCCGACTAATGTGTATTTGATTTCGTAAACAATAAGGGGGGATAAGACACGGCCCTGAAGCCATAGGCAAAACTTTTGTACGTAATTAAACGTATATTGCACTTTTATTCATCATCATCACAGCCATTCACAAGTCCACTGCTGAAAATAAACCTCCCTCAAAGAATTTCATGCACCACGGTCATCAGCCTTCTGCATCCGTGGTTTTCCTGCATATCTTACCAGATCGTCAGTCCATCTAGTGGGGCTCGCCGTACAAGGCTCGAGAACGTTTTTTCCCAATCTGTTGTCAGTTCTTCGAGCTACATGGACGGCCCATAGCCACTTCACTTACACTTGCTATGTAGATTACTCTGATTATACTGCGGATATCCTCGTTTTAAGTTTACCACGCAAATAAACTCTGAGCATAGCTCTCACCATAGTTCGCGGAGCGACCTTGAGTTACGGCCAAGAGTGGACTACGTTCCGGATCCATAAGTAATCACTGGCAACACGCACTGGTTGTGCATTATCGTTTTCAAGTTTTGAGGTAGAGCACTTTAGTTACACCTTATTATTTTTTGCTTAATATTTAGGAGACGTTTCTATTTCATTACGGGAAAAGACAATGTTTCCCTAGGCTATGAAATATTAACATACGTACGTATTACATCAAAATAATGTTTATCCGCCATGTAATGTTTCTTTTCAATTTTTTTTTGTCCTTAAGTTGCATATTCGTTGAATGTCGTCTTCACGCACTGACGTACGTGCAGGTATCGGGCCTCGGGGTGACCCCCATTACCCGGGTGTCCTCATGTCCCATTATTATGGGACAGTCCTTGTTGCCTATTCTAGGCTAAATAGCATACCGGGTTTGTTCCGTATTAGGTGTTGTATTGTTTCCGTAGTTAACCAACTACGGAAAAAGGTGGTTATCTGGTTGAGTCTGGGTTGGCCTTTCTGCGGCATTGTGGGTTGTTACTCAACTCTCTAATCACATATAGAGAGGAGTTCTCTTGGAAGAGGTCGCCCGTCCGGTGGCCGGGTATGCAACGGCGCAAAGCCGTTGAGATGTTCATGTGGCCCGTTATCGGCACGGTCAAACATGCCGCGTGCTAACCGGGCCACGAAGTCGATGATGTTCTCGATCTTCAAATCCGCCGCTATCACGTCGTTCCGGACGTAGCGACCTGCTCCGACGATCGTCCTTAATGTCAGATTCTGCTGGGCCTGTAGTCGCCGCCTCAGAGGGTCGCTCAGAAGTGCGTACCAGGCCGGTGCAGCGTAGGTGATAATAGTCCGGATATACATCTTGTATATCCGGAGCTTGGTTCTTATAGGCAGCTTGGATGCCAGGACCGGCAAGAGCGTCGCCCGCGCACATCGGGCCCGGCGGACGACGAAGTCGACGTGCGCGGTCATGCGCAGCGTCCTGTCGATCTTGCACCCAAGGTAAGTTACAGCCTTCTGGTACGCAATCTCCTGGCCGTTGAGGGTCAGCGGAGGTGGTAAATTCCTGAGACGGCGAGTGAGCAGAGCGGTCGTCTTACCAACGTTGACGACCATCCTCCACTCGTCCAGCCTTGGTGGCAGCAGGTCCAGCAGACGCTGCATCTTGGCAGTGGCTATGTGGGCTCTTCTGGACGAGGTGAAATAGGCGCTATCGTCCGCGAATAGCGCCAGCTCGACGTCGTCCTCCCACTCTTGAAGCCTGCCTGCCAGTGTAGGTATATCGTTGGTGTAAGCCGCGTACAGGACTGGAGACAAACAGCTGCCCTGTGGGACGCCGGCTTTGATGGATCTTGTTGCGGATTCGGCGTCCTCTACGCAGACGTAGAACTTCCTGTCTTCCAGGAAAGACGCTATTAGCCGCAATATAGCAGGAGGGACACTGGTCTGTTGTTCCAGTTTATATAATAATCCTGCGTGCCACACCCGGTCGAACGCCTTCTCGATATCGAGAAAGACGCCCAACGATATGCGGCCACGATTGTACTCTGCCGCAAGCAGGTGCAGCACTCTAGTCAGTTGTGTGACTGTGGAGTGACCCCTCCTGAATCCGTGCTGCTCCGCCCGAAGTTGGATGCACGGACGGAGACGTCTTAGCAGCAATCTTTCAAACAGTTTAGCTATATGTGGTAATAGCGTGATCGGCCTGTAGTTGGCAGCTCTACGCCTGTCCTTCCCGGGTTTCGGCAAGACGATGATTTTGCCTTTCTTCCAGTCCTCCGGGAAGTGGGATGTCCGCAATATCCCATTGTAGAGTCGACCAAGCTCTACTATGACTCTATTGGGCAACTGTCGGAGTGCAGCGTTGGTAATCCCGTCGTGCCCCGGCGCCTTCCTCGGTTGCAGGCAGGTTACTGTCCTCCGCAGTTCTGCGGGGGGAGATGAACCAATCTCCTGCAAGAGGTGGCGCGGGCGACGACAGGAACTCCTGTACGCGACTTTCCTTCCGGGCATGAAGCTCCATGAACTCCGCACTTGCTGTGTTCGGCATAAATTGCTCCTCGAAGTGCTCGACTAGGATATCCGCTCTGCCCTTGGCATCGTAGCATCGTTTGCCCGTATTATCAGTCAGCGGGCAAACGGGAAGTCTGGATTTGGTCAACTGTCGGTTTAGTCTATAAAGCGACACATCTCTCTCTTCCGCCTTTTGGATGCGCCGATCCCAGGCTTCGCCTCTGAAGGCCTGGACTGAAACCGACAGTTCCTCCGTTAGGGTGTTCAGCTGCGTTTTGATCCTGGGGCAGCGAGTACGCGCCCAGAGCTTTCTTAGCGCTCTTTTGCGCTTGATCTGCACGCATATCTCACGCGGCAGATCGTCTCGCCTCGCTGTAATCGGGACGACCGTAGAAGCCGCGTGGAGGGCTTCCTTGATGTTATTGGTGATTCTAGTTGCAGCGGCCTCTACGTCGTCCGCTGTGCATATAGGTTGGTGCGCTGGAGGTCTCTGCTGAAGATGTTGACAGTAGAGCCTCCAGTCGACACGGGTTTTAAAAGCTCTAGGCGGCGTAGTCACCGCCTTTAGGCCAAGGGTTATCAGTAACGGGAGGTGCTGTGAAGGGAGGTCGTACAGCACTTCTACCACTATCGGATAGTTGACGTTCCTAGTGAGCACGATGTCTAATACATCCGGGTTCCTCCTTGGGTCGGTAGGAACGTGTGTTGGCTCCTCGGGACCTAGAACGTCATACTGGTTCTTCTCAGCGTCTTCATATAGCTCACGACCCGGCGGGGTGATCACTCTGGACCCCCACGCCGGGTGTTTGGCGTTCAGGTCCCCGGCGATGATTACAGGAGTATCGCCCTCCATTACCGTCCGGATGTCTGAGGAGCAGAATGGAGTCCCTGGCGGGCGGTATGCTGCGTATATTCTTAGTTCCTCGCCCGCCGCCTCCATTCTTATGCCGATTGAGCGCATAGTCTGGAAGGATGGTAGATCCAGCTCTTGGTGGACGATGTCCCTCCTCACTAGAACCGCCGTCCCTCTATAGGCGGCCCCTCGAGAAGTGACCTCGTCCCTTCTATAGATGTGGAAGTTTGGCAGCTTTATGCGCGTTTTGGGATTCAATATTGTTTCGCCCAGCAGTATAATATGTATGTCCTGTTGCTGGGCGACAGTGCGGAGTTCCTGCAGCTTCTGCTGAATTCCGTCCGGGTTCCAGTACATTAGGCGCAGGTTATTATCCTCCATAATGTCTGGCCAGGAGGTTTGCCAGCGCCTTCATGATCGCTGTTATTGGATCCGTCCCGGCTCTGATGTCGGCCAGGACTTGCGTGCCGACCTCGATGGCAATACCAACTAAGCGCTGGATTGCATCAGCTGTTTCGAGGCCGGCCGTCGGTGATCTCCTATCTGAAGGCGTTGGTACTGGTCTCGGGCGTTGGACTTCTTGTTTTTAAGTAGAGCGCGCTCTGTGTGTAGCTCGGGCTCTCTCCTCCGGTGGAGCCCTCACCTGCACTCTACTCACGCCCTTTTGGGTGGTCTCCTTTATAACCTGCGCCTGAGGCGCTATTGGTCCTGGTGTCGGGGTAGAGGTAACAGCCCGAGGAGGCTGCGACTTCTTTCGGCTTCTCTCCCGCCTCCACTTCTTGGAGGGCTGCCGTTCTGTGGCAGGGTTGGCGGGAGGTTGCAGGGTCGCCCCGGTGGTTGCCCTTTCCTCTGTGGGTTCCACCGTTTCCTTGTGTGGTACGGGTGGGGGGGGGGGGGGCTGGTTGTCTGCCCTTCCCCGTGATGGTGGCCCACCCGTCTTTCTGGATGGTGATGGTTTTTGGGCGACTCTGGGGGATCCTTTTCGGGTCCTCCGGGAGTAGCCCCGATAAGGTATCCCCTGCCTCCGTGCAGTCCTCCTCAGGACTGGGCAGCGACGGTCATTGGCAGTATGATTTTTGCCACAATTGGCACATGTGGGTTCCTCCTCTCTACCCCCGAGGGCAAAGGCTCGCTATGTGCTCCCCGGCGCAGCGTACACACTTCACCGGCCTGAAGCAATTTGCTGAGGCGTGTCCAAAGGCCTGGCAGCGGTGGCATTGTGCCGGTCCGGCTTTTCTTTGCCAGGCCTCAATAACTACTCCTCTCATGAAGAGTAGTTCGTCAACTTCGTAGAGTCTTTTAAGCTGCTCCAGGCTCAGGTGGTCGAATTGGGCAAAGTATACGCATCCTGGTCTGCCCCTTCTCGGTGGGATTGCTTTCACATATTTGACCGGGAAGCCCTTTGCCTTTATGGCCTCCTCGATGGTACTGGTGTCGGTTCCCATTGGTAGGCCCCGGATGCCCACTTTGGTGGGCTTGTCTTCATCCGGGGTATAGCAGTACCACGAGATACTGGGTGTTGCCTTGGAAAGTTCAACCATGTAGCGTTGAACAGTCCAGCATATTCGAACATCTTTATTTATTCAATCTTTCTCAAGGTTGACTGGCAGAGAACGCTATAGGGCATTAAGTACACCCTTTGGAATCTAGTTGAAGGAGTGTTGCAACAGTGGATAGTATAAATAAATGTGAACTATACGCATGTCTAGCGATTAAAGCAAATCAATGAGGGAGGATACTCCCAATCCCAAGATATTAGTAGTAGTTCAGCAGTGAACTTTTGGAGGGCTATGGTATATATATATATATTTTCTTCACTCGTCTTCTATGTATTCTTATGTCAACCATCCAGGTTTCTAACAATAAAGAGATTGCAAAGCATCCTGGGCCGGAATATATATATATATATATATATATATATACAACATGTAACTAAAACCCTGTGGTTCCCGCTAAGTGCGTTATCAGAATCAGTATCCAAGCTTAAAGAAATATTTTTTTTTAAATATTAAAAAAATTTATTTTAATGAAAAAAAATTTATTTGCAAATTGTAGGTATGTGGTTTTATTATCTCTGCATTGGCCGAGGAGTAAGAGGATTGTCAAAGACCCCGCATTACCGATACTCGTGTAAGTTAGAGGAAATAAAACCACATATAATTTGCAAATTAATTTTTTTTTGATTAAAATAATTTTTTTTAAATGTGTTTTTTTTAAAAAAAAAATATTTGTATACGTTTGCATACTGATTCTTATAACGCAGTTCGGGAACCACAGGGTTTTTGTTACATGTTGTATATAAGCGGGTATTTCGCTTATATACAACATGTAACAAAAACACTGACTAACCTATACACACGATTGCCTACAAATTCAGTATAGTAACTCATTTTCCAATGTAGACCCTCACTATGAATGGATTTTAAGATAATCCCAAAAAGAAATCTTTATATTTTACATCTCGGTTCCGCAATAGATACTATCGTGCTTTTAGCGATGCGACCTGGTATCAGCTAGTTATAAGTAAACTTGTAGCTATTTATTTAAGCAAATGTCCTCTATGATAGACTTTTTATTCAATCACAGTCTTAGTTACTGTGACAAAAGTTTATTGGCTTTAATTGCCTGCTTTGATGCAAATTAAAAAAATATTACAACTTATTTTCGATTTATATGCAAATCATGCTTTATTTCTCCCGCTAAAAAAAACTTTTAGCGTGCCGCAATAAAGGATAATGGTAACAAAATAAGTGATCTTTTATCGTTTCACATCCTCAAATATACCCACTTAACCCGCAAAATACTAATTTCACTTAGTTACGTATTCAACAGTTAATAACCACATATATCGATTGAATTCCGATTTTATGACTCGCAAGTCTTTATCGATAACAGGTTATTTGCGATAAATCGAGGTATCGAATTTTACGATATAAAAGTGTAATTGATTTTTAGATTCACTGGTTTTCAAGTTTAATTATTGAGTGCGAATGATTTGTGATTTTATAGTTCGAAAGCTTTGTATTTTGTATACTCGTATAGTCTGTTGACTAAGGTAGCGTCGGTACACCTGTAGGCGCACTTAATATTTTGCTTTTATTTTGTTAATTTATAGTGTGTTTGTTAAATAAATGTTTTTATATTCTAAGAGTAAAATATAATACTACTATTTTATTCTTATGGTTATTGTTATAAAATACGAATATAAATAACAAATACAAGTTAGGTAGCAAGAAAACTTTCAACTACGGCGCTTCGTTTTAAAATACCAAATTCTCCCGCGGGTGTACGCCGCATGCGGCGACGTCAAAGTCGCATGGCGTATTATATTTATATAATACGTCATATATATATATATATATATATATATATATATATATATATATATATATATATATATACCGACTTTGTTATATGGCAGCGAAACCTGGGTATGCCAGAAGAAGCATAAAAGCAAGTTGAATGCAATGGAGATGCGATCTCTTCGTAAAATGTGTGGCGTTACCATAGCCGATCGAAAGCGAAACGGAAAGATTCGCAATATGGCAGGATTGAAAGATGACCTTATCACAAAAATTGATAGGGGCGTACTCCAATGGTTTGGGCACGTTGAGCGAATGAGTGAAGACCGAATGGTGAAGAAAATATATAGAGCGAAAGTAAATATTAAAAGGTGTCGAGGTAGACCGAGACTAACTTTCGAAGACCATGTGAGCAAATTGCTCGAAGAAGGGGAAGGTCAAGAGTACTCGGATACCTAGACGTGCATGTATGAAGAAGTTAATGAACCTGAAAGAAGCGAAAGAGGTATGTAAGGATCGTGACACTTGGTGATCTGTTCTCTCTGGCTACCCCGTTAGGGATTGTGCGTGAAGATAAGTAAGTAAGTAAGTAAGTATATATATATATATATTTGGTGTGTGTGTGTGTGTGTGTGTGTGTGTGTGTGTTTAATATCGTTGACAGTCTATTGATAAAATTCTAATGCAACATGTATTTTTAAGATATAATAGGATAAATATTTACAAATTTGTTACTACTCTCCCTAACAATTTTCGGACTTCATATATGTACACCCTCAATGATACGTAATAAGCCCCAATTTTTCGTAAAAGCTATTAAAATTTATCTTAAAAACAATCTAATGTTCTCCAGACCGAATTTCGGGTTGGTTATGGAACTGCATATAGGTGGACTTAGGTATATTAAGAGTCAATAGATTCTCCTCAAGCCACAGTTTGAAGGCCCTTCATTGCAAACTTTGATTTTTGTGATTTCCTTACGCAAATACTGCAGCTTCTTGTAATGATTAAAAATGTCACTTGTAACAATTTTGAAGAAAACCAATCTTTATTTGATGCAATCCGTTCTTACTTACTACTTACGTACATATTTATTCCCTATTACGCGATACAGCGAACGTAACCCAATGTTAATAAAAACTTGTTGCTCATTAAGGTAATTTATGAAGTCAGGGATCGCATTCAGATATGACCGTAAAAGCAATAAGCGGTGCCTAATTAGACCGAAACGGTTTTACCTTACAATCGCATTGCTTCGCGGTTGTTGAATTTGATAACCAATCAAAATTAGGGCTACCCTCTTAAGGTGGTTCTTATTGTGGGTGACCTAGTTTTTATGAAAGCGTTACGTCTTGATTACTTCATGTATATCTAAAGATTATAGAAGTTAAAGTAAAGTTACAGTCTATATACGTCCCACAGCTGGGCACAGGTTTCCGGTCATTTCTGAGAGGGTTTTAGGGCAAGGAATTGTCCGCCGCGCTGCCCCAATGCGTGTTGGCGAACTTTACATGTCTTCGAATTTTTTTTCTTATTTCTCTGACATGCAGGTTTCCTCACGATATTTTCCTTCACCGCCGAGCACGTGGTAAATCGGCACTTAAAATTGAAATTAATAATTTCATTGGTATCGAATATTGGCCGGTGGGGATCGAACCCTGTTTGCTCGCGTACTGTGAAATTTACAGCGAGCGCTAACCATCTGAGCTACCACGGCTCTTATTATTTATATCCTGTCCTAACTCAGCCTTTCACAAAAAAATTTCTCTTAGTAGTTTTATTTGTGGCATTTGCATGCACATGCTTTTTGCATTATAGGTACTTAAAAGAAACAATTGTTATTCTAAACTTAAATACGAAAATCAAAATATAATCATTCTATATATACGATATTTCTTTTAATTTCAACCATTTTTGTGTAAGTATTACGAGTAGATGAGTATTTAGAAATAAACCGTTAAAATATTACATTTTATTCGATTTTAAACTAGTCTGAGAACCCGATCGTATGATAAATTCTTATTTGAAAATGTATAAGCTAATAATAGTTCAATTATTCATTGCAGTTTGCAGCTCAGCCAAAACTCCCTTGTTAATGATAGACATTCCTGATAAATTGTCTCATCATCATCATCAGCCTGCAGCAGTCCACTGCTAGAGATAGGCCTTTTTCAAGAGGCGCCACTTAGCTCGATCTTCCCGCACCAAGTTGCTGCCAGCCGCCTAGGTTGTCTCATTGGGGGATAATTGACATAGTTGTCGTAATAAGCAGGCTTGTTCTTAACTTGATACGACTTAGGGACTTAGGGAGGGTCTACGAGTTGATACGACTTAGGGACCTTCAAGAAAAGAGCCTACTCCTTTTTAAATAGCCGGCAACGCATCTACAATTCCCCTGGTATTGCAGTTGCTCATGGGCGGCGGTAATCACTTACCATCAGGTGAGACGTATGCTCGTTGGCCACATCTCCTATAAAAAAAACTGCAGTTTTCTTATTGTACTGTAGTCAGAAGAATACTGGCGATCATCTTTTGTTTCACTCTTTCTCCATTCCTCTCTGTCACTTCTTACAGCACTAACGGGATAATATTTATAGAGTAATGGATTATCCTACGCCGCCACTAGATGGAAAACTAATTACTTAGTGATTTTGCCCGTCATTTTATCCACTAAAAAGCAAAGAATTACTATTTAAATCTTTGCTAAAGCTTTGCAGCGGTATTAAATAAAATATTTTTTTTAACCAAATATGGCTGTCATTTTCTCTTTCTTTTTTGTAGACGTTTACTGCCGTTTCCCATATCGTTCCCTATCACCTGGAGCACAGATTAAAAAAAAAAACCTAACAAATCTCGAAACGAGGTTTCTGCCACCATAAACCTCGCCGCACATTAACGTGCAAAAACTCCTCATGATTCATGTGCGCCTTGTTACTTATAACGGCGCGCTTCTAACCGCCGCAATATTTCATAATTTTATCGCTAATGTAAACAAGGCAGGTACGTCTGCATGTTTCTTTCTGCCCTCTTTCGCTTCTGTATTCGCATTTCGCCTTCGCATTCGCGTTGAAGGCTTCCACTCGATTGGTTTTCGCGTTTGTGCTCGTTACATTACGTGTGCGGCTGTCGGTTCGCACATAAATCTTAGGAGTCCATGTTGAAGCACACAAGATGCGATGATAGTGGGCTTAATGAGGTAGTATTTTATTATTGAATTTCTATTTCTATATGCGATAAAGCCTACATTTATTTCGCATTTGTTGCGTGCGTAGTCCTTCATTCGATAGCATCAGTTTTTTTTTTTTATCGGCGAATTCCATTGCTCTATTTCAAACATTTATGTGGAACTTTAAAAAAAAGAATGTGTTACTACTATATCGTAAAAGGCGACTAATAGGATATTGGGTTTATAGTTGTGTAGGAAGTGTGCTAGACACCTATATCTATATTTTACAATACTTCTTCTGAACCCATATTTTTGGATAACCGAGACCCGACAACTTGCTGCTCTATAAACCGCATACCAATTTCTTGCTTAGAATAACGATCACAAAAATTATGTATATTATATTAAGAACTATGTCTATTATCTAATAGGTCTTTACCTAAATTGCCGTTCTGCAGTACAGGCCATTTCAAATCAAATGATATGATCTGAATTTCGATATTTTAATTTTTGTTATGTATTTTTTGTAAAATATCAGTGCCATAGACTTCTACTCCGTTCACATCTTACAGCCTATTTTTTCCGGACGGTAAAAAAGGTAATCCAGTATATAGGCATTACATATATCTATTGAGCTCCATAAGATGCTTATCTAATAATATATTTATTTTGTATTTATTGAATATATAAGGGAGTAATAGTGTGTAATAAATTAAGTACAAATTACGTCTTTGTGCGGAGCTTTTGTTAAAAGAAATTTGATTGGGAATTAGTAAATTGAAACTGTAATCTATACGCCTACGTGTGGCTGCTAAGCTGTGAACGATTTATTTGAAAGAAGATGTGGAGGGTTCCGCATATACAATTAGATACACGTGGTGTTCTTTCGTAGTAGGTAGATAAAAATAAAATTTAAGATTTTAGTTATATTTTTTTTTTGGTTAATTTTTTCAACATTTTCATACATGGCTATGCTATGCATTTACACACACATGCAATCAAAATCAAACATGCAACAGACAATATTTTTTGCCGGTCCATTTATAGTTACTTGTTACTTGTTGCAGCATTTCTTTACTTACGCATGTAAACTATGTATTTTCTATCGCATCTATCACAGGGACACAATTGACCAAGGAATTGTTCAGTTTTATCCCAGCCGCAAAATACACCATTGCATATAAATTCTATCTATACCATATTAATATTACACACATTACTGCCCGACTATAGGAATTTTCTGTCACTTACAAACATTATGAGACATCAGTTTACGCCAGTGATTTTGTTCTTTTCTCAAAAGACTAGCATTTGCGATATTCCAGTGTTGCAGATGTTCATGGGAGATAATAATAAAAAGCCGGAGCCTCGTTAGACCTCCATTTAAAAAAAAGTCCTCATATAACCTTTCTTATACTAAAAAAAAGTCCTATAAACTATATCCTCATATAACCTAAAAAAGTCCTCATATAACCTATATCCTCATATAACCTAAAAAGTTCCTTGTCCTCATATAACCTATACTTATAACCTAAAAAAGTCCACTACATGTAACAGGTAACTTAATAGATCACCGACCAGCCTTCCGGCGCTTCCTTTATTTAACTTTTTTTATTAAACTTAAGTCATGAATGAACTTACATTCCATCTGATGATCTGAATTAGATAAGAAGATGGCACCTACCTATATGCTGTATTGTGATAATGTAAGGGTGAGTATAGAGTAAAAATCTAGTTATAGGAGGAGGCACCTACCTAGACGAACTACTTGGAAGAAATGGTGACACCTTGTTTGTTTAAGGATTTATTTAAATACCCGCAGAACTCTAAAATAAATCACATTCAATGTTTTTATAATTACGAAAGGAAGCTCTATTGTTGCACCTCACAGTAACGCAAACAAGTACAATGGGTGGTCGGCAGCGATTCGAATGCAATGCATTTAATTGTGAAATATAACGCTTAATGATTCCCGGTACATGAGACGGAATCGACTTTCAAATGTTCGAGATGTCGCCATTCTGAGAAAAAGTGCTCGTGTGTGGTTTTGCCTCATTTCTTCCCGTGCGATAACATTTTTGATGGTCATTTCTTGGACTCGCTTTTTTATTTTTTTGTGATTACAGCGAAATGGAGACGTTTTTATAGCAGGTTGACTTCATAAATGTAATTTTGGTATTTGTTTTATGCTGACTAAAAGCTAAAAATGTTGTTATCTGTCAATGACTCTCCTTTTTTTCTCTTCATAACGTACGAAATTAAACCAATTAAAAAAAACATCCATTAAGTTTGGAAAAAACGAGTATACTGATTTTTTTCTCACACAGAGTATGCATAGAGCACATAGATATCTTCATTTATCCTCGATTAAGGACCAAATTGCAGTTGCGTTGTCACCTAGGACTAAGAGGGTATAGGCATTCCTCGTGTCCACTAGGACATGAATGCCTAAAAGTTCTTTGGTTCTCTAAACTCACAAGCTGCTATTTCACGATAGTGTTCTGTGAGAGCGTGGTCCTTCCCCGGTCGAGCCGAACCATTCGTACTACATCCATAACGTAGCTGCAACATGGCTCTACCACGTACAGTGTCGGAGTGACTATAGACATAGTCTCTCTTCCACATCTGTAAAGCTTGTATTTTCTCCGGTTCGATCCCCGCCGGCATCAACGAATTAGTAACAGCAAATGAAAACATCGTAAGGAAACCAGCATGTCTGGAAGAAGATGTTTCTGGAGCATGTAAAATTCGCTCGTACGTAGGCACTTACTGGAGTATCGCGGCATTATGTAAGAGCATGGTGACGACCGATCCGTGCTACAAAACAATTACGGACAGACATATTGATATACTTCTGTAGTCTTTGTATGTATGTGCGTGCTTAGATTTTAGTTATTTATTCTTCATCAATCTAGAAGTCCTGGGCACAGGCCTCTCCCGTCGTAAAAAGGTTTGTCTGAAACGTCGCGCTTTGTCGGCGGATTGGCAATCACAGTACCATACGCTTCGCGCTTTTCCAATCGCCGGTCTGTCATTAAAAGAATATCCGCTACCCCATAGCCCATGGGTGTCGTGAAAGGCGACAGAGGGAATTCCATTACTGACGAAAAATTATAATGCAATTTTAGAATACGTCGCAAACTTTGAAAGTTCAGTCAAAATTTTATTAACGAATCAAATATAAAAAATATGGCAGTAAGCTATACATTGCCAGTTTTATAGAAACATGACAAACAATACGTCTAATCCAGCGACTTAAAACAGCGGCCACATAAATCAATATTACCACACACTAATCCCTCCTTTAGCCAACCGGAATATGCTAATCATAATATTTATCGACATTTATCGTACTGCGGACTCTTCCCTGTAATTTTACATTTATTTTTCAAAGTGACGCGGTATTTTTCAGTATTGTGATAGTTTCCAATATGTTATTAATTTTATTTTATTTTTTTTTTATTTTATTCAACAAGGCTTACTAACTAAATACATAAACGGAACTTATGATATCACACTTTTTGGAGAAATACATTTTACAACATTTTTGCAACATTTACAACATTCTTATTACAATAAAGACGTTGTTTTACAGATTACACATTAAACATTTTAAATTAGTAAAAATATAAAAGGATTTTATTTTACAATAATGGCAAAACTAAAAAACAAAAAAAAAAAAAAAATGAATCTTAAAACAATCCAAAATCGATTTTTTTAAAAGTATCTATCTTTTCACAGAAGATATCTTAAATTACCATTTTGAAATAAAAGGTTAAAATTTTTTTAACATTGTACAAATAGGAGAGGAACTACCATATCTCGTTTTTCTCAAGGACACTGAAAATGGTTTATAATTATGCAGACGAGCCGTAACTCTAGGAACTAATATATTAATTTGTGGTAGGAGAGATGGACAATCCACTTCATGGTTCAATAACTTATACAAAAAAATTATGGAGAGCTGTTCCTTACGTTGCTTTAGTGATAGCAAATTTAATTGGTTTAACCTATCAGAATAACCACTGAGGCTGCGGTAACTACCATTGATAAAAGAGATTCTTTTCACAAACTATTTTTGAATATTTTCGATACGGTGAACATTAGGTATTCAGATAAAATGGATACCAAACAGAACTACAATAATCCAAATGTACACGGTATACAAAACTTTCATTGCCTGAACAGATTTGAATTCTTTTGAATTTCTTAAGTACTTATTAATATGGTTAGTGAATCTCATTTCAGAATCGAGAACAATACCCAAATCTCTAACCTGATCGACTCTGTTCAACACAGTTCCGTTTATGTTGTAAGAGCTAAATTTATATAATATAATATCTTATATGTATAATTTGTTATTAATTATACATATAAGATATTAAATTACTATACTCTGAAGTATAATAATGTAAGGTAGTAAATAAGCCGTGGTAGCTCAGGGGGTTAGCGCTCACTGTGAATTTCGTAGTACACGAGCAACCCGGGTTCGATTCCGGCCAGAACCAATGAAATTGTTAATTGCAATTATAATTGCTGAAGTGAAGGAAAACATCGTTAGGAAACCTGCTTGTCTGAGAAATTAAGTATTTCGTAGACATGTGAAGTCCGCCAATACGCATTGGATCAGCGTAGCTGACACTTCCTTGCTCTAAAACCCTCTTAGAAGTGGGAGGAGTCCTGTACCCAGCAGTTGGTCGTATACAGGCTATAATTTAACTTTTTTACTTTACTCTCAAGTAATATGTAAAAGATACTAAATTTAACTGAAAGTAGTACGTATTTAAATTTAATGTTTTCTTTATTAGGTGTTACGATTCCTTTTCTACTCATCCTAAGTAAAAAGAAATCGTATGGTCTGGTCCGTCTTGGTCTGGGTCCAGATTTTTTGATTTTCTCCTCTGGCATTACATTGACAATATTACATTGTTAATATGAGATATTTGACCCACAAATGTAGATTTTTAATAACTGATCTACGACGGTACGGTTTTACGTGGTAAAGCCATGCTGCAGTTATATTTGTAGTATAGTTGTAGCACGAATGGGTCGGCTCAACCGGGGAGGGACCACGCTCTCACAGAATACCAACTTAAAATAGCAGCTTAATGCTGCTGTTATGGTGAGTGTAGAAAACGACCCTTTTTACTGGAAATGAGACATTCTACCTTAGTCCTCACGAATGACAACGTATCTGCATTTTGATTCGTAATCGAAGATAGATGTAGATGTCTATGGGCCACAGCAACCACTTCACATCAGGTGGACTGTGTGCTCGTTTGTCATCCTATCCTATAAAAAAAAGACGACACCTATTGCATCCTGACATAGCTATGAACGAAACAAATATATTGTGTGATTATGACCTCAATTGGTCATTTAGAAGTTACACGACCACTAACAGACAACCAATGATTATAGAATATAGAAAGTAAAAATTGTTTATGTTTTAAAAGTTAATGTTAAAGTTACAGCTTATATACGTGGGACGTATTAAAATCAATAACTAATAAAATATATTTAATAGTGTACATTTCACTCCCTAAATAGTTTTTGTGTAATTCTGCATTGATAAAATAAATTCCATGTTAAACTTCTTATTTTGCAAACCCCGAAATACTTGAAACGTGTTTTTCAAAAGGCATTGGAAGAAAGTTGGAAGTAGGTGGATGAGTAAATACTGGTACATTAACCGCCGCTGTCTAGAATTTCTTCAGATGAAAATAAGGATGACGTCAGCTTTGAAAGTGACTTATACAGCCTCCGAGAAAACACTCATTAGTAATGCAGTTCTTAAGATAGTTTTAAAACTCCGCTAAAAGAATTTATAGCTAAGACAAAAACGATCGTTCGAAGTTTATTTATTGTCTTATTTCGAATTTTATTGAAACATTATTCCTTTTCTTCACTATCGCTCTTTCCGATGATACGAGGGATTGGCTGTCTCGTTGATCTAGTCTTCGTAAGCGCGACAGCTGATCATGTGGTCCCGGGTTCGTTTCACAGGTCAGAACAAAATCTGAATATCATTGTATGGGTACGTCAGAAATTCTCCGTAACAAACAGGAGTCAGAAGTTGGCGGTGTTCCACCTTCGTGCCTCGGAAAGCAAGTTATCATGCGCCTGATCATTCTACATCTACGTCTTTTTCGCCCCGGGTTTTAAACATCTTGAATAGGAAATGGCTTTAGAACTATTTACTGATGGGAAATTTTGAAAAGTTTCCTAAAGTTTCCTAACCTATATACGTCCCACTGCTGGGCACAGGCCTCCTCTCATTCCTGAGGGGGTTGGAAATGTCCGCTGCGCTGCCTCAACGCGTGTTTACGAACTTCACACGTCTTCGAATTATAATTTTTTCTTATTTCTCAGACTTGCACGTTTCCTCACGCTGTTTTTTTCTGAAAGTTCAAATCCGCCTTATATGATTTATGCTGCTGCGACGAAACACTTTATTTTAACCTCGCAATTATAATAAATCCATTGAGGTAATATACGTTTACATACATAAACATAAAGTATTAAATTGTCTTTTGACCAACAAACACAGTTTCTCTTTTTTATTATTTTTTACATCCAAGCTACAATCTACCACAAAGTGCATGCTAGTTTTTAGTATTAAAAACAAATATTCACTATGTTCGTTTGTTTTGTTTTATTTTTATGTACTTTGTTAGTATGTTTCACAATCCAAACAAAAATATGTTTTCATTTTATATATAGAGACGCGTCCGTATAACCTTTCCTGGGTTTACGTATGCCGTCGTAGCAGGTTTTAGCTACAAAATATTTCAGACCAAATCCAGTGCTGCTTTTTTCTCAACTTATTAACATAAAATAAATACAAATAATCTTCCCCTATTGTTTTGAAAAGAGAATTATTAAGTTCTGTCCTTTCTAAATAAAATTATCCCCAAATACTGAAACGCTGTTCAGTTTTAAGATGACTTTAAGTCGCGTACTGTCTCTATCACTTTAGGTCATAGTGACTGTGACACCACGAGACTTAAAGAAATCTTAAAATTAAGTAGCGTTTGAGAAATTAGATTGGCCATTAGAGTGATAAACAAGCCAACGGACTCCGACAATCTAATTTAAAAAAAAACACATAGACTATGCGTCGTCACCCCTGAAGACTCAATAAAATGTTCCAATGCCTGTAATTACTCTAGCTCTCTTAGCTTTTGAACCAGTTAAACCAGGACACTATACGAAAGGAATGGGTAAGATAATTTCCACAGTAGAGCTATGCTCAAGCATAATATACATGTACCTTTCCCTTGTTACTCTGGTAACGAGGTATTCTATCTTAGTTCTCGGGGGTGACAAAGTATCAGAATTTTGAGTATCAATTGAGGATAGATATGACGTATCTGTGCATCTATCTATTATCAGGAAAATTATGTAATTTTTTAAAAGTAATTGTGTAATTATTCAGTCCGTACTTATATATTATAAAAATACTTAAGAATATAATGCTATCCCTCACTTAGGCTACCCTGAAGCACACACCTGAAAAGCGGCCATTACGTGGCGGAAATACAGCTGAAAACTGAAACTATTCGTGTATTCACGTCGTTGTTGAATACGGCTATGATAAAACTGTCTGAAACGTTTTAAACTATGTAACTACTAACTACAAATTTAAAATACGTATCAGACATAACGTTTAATAAAATTTCGTCGAAATGTATGTCCTCGTTGACATATTTTCAACGTAATTGATGTTGGATTTTATAATATTATCTAATGTTTTGGTCATTTACTTTCATTAATTTACTATCAGCGTTCGACAGCTATCGTCTTAACATGTAGAGTAACCATTAGTTTCTTTGTTGCAAGACATGAAATCGCGAGTAACACAAAAAATTAAAAACAAATTTGTAGTGTTATTTTATTAATAGTTATTTTATTCCAGGTCATTTTGATTTCTAATTACATTTACTCGTTGTTAAACCTTTTTGTTAAACATATTATCGGTCATATTGTATCTACGTATAATAAAGATTTGTCAAATTAGAGAAACAAAGTGTAATATATAAAAGTGAAGGTAAAACTGCAGCCTATATACGTCCAAATACCGGGCACAGACCTTTCATTTCTGAGAGATTTCTCACATTCTAAGACAAGAACCACGCAATTTTAGTGTACCTAAAGAAAGAGAGTTTACGCTTTTGACGCGTATCGTATGGTTGGGTTTCAACTCCGATAGTTAGAATGGCAATTAAAGTATCGTCTTTTTATATTTAGGGAAGACGTTAAATTCACTTGACGTCAAACTTTTCGCGTTACCCCAAAAACACATTCGTGGCTTGCACTTGCTCGACACAGATGCAATTTACGGCACAAAAATATCAACATACCATACCCCAATAATATGGTCCCGATACAAGTGATAACACATGTGGCAACCCTGTTAACATGTCGTGTGCAACCCTAGCCGTGCCTTACGACGCGTGTCCACTTTATTGGAATACTTGTTATTTGATTTAATTAAATACTGTCTGTGTGATTATGTTGTGCACGTGTACTTATTTAAAATGGAAGCCAATTAAATCTGCGTAAAACAAGGTTCATTTCGGATTTTTATTACGGTAAATTGTGGTCGCGAGGAATTATTTATGTAGTTATCTGACATTCACAGATATCAATATAAAACAGTTAAAAAATGTATCGAAATATGAAAAAAAAGTTCATGAACCAACTTTCATTTCGCTTCCACAGCGAAGGAAGTTCCTAACTTCGTACATTCTAAAAACTTACGTCATGTCAGTCAGTGATATTTTTGTCAATCTTTGTAAAACTCATAACCGTAAGAAGGGTTTTAAGGTAAATTTGTTTTATATTGGTTAATGTGGAGTGGCCTATGAATTACCAGAACATGGAGGGGCAGCGAGCTAGTTCATGAAAAGATATTTCGATGTAAGGTAGTTTTAGTTTTCTTTTTTGTTAAAGACGACGTACAAGCGTTTTAAATTCTTGGTCACGAGTACAATATTCAAGAAATTCATTCATTCATCTATTTATCTATCGAAAACCACTGCTTTATGTAGGGCTCCCCATAGACTGTCTCATAGAGGGTGATATTTGCTGTAGTTACCACGGCTCTGCAGACGGCTTGGTAACGGAAGTTTTTATGTTGTAGTTGTTATTAAAAAGACGCCGATGTGGGCATCAGCGTCTTTTTAATGGTAATAAACCAGGAGATGGGTCTCTTGGCTTGATACCATTTGTCGCCTTTTTTATAGAAGAGGGGGCAAACGATCATGCGGCTCACCTGATGTTAAGTGATTACCGCCGACCATGATCAACTGTAACACCAGGAATTGCAGGCGCGGCTCTTTAGAAGGGAATAAGCTCTTTTCTTGAAGGTCCCCAGGTCTTATCGGTCCGGAAAAATCGCCGGTGCTAAACTATTCCACAGAGAAGTCGTACGCGGAAGAAAACTCCTTGTGAAACGTACAGTGCTGGACCGCCAAGCATCCAGATGGTGTGGATGGTATCAGGACGTTTACTCTCGGATCGGATGGTATCGGGCCTCTTACGACACCCACGGGATATGGATAGTGGATACTCTTATGAGGCTACTATACGGCGCAATGAATTTATTTATGAGCCTGTTTAAGGTCAGCTGGCAGCATTTCTATAAAAACTCCAAATGTAATAAGTTTCTTTCGATTTACCCATTTTCACCGCACTGGACACCGACACCGGTGCTAAAGCTGCTTCCCATTTCTTCTTTATTGCATAACATTAAAGTAAGAAGAGAAGAGAGGAGAATATAGAAACTAGTTACTTTAAAAAAAACTACAATACTATACTAACATTTTTTATCAAGATTACCAGTTCGTACCTGTTACACTGGTTTCTTGAAATATTTGCCTGTATTTTCTATGTTAAAGCATATTGGTGACCGGTGCCCGTAGAGCCGAAACCCTCGCAGTCAGTGAGTCCGTAGAGTTAATATAATAATTGAATATATTTTGCGTCTTATGTCAATCGCCATGTTTAATAACTACATAATGGTCAATAAGCATAACTTTACTAATTTTAATAAATGTTTGCATCAACTAATGTATTATATTTTGTTTTTAATCTCAAGGGGTGTTAACCAATAGGATTCTTACATAACTTTAAACGTACCATATTTCATCTCACGTAGACTGCAGCCCTCATCAAATACCAAGGATTATCTATTAAATTTATGCACGAGGGGACTTAAAGAATTTCGTAAAGCGTCAACCCTGAAATACTGCCCCCGGGGTGGCTAACTTCGACAATTTAGCCGTGCAACTTCCACCCACTGTCCGTCGCATAACGTATTTACCGCGTCGAAATATTAATCCGCTTCGTAACGAACCGGCAATAGTTTGGTGGACAGCTGTCATAGAATATGAGTTGTAACGGCTCAGACACGTCGGCTATTTAAGGATTGACACTTGAATAACTTCACACATCAACATCAAAATTGAACCTTAAACTTTGGCGTGAATGGAAGTTTTAGTCGTCGTTTTGTTCAAATATTAACTCATATCCTAAGATTGAGATAAAAGTAATTGCATTTACGAGTAAAACTTGTGCGTTCTACCTTCGTCAGCTAGTTTATTATTGCCACTTTTAATTTATAAATAATGTCAAACAAAAATTATATAATTTTCATCTTGTGATGGTTTAACGTTGTATTCCGTATGTATTCTACTTCCTGAACGTCTATATAACATATTTCGTTCTCAAATTTTTACCGAATAAGCCAGCACGATTGTGCATCTTTAGATTTATACGGACACCTTTAATAATTAATACGTAGTATGTGAGAAAGTTAAAATGTAATATGTTTGCAACGATAAAATAACTATTATAAAAATATTATCTCTAAAATAGTTATAGCAGTAGTATTTACATATTCTAGTAATAATTTGGAATGTGTTTTAAAAAAAAGCATAAAAACAAAATAGCTTTGTAAACGTCTTTAGTAATATTGCCTCAAAATTTCGTCGTAAGCATTAAACTTAGCGAAGCATAAATTAATTTTAATAGCTTAGTTAGTCTATGGCGCAACGTTAAACTGGACAGCAGGGTATTCATTTCAAAAGTTACTTTATGTTTCAGAACGTAATTATTGCATTTCTCCTTTGATTTTAATCAGCACCTAATGTCTACCTCTCTGTAAACATATTTTAAATAGTTTTCTTTTGATTATAACTAACCGTAACATAGCGTTAGGGTATTGTACTAAAACTCAGTTCTTTTAATATTAATAACTTTGTTATATTTGGGCGCTAAACAAATATGGAAAAGTCGACAATTATGTTAACCAAATTTTATTTGTAGACTTTTAGGGTGAAATATTTCTAAATAAGTGGTTTGAATTTAATAATGAAATATAGTGATAGTAAAGTTAACGTAAAGTTTCAGCCCATATACGTCCCACTGCTGGGCACAAGCCTAATCTCATTTCTGACAGGGTTATAAAGTGAAATCCGCCGTGCTGCTAATGTTTTAACTGTTCAGACATGCAGGTTTTCTCGCGAAGTTGTGGTAAGGCACTTGGAATCGTAGTACTCAGTAATTTCATAGTTGCTGGCGGGAAACATACCCAGGTTGAACGCATACTGTGTAATTATGACGAGTGGTGACCCCTTGAGCTACCACAGCTCTGTAACGGATAGCAAGAATTAAAATAAGAAGACATTTAATATCCATTCATAATAATAAATTATAACAATAGCTTACACTTTCCTTTCTTATAAAACTGAAGTGGGAAACTAACTTGCAGTCCACTTGAAGGTCTATGTCCACCTGCAACAAGCATACAAAGAAGGATACAGATGCGTTCTCACCCCTGAGGACCAAGATGGAATGCCTCGCAGTCTGTTATTTTACTAGCTCTCTATATTCTTCATATCGTATATCGACCGTAACATTACGTTTTATTTTAGTGGATAATAATACCTAGAGGACTGTTAAAATATGGAAAACACTAAGATACCTTTTACTACTCATCCTCCATGAAGGACTGACCTAACTTTGCGCATTTTTAAAAGGTATTTGCCGTCCGTCGGCGGGTATGACATGTCACGACCGTCAGGTAGAAAGGTTTTAGAGGTAAACTTGTATTATAACGATATAATATTTATCAGAATATGGAGCGCGATATATTTGTCTAGTTTATATGAAGCCTCTTAAATGTTTAAGACTGTCTTGGTATTTCTAATATTTCCTACCCCAAAAGGTAAAAATGGAATCCTTATAACATCACTTTCTTATACATCATATCAAGACCCTTTTCGTCAAATATCCAAATATCCATTTAAAAATATCAAATATTCAGGACTACGGGCCCTTGTACGTATAGATATTTAAGCTTCTAAGACAATCAAAAGATACGGCCTTTTATTTCACATATTTTAATATTTTCCAGTAATAATACTAACCTAGAATCATGGACTTTAAAAAAGTAAAGTCTCAAAACTCGTAACTAATTAAAAATATAACTATTCCAAAATCCCGTAGTTAGGTAGGTTCTACCCAAGGGATATTATACGAAAAACGTTTATTTGTACATACGTTTATAATTACAATCTTACACCTGCAATTGGAACATCGACCGTGATGTTCATCTGGAAAGTATTTTTTTCACTGCAAACTTAAGCGTGTCTCTCAATATGACTTACCTTACCTGTTCTTTAGAACAACGTTCAGTGCTTACCTTGCCTATAATTTAAGAATTTCAGTGGTAATCATTATTTTCGTGAAAGTAACTTACTTACCTTAGTTTATACTAAACTCAGGGCACGCGACATGCTCGCATTTGTCCGGTTATGTTTTTGTTTTAAATACGCGATACCCTGACCAAAACCTTGCAAAAGTGCGTTTTTCAGAGACTATTATAACCGACGCGGATAGATTAATATAAATATTTGTCTCCGTAACTCTTCTTCTCAGAGGGTAGTTACTGTTGGTATTTTGAACTCCGTTACATACCGACCTCGAAATTTCAGATTCGAATCCTGGTCAGATAATTCATTTGGTTTTTTTCTGTTATGAAGATTCAGTAACAGCCTGGGGTCAGGAAATTGGCTGATTTTCACCCTTGTGCCTTGGAAAGCACGTAAAGCCGTTGATCTTGCGCCAGATATCTCTCCGGTCATGTCAAATTGCCATACAATCGGACTTATTACATAATACGAAATTAGAGATTGCGTCTATGTTTGCACATACACTCGTGCACTATAATCTTGTTCGACGCAGATGACGTACTCGTTGTGACTGGCCGCCCTGACTGAATTTCGGTCTGAAGGTTATTATTGTTGGTATCCAGAAGTAAATGCTGAAGTTGAAATCGGCTAGGAGATTATCTCATTAGTTATGAGAAATGAGTTACATCACATTATTAATGTTCGATATCCTATCATCACATTCCACGTTCTAATTTGTTTTTATGTGTTATGAATACATTTAAAATCTACTTTTAAAAAATGACTAAAATTATTGATTACATGCATCTGTTGCTAAAGGAAACGCTCTAATCATTTGAGGATTACACTAATGGATAGATAATTTAAAAATCTATATTCTACACGTTTTATTTAATTTCTTAAGTTCGCTTATCTTTTTTAATTGAAAATTCCAAATATTCGGGCGTATTTTTACTTGATATGTTGTAGCGAGAGGGCGTGGATTGTATAGGACCGAACGCTTAAGGTCTTTCGCTAGGGGAAACAGTAAGGAAGACAACCAGTAACCATGTTTGTGCGTTATCATTAAAAGATTTTTATAAATGTTGGTCTAAAATTGATTTCCTATTAACAAGTAATTGATAGTGGATCAGTAAGCTGAAATGCTACTGGGCCGGCGAGATAACTCGAAGAACCGACAATCTATGTAAAATAAAGTTTCTCGAATGGCAGCCGCGTAATGCAATTGAAGTGTTGGGTGAACCTCATTCCTAAATATCTACGTGGTAGAACCACGCTGCAGCTATATTAGTAGTATAGTTGTAGCACGAACGGGATCGGCTCGACCGGGGAAGGACCACGCTCTCACAGAATACCAACTTAAAATTGCAGCTCCATGCTGCTGTATGGTGAGTGTCGAAAACCGGATACCCTTTTTACAGGAAACGAGAAATTCTATCTTAGTCCTCAAGGGTGACAACGCATCTGCATTTTATTCGTAATCGAGGATAGATGAAGATTTCTATGGGCCACAGCAACCACTTATCATCAGGTGTACTATATGCTCGTTTGTTACCCTAACCTATAAAAAAAATCTTCAGCAGTGGAATTTGATGCTATTTTACTCTGCTGGGTTAGTATATAGTCTTGATTTATGAATCCTATCCAAAGTCCTAAGATTAAATGTTACCAGCCCGAGTGCCGTAGTTGACCTGCCTTTTATTGACATTAGAGGAACTCCGCCACAAAGAAATTTAACGTATGGAACATATGAAAGCGCTTCCTAGAATTAAATCCCTTATTTTAATTACTGCTGTGTAGCAAAAAGCAATACCCAACATACCGTGCTCATTGTTATGTCTTAGCCAAGTGCGATATTGCATTTCTAATTCGCCGCGCAAACAAAAGGAAAACCGTCTGTATTCTCAACGGTCATAATTGTACTGAGTTATTTCTATATAAACTGCCTCCGCAGTGTTACAAAAAGTCGTTTGTAAAAATTTTTTTTATTATGTGCGAGCAGTTATGCAGGTTTAGGGAAAGAGACCAGTATGACTATGACCTAAAAGATCTATTGTGATCGCTGCTATGGATATAGTTCACTGCTAAGCCCCTAAGCTTAGTTTGTAGTTAGTCTCAGGTTTAACAGACTAGAGTAGAGCCGTGGTCGGTTTCTTTCGATCCCCGTCGTCATCAATGAAATTGTTAATTTCAATTTTAAGTTCTGATTTACGTGTAAGTGAAGGATCGTGAGAAAACCTTTACGTGTAAGAAATTAAGACAAAAAATAATTATTTCAAAGACATGTGAAGTTCGCCAACACGCATTGGGACAGTTTGGCGGACACTCCCTTGCCCTAAAACCCTCTTAGAAATGAGAGGAGGCCTGTGCCCCAGCTGTGATATGTATATAGGGTGCTATAACTTAACAGACTTACAGCTACCAGCGAACTAAAATGTAAATACGAGTATATTAAATTTGACAGCAAATGTCACTTTTCGCGAAGACTGGCGTCGCGGCTAAGGGACTTATTTCGTGGAAAATACTTCCTAAACTATAGCTTAATGAAACAGGAGATGGGCAGCAGCATCTTTTTGATAATAACTCAACATAAAAAAATCAGTTTGCCAACCCGCTTGCCAAGCATGCCAACTATGGCAAAATTCCCAGGGGCAATCTATGAGGGAAGCCTATGTTCAGCCGTGGACTTTTATGGGCTTTAATGGATAGATGGAAACCGTAGCATAAATCCCGAGCCTATCGATAAACCCCGTTTCTTAGAAGACTGCCTTTGTTTTAGTTATGTTCGACTGATGTAAGTGGAATTAGTTGGTTAAATTATAGTTAAGTAGATACTATTTATATAATTTTTAGTTGCGATTGTTGTAACTTAGTGAAACTCCAGCTTATTTCTTGTGATTTGAGTGATTTTTACGTGTTAGAGCCACGCTGCTTCTATATTATAGTTGTAGCACGAATGGGTCGGCTCAAACTAGGAAGGACCACGCACAAAATAGCAGCAAAATGATGCTGTGTTTCGTATGGTGAGTGTAGCGATCCGGACACCCATTTTTACCGGAAATGAGGTATTTCCATCTTACTCCTCAGGGATGACAACGCATCTGGATTTTGATTCTTAATCGAGGATAAATGTCTGTGGGCCACAGCAACCCCTTACAATCAGATGGACTGTGTACTCGTTAGTCACCCTTATCTATTCTATAAAAAACAAACACCTACTTTTGTTTCACAATATTTATTTTAAGTTATTATTATACTAATTACAAGAACCGACCGGTTTCATCTCACGGCATCATCATTAGTTATTGAGAAAACTGGTAACCAGCATAGAACTGTATTACTAGCGTACGTAGTAGTAATACCTCAATGTTAACCAAACGTTTTAGGACATTTGTTTCAATGAACATAGAGGTCGAAAAGTGTTTGTAATATCGTAATTTCGGAAATTTAAATTGAAGCAAACAAAATAAATGAAATATTTTAACCGACTGTAACCTCGACGATAATTATTTCGAGTGTGTATGTTTGTATGATATGTATATATGTCTATTTTTAGCACGCTCTGTATCCTAAACGGCTTGATGGATTTTAACATAATTAGGGTTACATATGTAAACTTTTTACGTAGTTCATTTTTTTATTTACTATTTTAACCATTTAACTTGTATTGTTTTTAAAGTTGGGTACTTAATAATGAATATATACGATACGATTTTTGCTAAGGAGGACTTGTCACAGTAAACGTTATAACAATAAAGCACTGAACACTAACCTTCTTGTATCAGATTTTCACTATTTATTCACTGTGCTAGACGTCACCTCCCAACCCAGGGTACATATTTCACGACTTCGACAAAACATTAACGGTATTGGATGCTCTTACGAATTGGGCGTTTACAACAAGAATGAGCAACTTTGAATATAATTGAATTAATTTCGAATAAAACTTGTACACACGGCATCTTACATTTACCACCTTGTTTAACACATGTCCGACAGTTATGGCCGGTTTTAAAGATAGTTGAGTTTTATATTCTTGTGAAATAGATTAGATACATCGTATTCCAACTTTGGTGTTTCCTTTTGATTGTATTCTGTGTCAGAGAATAGCTTTTTGCCGTAGTGGAAACTCCGTTGGGCATTGACAAATGACTACAAGCCTTAATTCAACTCCGCAGTTCGATTCTGTACGTTTGTACGGTAGCAACTGGGTTTAGTTTTGGAAGTAGCCCGTTCAGTATCGTGACAAGAGTGTAATCGGATATCCTTACTACAAATGTGCAAGACGATCAGAAAGCCGAGGTTGCGGTAGCATCTGTCACGAGATCGCAAAGAGATGGAATAAATTCTCAAGTAGTGTTCTTGGGTTATAGCTAGCCGTGCTTCAATGATACTGAGGTCTAACCACAGCCTGAAAATGGCATTTCAACTTTTTTAAAACCATGTGGAGTAAAAATCACATAATGTTCTAAATATCTGATTTAGTTTTTTTTTCAATTTCAGGTGTGTACACCACTGCACATATTTAGTCATAGGTTGTTATTTTTTAAAACTATTTTAACCTATAATTTCTAACCTACCTGATGGTTAGTGGTGTAGTAGCCGAAGTTGGTAAACCGCACTGACTGACATTAACCAATCCCTCTCGTCTTAAAGTATATGTTATATTGTAATTGGATTAAAAGACAGGTGGTTTTTATATGCTTTTTGAGTGTTTACGAATAATTTATGATTCTTTTAGTTGGAGACCTTTGTTATCAAGTTATCACGAAGTTATTGTGGATGTTTGCCTCTTCAAGCCAATCTAAGTTGAGTAGACGACAATTATAAGTTCCCGCCACCCTTAGCACGGCATTGTGATTTTAATGTTCGTTAGATATCTTGTTAACTCAGATGCGGTACAACTCACTGTTACAGACTTGTTTGATTTCGTTTCAAGGTTGTTTGGGACTGAATAATTGAAATTAATCAACTTCCATTAATATATTATTCGATTTGGAAACTTTTGGTAATGTACTAATTGTTTCTAGTTACAAGTAGTTTTTTCAGGTAGTTTTAATATAAATATTAATTATACTTACTCTTAATTATTTATATTTACCATGTAGTAGCGGCATAAGATACTCTACTACCCCACCTCAAATTTACCCGTGGGTTTCGGAAGAGAACAGAGAGAATCTCATCTAAGTGGTAGAGCCACGCTGCAGCGATATTGTGGTTGTAGCACTAATGGGTCGGCTCGAGCGGGGAAGGACCACGCTCTCACAGAATATCAGCGTTAAATAGCAGCTTAATGCTGCTGTGTTTCGTATGGTGAGTGTAGAAAACAGGAGACCATTTTTCACTGGAACTGAGGCATTCCATCTCAGTCCTCAGTGGTGACAACGCACTTGTGTTTTTATTTTTAATTGAGGATAAATGTGGATGTCTCTGGGCAACAGCAACCACCAGGTGGACTGTGAAATGTGAAAATACTGCCGTGTTGTGGCAGCCAAGACAATCTCAATCTCCAATTCGTCCTATGACTATGACGTAAGAATTTACTTTAGAACATTCCGACAGATTAAGAAATAACCACGTCTTCTGCGCCAGACCTTCGAATTCGCCTGCCAAGCTTCATGGTATATCCTTACAACGGAAAAGGCACATGCCCCGCCAACCCGCAATTGAATTTAAGGGCTGACGAAGAAGAATTTTTACCGTCGAGTTATACGACAGAAGATGATAAATCTATTTGTGATTAAATTAAACACATAAGAGCCGTGGTAACCCAGTAAATTTCACAGTACGCGAGCAACGCGGTTTTAAACCACGCCAGCACCAAAAAAAATTGTTAATTTCAATTTTAAGTGCTGATTTACAACGTGCTCCGCGTTGAAGGAAAACATCGTGAGGAAACCTGTATGTCTGAAAAATAAAAAAATATTTCGAAGACATGTGAAGTTCGCCAACACTCATTGGGGCAGCGCGGCGGACACTTCCTTGCTCTTAAAACCTTATCAGAAATAAGGGGAGGATATAACAGAATCGATCATCTTCAAGAGGTGATTGAGTCTTTAATTGCTTTGATTCAAGTAATTTTCGGTTTGACGTTAAGAGAAAAACATAACATTCCGACAGATTCGATTGAAAACATAACATTCCATCTTTCTTTTTGTTTTTTGATTCGATGTGACAACGTATCTGCATTTTGATTCTTAATCGGATAGAGCCACAACATCCACTTACTGTGTATAATAAAATATAAACAAAAAAAAACTCTTGTTCTAACTCAATATAATATATTATAATAACAGAATATCGATTGAATAAGTCAAAGTAAGTCGCATATAAAACCGATCTTATTAGCATTTGATGCTAAAACTATTCGATGGAATCAGTAACTACGTCAGATAGATTAGTAATTGCTATTCTAACTAAATTTATAACGTGTTTGACCTTGTGTACAAGACAGGGCTGGACATAATCGATATAATAACTATTGCATAATAACCTTGAATGATACGACGAATTATGCAAGTCCCTATAATTAAGGAAACAGAAACAAAGTAACTACGATCTACTATCATGTAAGTAGACCAACTCAAGATCGTAAAAAAATAAAATTGACTCGCATCGGCAGTCTACAAAGACGAGTCCCATTCCGAAACTACTGAACATTTTTACATAATCTCGTTTGCAGATAAAGTAACTTCATTCTTAAAACCTTTTTTTCTTGTAGGTCACGCGTAGTCTATAATGTAAGATGAATAAATGAGTCAACATAAAGTTTTGAATTAACAATTGTGAATACTGGTGAAAGAGGGATTTATATTGGGTATGTTAGGTGAGTGTAGTAGCACCATAAGATAATCTACTACCCCACCTCAAATTTACCCGTGGGTGTCGGAAGAGAACAGAGAGAATTTCATCTAAGTGGTAGAGCCACGCTGCAGCTATATTGTGGTATGTTTTGAAACGAATCACCAGTATAGCGTCGATTCATGACGTCATTTGCATTGGACAGTACACTGGGTTCTATTTTGGAACATACCCATTATATCTGGCGTGCTAAAGAAATCATATGCTTTGCATTATATATTTTACCAGCGGAGATTTAGCAAAATAACGTTTCCCAAATTTGACATATTAATGAGATTGATAATAAACACTCACAGTCAAAATATTTTTATGCAAGATTGGCCCTTTCAAAAAGCTGTGCCATTGCTTCAGGTCCCAACTGCGAAAGTCCTTGTGAGTAGAAACGACAAGAAACTTACTGTTATTTTTGATAGAATCAGGCGTTACTTTGCGGAAATCCATTACAATAAAGATATTAATAGTTATTTTGCAACCCTCCGCTAAATTAAATGAAATGATGATCTTCAGGTGATGTAGACTCTACGGCGGTTGACCGCTAAGAGTAACTTACTTACTTAGCGGTAGCTTAGCGGTCAGCCGCCGTAGAGTCTACATCACCTGAAGATGCCTCGTGTAGAGTTGAAACACGTGTCGTATTATCGTCGATGGTGTGTCTTTCCTAGAAGAGTGGTGTTGGGAGTAGTGGTGCTGGGATTGGTGGTGGCGGGATTGGTGCACGCAATTGAGGGAGGGCGGGAGGTGCTCTTCAAACTAGATAAGACACATCATTTAATTTAATTGAGCGGAGGGTTGCAAAATAACTATTATGATCTTTATTACTGTTATTTTTCTCTCAACAGTTACTTTTCAACTTTATAAAATATTTATGAAAAAAAAAATGGTAACTCCTTATGTCCCTGCATTCTTATCTTTTAAATAATCATCAATAAGGAAATTATTTTTATAAATAATTATAATGCTATTCAAATATAGGTAAACCGTTTGTTCAATGAAGCCTGTACTTTACAAAAAGTTCGAATTTATCGCGCGTGTTACAATAATCGTGGAAGCATAATTATCATACTTAGCAGGCAAAGTAAATTTATAAATCCACAAATACAACACCTTTTGTTAAAGAATAACCACTTCGCTATCCGGGAATGTTACAAATACGTGAGGACCGCAAATGGCGGAGTAGCAAACATCGTTTACAAAAGTTCGAGCTCTAGAAATCACGTTCCAATTGCCATTGTCACCTGCGTCCAGTGACAAAACAGCATTTCCTCACAACTGTTCGCTAGCTTGTGCAATTCCGACGTTCGACTTTTGTTTCATTCTCTAAAGAATACGAGTGATGCGCAATCAACGCATTGGTTAGATATCGATACTTAAATTTAAGTACGTCTTTATGGATTTCCAATTAAAGCATCTTCATTCAGCATTGAAATCTCGTAATTACGAGGCTTTCATGCTTATCCTTAACAACTTACTTCCAAAATAACGTATTTTGTTTAAAAAAAGAACCACTAACAAGTTTAAAACAATGAGTTACGATGTACAAAATATTTTAAAAGTAATGCATTAAACCCTACTTTAACGTATGGTAGTGAAAGTTGGGTGTGGCAGAAGAAGCACGAGAGTAGAATAAACGCAGTAGAAATGCGGTCGTTAAGGAGTATGTTAGGGCTGAATCTGAATGACAGGGTAAGAAATTGTGTAATAAAAGAAGAGTGTGGTTGGCAAGCTGATGTTGTGGGATTATGCTTCGGTGGTTTGGTCATATGGAAAGAATGAATGAGGAAAGAGTGACATAGAAAATTTATGTTGCAGAAGTGAATGGCAGAGTCGGAAAGGGACGTCCTAGGCGAAAATTTATCGGACCAAATTGGCGATTTATTGGAAACGGGCCGAATTAGGAGTACCCTTAACCGACGAGCATGTATGCGTAGGTGTATGGATGTGAAGGAGGCGAGAGAGGTGTGTCAGGATCGTGCCAAATGGAAATCTGTAGTCTCTGCCTACCCCTCTGGGTGACAGGCGTGAGTGTTTATGGATAATGTATTAAAAAACTGAATATTTCAGAATCATTAAATTTTGAGTCGTCACACTAAACATTAAATAAAACTACTTTTACGGATTTTATTGCATTTAATTTGCTTAATTTTACAACCCGATGTTTCGAGAGCTTTCCAGCAATCATAGTTTTATTCAATGTGTAGGGTTCGAGTAAATATAAGAAATCATTACATCACACTAAATTTTTCTTTTAGTATATTTCAAACTACTTACGGCCAAATACTCATCGCCAAAAGCCTCCTCTTCCTTTCGTCAATTAGAAGAATATATTAAAAAATTTATCGCAGTACAAAATCGGACATCACTTCGCATCCTTGTTACAGACAGAAACAAATAGATTGCCTTAAATCGTGCAAAAGAAATTGTAACACGTACAAAAAATTGTGGCTTCACTTCCTCGGGTAGGACTAAAGACATCTTTCTCCGCCTTTACTTATATATAAATCCACTTCGGTTGTACATAAATTTTCTACAGTTAATATATGAATCTGAACAAACATTACACGGAGCTCGTCTGTCCTCAATTGAAGTATTTGTAGTGAAACTTTATTTTTTGTAAGAAAACTAGAATGTAGATGTTTTCTGTCTGGAACTTGGGGTGTCGAGAAAAAGTTTTGTGAAGAAGTGTTATTGTTGTACAAATTATTATACAGCTTTCAGGGTCTTCAGCTAACTTGCTTATCTAATTCTATTGACTAAAACAATAATTTATCTACTAAATTTAAAAAAAAAATTCAAAGCCGCAGCGTTGCAGCTATGGAATGTAGAAGTAAGGAGTACCAACTCCTATAGTAGAATAGTTGAAAAAGTGGCCATCTATAAGCAGTAAATAACACTTCAAAAACTCTCCACAACAGCGCTGGATTAGCTACTGGGATGAAATGAACTTCGCAGTTATCGACGGTTTAAGTGTGCTGCTTAACTGCTCAGTAGCTCTAAAATCTAAAATAATTTTATTTAGTAAATATAACTCGAAAAAGTCGCCTATCCAACTAATATTTTTCGGTGCGTTCTTTAAAATTTACCCCGTAGTTATAGTGGCGCCACCCTCATTAACGGTTTTCTATGGACACTTTTTAATACACAGTCTGTACTCCTTACTTCTACACTCCATAGCTGATTAAAGCGCTCAGCCGCTGTGATACTGGTCATGAAAGTACAAAAAGTTATTATTATACAAGTAAATAATATTTCACAAATTATTTTCGTCAAAAATCCATTGCTTGCATACATCTCACCTAAGTCTATTATTAAATCAACCGTTCAGTTATGGCGTACGTTGAAACGCTTTTTTTGCTATCTTACAATACAAAAAAGAATTTTTTTAACTAAAATTCAAATTCAAATTATTTATTGTAAGTTAAGTGTTAACAAATGGTGTTCATTTAAAATATTAAGATGTTTCCTTACAACTTAACCAGCCTTTTGGAGGATTACTATATTTATTATAATTAATAGCTCTGTGCCTAACATAAATTATATACTGAATAAAGTTGTTAGCTGTAATGGCTACGCCACACTATGCTCTTCGCGCTCCTCATCGCTCTACTCCCCGCGATGTTGCCTTATCTGGCAACACACTGCACTACCCTCGCAATTAATCGCGACGCTCCGCGAGTTTTGGCCGTAGACGGACGGAACTTGGCCGTAGACGGATTGTCGCTCTTGTTTTGTCTCTTGAATAATGGTTTGAAGTGTATATAATTGATCGAAGTTTGAAGTGGATATTGATTCATAAAAGTAATGCGGTTTTATGAATTAAGTGTCCGCGCGTGTGAACTATTAGAGAAAACAACGAAGTAAGTGCTTTGATGTCTATATAAACCTCAAGTTATTTTGATCGCTTGGGCGCCTGGGCGCCTTGGGCGCTATGAACTTTAGTGGTTGTCGGCATCAACTGTCCGCTAGGTTGAGCTGTCGTCAAAATCTCCCAAGGGCTTCGCAATGTGACGCATCCGCATATTGTGAAGAAACATAAAAGGAAGATTCCAAAAGAAAGGGTAGGCTCAGATGGTCTAGAAACTAGAGCCGTAAAGCCAGTTAATAAAGAAAGCGACGCTCCGCACGAGGCCGGTCGCGTTTACAACACTATAGTTGTTGAACAGCATGTGCGCTATATGCATATTTAATATTAATTATATCAATGTCATAAAACAGAAATATAGGTTGTCATCCTCTCCAACGGAGAGACGGTGGATGACATCTATTCGTCGCAATAGAACGATGCTTCCGTAACGAGCGCTCGATTCGAACTGCGTTCGCGCCATTACGTGAATGGCCACTCGCGCTCATATTGCCAGTCCTTTGACTCGCGCCCAAAAAACCCACAAAACAGAGAGCGATGGGCATGACAAGGAGTATATCGTGCGGGAAGACGATATTGTGGCCACACTACGTCTCTGCCGCCTTTTATTGGTACTTACCGTGCCACTGAACGAGTGTGTGGTTAGAATTATACAATTAATCAAAATATGAAAAAAAATCAATTACGTAATAACAAAATAAAGAATACATATTATGTAATTTGATTTACTGTAGAGTATATTAATTTCGTATATTATATTCCTCCAAATTGTAAAAACAATTTTGTATTTAAAAAAAATATAAACATTTGTTTTCATTTCTAACAGGTATTCACAGAAAAATTCATCCAGAATAATTATTTGTAGGCCAAACTTTTGATCATTTGCGACATTCTAGCCCGCGACTCCGTAGCACCGCAGCCACTCATATTGTTATAGTAGACATAAACACCCACGCCTGTCACCCAGAGGGGTAGGCAGAGACTACAGATTCCATTTGGCATGATCCTGACACACCTCTCTCGCCTCCTCTACATCCATATACCTACGCATACATGCTCGTTGGTTATTACACAACATATTGCTACAATATATTACACAAATTTTCATACATCATTCATTACAGCTCATTAAAATATATTAAAAGTCCACTGGTGAATTTAGATCTCCCCCGTAGATTACCTTATTACAAATATTATTTATATATTTTTATAGGATAGGGTGACAAACGAGCACACAGTCCACCTGATGGTAAGTGGTTGCTGCGGCCCATAGACATCTACTTCTATCCTCGATTACAAATCAAAATGCAGATGCGTTGTCACCCGTGAGGACTAAGATGGAATGCCTAATTTCCAGTAAAAAGGGTCTCCGGTTCCCTACACTCACCATACGAAATACAGCAGCATTAAGCTACTATTTGTCGCTGGTATTCTGTGAGAGCGTGGTCCTTCCCCGGTCGAGCCGACCCATACGTGCTACAACTATACTATTAATATAACTACAGCATGGCTCTACCACGTATAAAATGCGTAGAATATTGCATGCTTAAATAACAATTTTTACACAAGTTATTAGTGTTACACAAATAATTTTCGTTATAATGCCTTACGCTCAGGCGTATGTTGTAAAAATCGTTACCGTCAGCCTCTGGGCCATAAATTACTGAACATTAATCTAAAAGGACGGACTTGCTGAAACTCCTCGTACTAAAGCCGTGAAGGTCTTATATTTTAATATTCTTGATGGTTATTCCGCAAGCAATCAGAGCATATTAGATTATCTGGCAACTTTTTGGGTCACTTTTACAACCCACGGGGTGAAAGGGGCTAATAGATATTCTTCCTTTTTCTTGTTTTTTACCAGCTCATAAAAGTCCACTCTGTTAGACAGAACACAACTCTCCTGATGTAGAGAATTTTCCTAAATCTTCACGTTTGCTATGGGTATTGACGATCGGAGACCAGACATTTCGCACCATCGACGCTTTTGCCCGTCGCTGGTCTAAGTATTTTATCCCGGAAAGATCTTATTGTTTCAGATAGGTGATGGTATAACAATCTCTTTTAACAGATTGTACCAGATTTTATTTCAGGCGTAAATAATAATTGACGTAATTTGCTTTGAATCCATAAATCTGTTTGATTTTACGAACAATTTCATCAGAGTTGATAAACCCTTTACGATAAGCTGTCTCTTCTTTACGTGGTAGAGCCATGCCGCAGTTATATTAGTAGTATAGTTGTAGCACGAATGTGTCGGCTCGACCGGGGAAGGACCACGCTAACTTAATGTTGCTGTGTTTCGTATGGTGAGTGCCGACACCGGAGCCCCTTTTTACTGGAAACGAGGCATTACATCTAAGTTCTCACGGGTGACAACGCATCTGCATTTTCATTCGTAATCGAGGATAGATGTAGATGTCTATGGCCCACAGCAACCACTTACCATCAGGTGGACTGTGTGCTCTTTTGTCACTCTATCCTATAAAAAAATAGACATCATTGTCATGTTCATTATTTATAACTATTACTTTCTCTAACAAGTAAACTGCGGAACAAGCCTCCTCAAGGAATGCCACAAAGTACGGTCCTGAGTAACCATCTATCGAATTCTGCATATCTTACAAGGTCGTCATTTCATCTAGTGGGGAACCTACACTCCACTTACCTACCGGTACGGGACTGCGAATAGTAAACTATCATCTCTATCGGTTGCCGGTTCTTCGCGCTATATGATCAGGTCATTGCCACTTCAGTTAAATGATCGTTGGGGTCTATTATTTATTAGGATCTAATAATAATCTTCAAAGGGATAAATCTCTATATATAAAAATCATGTGATGTCCGTTTGACTCGTCAAAACTCGAAAAAGACTCGACTAATTTCGATAGTTTTTTTGTGTGTGTTTGAATGGGTCCTTCGATGGTTTAGATTGCGAGTGGACCCGGTAGATGGCGCTGTTGTCGCGATCGAGAAATCGCTTGTGCGAAGCTGGGACGCAAATCTAGTACTTAATAAAACACACATCTAATAATCCTTATTCCAATAGACCTCAGTGCAATAAATATAATATGTATAGTATGTATAAAGCGACTTGAGATACGAAAAAATCTATTAAATATTTCAATTATAGTTTTATACCTACACAATAAAATTTATTATGAGAGGCGAAGAAGATTTCTTGAGCAGCTTGACAGAGTTACTCGTGAAATTTAAGTATTCTTTAATTTACGTTGGTTTGCCGCATAAATTGCAATTGTAACTGCATGGATGAGAAGTTGGAAAGTACGTAGACAATTTAATCTGACGAGCGTTTCGTCCTCAAATTGTTAGTCTGCTCCGAAACTTTGTTTTTGTAATAGAAATATAAATCACCGTGGGATACATAAAGACACCAGATGACTTAAAGTTGGTCGGTTTTTAAACGAGACTCGAATTATAATCGGCCATTTTAGTCAACTATCACATTAAGGTGGGAATGCGAATGCACAATTTTAAACTTTATTTGAATAAGGATTTAGCGCCTTTTAGATTAATGCTACCTTTGCTCCTGAGTGGGAGCGGTAAGGGGAAGGGGCGCGTGAAAACTTTAGCTATTACATCCAATGGGTGTTTAAATTTCGCAATAAAAGTTCTTCGAAGGTTGTTCGGACGCGTATTGTGTGTTTGATATATTTGAAAAGCGTTTTTGAAGCACTGTTAGCTTGAGAACTTGAAAAACAATCCCCATCTATAACTTAAATGTACAAATAAATTGCAGCATATACTTCCCACGTATATGGTGTATAACTTGACTTTTACGTCCCACTGCTGATCGGCTGAAGATTATATGGGTTAGTGAAGCCTTAGGCCCGGTAATTTATATTTTGAGAAGTGACAAGTACGAGTGGCAAGTGCAACTGATAAATAAGAAGTGCTTAGTGCGTATTTTATTCACACCTATCACTTGTCACTACCTTTTCAGACGCACTAAGCACTTGTCACTTGTCAGTTGCACTTGCCACTCGTTTAGTTGCACGGCCTTACTCTTCGATATAAAGAATAATTAAAGTCACTCTCTCTTTCACTATCAAAATCTACAGCTAAATTACAATAGAAAGAGATAGATATAGAGATAATTAATACTTGAAGAAGCGGTATTCAACAATTGTTTGATGACCTTTTTCGACATATCAATGCGTGTTTTGTTTCTAAGTACTAATAGTAACTTAAGGTTACATTGGGCACAATTCTGCTTACTCTTCAGGTAAGCATTATGTTTATACCAAAATCATATCAGGATTTGAAATTTTTGGAGTAGGCTACTTTTCGGACAGATATTTTATAAAGTCGGCAATATTTTAGACTCGAAGCAAGTATTTGGTTTCCACCTCTAGAGTTTTTAAGTGTATTTATTAATCACTCAAATTTTCCACAGTCGTTTAACTAATCTGCGTTAAACTCTGACTAATTACTTCACAAATTTGTTTTCCGAACTAATATAAAGTCACTTAGCAAATTATTTTTAGGTAATTATGTAAGTACGTTATTGGTAAAATTTCGCAGTACACCTGTAATAGGAGAATTTAATTTTCTTCGGTAAATTAACCACTTAATGTGAATGATCTTGTATTTAATATAACAATGTTGTTGAATAATTGTACAATGTTTTCGTCTTATAAAAGTAATCAATTTATTTTGAGTAAATTTAGTTTTTATTTAAGAGGAGTGTGAAGAGCCGATACGCGGCGTGAGTAGGTATTTTCAAAAATATTATCTTTTTCATATCGCTTGCTCTGCCTCTCTACTCGTACGACAGAGAGAGAGTTGCTAGACTTGTAGGCAATTGCCTACATTCATTTTTTTAAATAATGTTTCGGGCGATAACGTTTTCACGCCCTTAAATCTTTACGAAATTAGGCAATTATCTCTCATTAGAAGGTCTACTGAAACACCATCTGTGTCTGTACGTATTTATTTTTTAGGAACTCGGACTAGTTTAATTTAAAAAAATAAAAACACTCGAGGAAGTTTTAATGACAAAAACATAGATATTTAGATCATAATAACTTACATCGTATGCAATATTTCTTTAAAATAAAAACGTACGGACCTAGTTTTTCATTACATCTACATAACTACTACCGAAAAAATATGAAAATTAGACTATTTTTACGGGCGGAAAAACGTTATTGCACTTTGTATGTAAATTTACAGCTTCACAATCCTCTTAAAAAATTGTTCTATCTGACATATTATGTTACTTGATTGTCTGTACTCATTTTGTACTACTGTTTTTCTTGATTTGCATTGCGAATTCAATAACGAATTCATAGACAAAACTATTATTTTAGGCCGTATATTATATTATGTAGTCCATACCCGTTACGTATGCAGGTAAGGTGCCGTACGTGGAAAGCTAAGTGCGGTCGCCGCTGTCACCTGGGACCGGCTGGCCCGTTACAAGTGTTACTAGGTAACGTAGTACGCGAAATGTCGAACAATTTGCCTTCTCGTATTAACTAAAAGGCCGTATTGTCATTAAAACTTAATTACATTATGCATGATATAAATATACACATTTATGAATAAAACAGCATACAAGGAATTTTTGCCGTAAATGTGTGTGCTTTTGTTTTATGAACTTGAAATGACAAATGAACTTACAGTTTTCTTCTTAGCAGGTACCTGGTGGTATGTAGCTACTTTAGCCCATGAACACCATCAAATTTGGAAAACTTACTACTATTAATGGGTGAAAGATAATTTTACACCACCACTGCTGTTGCATTACCTGTTTTATAATAATTCTTAAGAATAAAGGTAAGAAGGTATTTTTTTTTCAAAAATAAAACCAAAATGTAGACTATAAATAATTTTAAACTGAACGAAATTAAGATAATTTCTTCCTACGACTGAATTATTTACTGCGAAAGAAATTGAAAAACTACGCTGAATTACAATTACTAAAAGACATCAATATACACACACATTTGTAATCTGGCCTATACATATAACTCTGAAACCTAAAGACTGATTAATAAAGTAAATAATAATATAATTATTGTATATTATTGTTTTATTTCAAATTGATACAATACAAACTCACAACTATTTAGATAACATTTCAAGTTCTTAAGTACTGATTTTGACATCTCTTTTGTTATGTTATATAACATATATATGTATATATATATATATGTATATATATATATATATATATATGCAATATACAATACAGTAATAAAAAAAATTCCGTTTATCTTAGGACATTAAAACGCTTTTGCCTTTTCTTAAAAACTGCGGTTGCCAATCTTACTGTAAACCATGGCAACTAAGCCAAAAGTACCTCCAGTGAGATAGGCTATGGGGACGCCTATGTTCAGACGTAGACTAATGATGATAATTACTTCTCTGTATAATACAACACAAGAGTTTATCAGTCCATTTTCTCTCTGTGTTATTTTTATTTTTCACCTTCCTTAAGTGAGGTCAGGGTGTACCATGTAAATAGAGGGACGGGCATACTTATTTACATAATAAACGCCACGTGCACCTTTGTCCAATTTATGTAGAAAGGGTACTTATTTAGGGCTTATTTTAGTTATAGCATAAAAATGACAAACAAGAAATTCACCAAACAATTTTGCGAAACTTTATATATTAATATGTGGATTTTTATTATGAAATTGAATTGACAAGTGATATAACAGACAACCTGATGATGGTAAGTTTTATTTTATATAGAATAGGGTAACAAACGAGCACACGGTCCGTCTGATGGTAAGTAGATACTGTGGCTCATAGACATCTACATTTATCATCGATTAAGAATCAAAATGCAAATGTGTTGTCACCCGTGAGGACTAAGATGATATGCCGCGTTTCCAGTAAAAATAGTCTCCAGTTCTCTACACTCACCATACGAAAGACAGCAGCATTGAACTGCTATTTGACGTTAGTATTCTGTGAGAGCGTGGTCCTGTCCCGGTCGAGCCGACCCATTAGTGCTACCACTACAATATCGTTGCAGCGTGGCTCTACCACATAAGAAAGTCCAACGCGTTTCCCTATTACGTGTTGCCAGATTTCCCATATTAATACCAATCTGACAGGTTTTGATCACAGCTGCAACATAGCAAGCCTTTCTGTGTTCTATAGGATGAATTTCGGACATACCATGCATTCGAATCAAAAAGTTCGCTTCATTGTTTGTAATGCGTACATCAAAGGCGTGGAATAATATGCGAGCATTTGTCGAAAGATTTAAGCATGTCTTAAGCCAAGAAAGTGTGCTTTACCATTTTCGGTTACATGAACACTTCCCCGAACCGTGGTAGCAAATTTCACAATACTCGAGCTACCCGGATTCGGTCACCGCCGGCACCAATGAAATTGTTAATTGAAATTTTATGTGCTTATTTACCACTTGCTTGGCGGTAGACGACATCGTAAGGAATTCTGTATGTCTGAGAAATTAGGAAAAAATATTTCGAAGACATGAGAAGTTTGCTAACACGCATTGGGGTAACACGGTGGACATTTCCTTGCCTTGAGCCCTCTCCGAAATAAGAGAAGCCCTGTGCCCAACAGTGGGACGTATATAGGCTGTAAATTTAACTAACTTTTAAATACTTCCCATCAGGTGGAATGGAATAAATAGTTCTAAAGCCATTTCCTGATCAAGATGTTAAATACTCAGGGCAGAAAAGACGTAGACGCAGAACGATCTGGCGCATGACAACGTGCTTTCTAAAGCACGAAGGCACCGCCAACTTCTGACTCCTGTTTTTTACGGAGAATTTCTGACGTACCCATACAATAAATATTCAGATTTTGTTCTGACCTGTGAAACAAACCCGGGAGCCCATGATCAGCTGTCGCGCTTACGGCCACTAGACCAACGAGGCAGTCAAGCGTGACGATCACGTGCAATCCTTCGTGACATCGGAAAGAACGATAGTGAAGAAAAAGAATAATGTTTCAATAAAATTCGAAATAAGACAATAAACTTTACGATCGTTTTTGTCTTAGCTATAAATTCTTTAGCGGAGTCTTAAAACTATCTTAAGAACTGCATTACTAATGAGTGTTTTCCCGGAGGCTGTATAAGTCACTTTTAAAGCTGACGTCATCCTTATTTTCATCTGAAGAAATTCTAGACAGCGGCGGTTAATGTACCTGTATTTACTCATCCACCTACTTCCAACTTTCTTTCAATGCCTTCTGAAAAACACGTTTCAAGTCTCTCGGGGTTTGCAAAATAACGATAGAAGTTTTACATGGAATTTATTTTATGAATGCAGAGTTAAGAAATAAAAATTAAGGAAGTGAAATATACACTATTAAATATATTTTAGTAGTTATTGAATTTAATTAAGAGGACTTTGGTATTACGGAGAATACTCCATGGAATAACAAAAGTCCTGTCGTCTCCTAACGATACTTTTGACGGTGTGGTAACGCAGCAGCTAAGCGTTTGGTTGTAGCTCTACGGTCTGCGGGTTTCAATCCCACACGGAACAAATATTTTTACAATTAATTATTCAGAATTAGTTCACTACAAGACTGAATCTAAATTTCAATTGTAACCTTTATAAACAATTAAAAAAAAAACGTAATAAATAACGACACAATTCCTAGTGTTTAGTAGTGATGAGCCGAACATGGATTTTACCGAATACATATATGCGGCCGAATGTTCGGTAAACTTTTTACTGAAACGAATATTCGTCCGAACATTATTCGGCAGGATCACCTCGGTACCTAATCAATTTATGTCGAAACTTGTTACCGTAAAGCGCCCGGGATTAGCGCCGGACCGTGCTCCTCGATCCCCCGCCACACCAAACATGTTATTACATCATCTATAGTACTGAGCAAATTGCCGGCACATGCTTATGTTTTTACTATGATTGTGAGAAAAAAGTATTTCGCTGTGTTATTCTTAGTGAAAATTGATAATTATATGATAAAAATGAGTGGCAGGAGATCTACTGCTTGAACTTATTTTAGAGAAACTGACGACCAAAGTAAGGGGAAATGTACTAATGTAATGTAATGTTTTTTTGTTTGATTCCAAAAACATTTAATCAAGATTTCTATTTGTTATAATTGAAACTAAATCTACAGTGCCTCAAAAATATAACGATATACAAGTAGATTTAATCCATAAATAAGATATACTTTCAACATAATAAAACAATAAATGAATTATGAAAGACATGGCATTACTCAATTCTAACAATTCATTACAGTAGAAACTTCGAGTACTACTTTAACGAATGTTCGGCGATTTAGCTGAATATTCGGCCGAATACGATTATTCGGTAAAAATGCCGTATACCGAATATAAAACGAATATTCGGCCCATCTCTAGTATTTAGCAAAGTTAGCAAACAAAAGAAATAAATAACAGGAACTTAAGAAGCTCAACAGCAGTTAAATATCAAGTCATATTCAATAGAAAAATAACCGAGCAATTAAACACCATTCTGTTCATAATAACAGCTAACATTTTAATTTAAAAAAGTCTCTGACTTAGTCATTGGAATAAAGCACATAACGCCCTAATAACCCCCAATTAGGCACATTCCATTGGGCCTTTGATACGTCTTTATAATGAAACGTAATTACACAAATATCATTTGAGATTCGTGCAATCAAAATCTTTTCATAATTGCGGCAAATCATCCGAGAGAATTCGATTAAGGGGAAGATAATTTCGCTACGTTTCAGTTATGTTGACTAAATTCGTTTTTCGTTTGTTAATTTAAATGCTTGCCGAGCTTAATTATCATAAACAGAATTAATTAATAATTTGAAAGATAAATTCTAACATATAAACAGAAACATAAACTTTTTTATTCAACATAGATTATTTTAAAGAAAATAATTATTTGCAACCTTCTGATTACTAAATACAATGATGTGTCTTATCTGGATTGAAGAGCACCTCCCGCCCGCCCTCAATTGCAAGCACCAATCCCGTCACCACTAATCCCAGCACCACTACTCCCAACAACACTACTCCCGTCACCACTACTCAAGGAAAGACACACCATCGACGACAATACGACACGTGTTTCGCCTCTACACGAGACATCCTCAGGCGATGTAGACTCTACGGCGGCTGACCGCTAAGTGAGAGCTATCTTAGGTAGGGTAGAGGATGCCGCGTGTAGAGGCGAAAAACGTGTCGTATTGTCGTCGATGGTGTGTCTTTCCTGGAGTAGTGGTGACGGGATTGGTGCTTGCAATTGAGGGAGGGCGGGAGGTGCTCTTCAATCCATGTAAGACACATCATTGTATTTAGTAAGCGGAAGGTTGCAAATTAACTAATTTTTTTATTGTAATGTATTTCCGCAAAGTAACGCCTGATTCTATCAATTATCAACATAGATTATAAAAAATACTTATTAAAAGTCACTCTTGAGTTTAATTTACCACTGGTTCGGAAAAAAACCAGCGTCTGTCAATCTGTCCTGTGAAGAACCAGCAAGAAACCCAGCTGGACTATTTATTGAAAAAAAAAACAAATTACAATCATATATGTTACCCATTAAAAACACATAACAAATTAGAAATAGCTTGGTAACGATCACCTCATTCACAGGGGTTATTATCTCAATAAATTCCTTAATATTACAATAACCCTTTTTGTTATGTTTAATTAAAAATTAGTATTTTAGAATATTATATTCAATTTACACATTATGTGTACGTACATTGATTTTCATTTAGAATTTTTTTATACTGTACAACTAGCATGTTTACATATGTCGCTTTTTTAAAGGATTTTTATCTTTTTATTTTTGTGAGGGATATTCGTATTGCATTTAGTCACTGTTTTCCTGGAATGGAGATAAAGTAAATATTTTTTTACGATACAATCTATTTTTATCCCTGCTATGTTTTGGTTTTGTCATATTCCATAATTTAATAAATTTAAAAACTAAGGCGCTACTAATATAACAAAAAAAAATTTCAGTCATACCGCCGTTATTTAAGGTCCAGCAAACAAATTTAACGAACATAAAAAGTAAAAAAGAGAAAGAGAGAGAGTGTTATTAAATAATCGGCCCAGTTTTGAAAGAGAAAACAGGGGAACACAAAACGACGATTTTGTCAATGTTTCATGGATTTAATCGATCCGAGTTGCAATTGTCACACTAGGTCGTGGCACAGCACGACAATAATAGATCGTTATAAACCTATCTTTGAATATACCCGATATCCTCTTAATTCATTCAGTTTTAATGAAACTTTATCTTACCACTTTATTTTGTTGTTGCTTGTCAGACGCCATTTTTAACTGCCTCAAGCAAACCTATACAAACCTTTTCAAAAATGCGTCAATTAGCTTTTGTCTAAACTCACCTCGCTAGGCAAACGGGTTAGTGTTATACCGATACCCAACTCTTAGTAGTAGAACACAGTTGTATGCTTGGGTTTGGATTTAATTTTATTAACTACGAGTATAGGATCCCTAGCAGATAGTAGCACCCAGCCATCTTCTTTATTGTAATTAGGATGTTTTTTGATTTCAATAGCCCCGCGAATCATCCTTGGAGGGAATCGGTGTTCTTTAGCGAGGCTTTGTGGTCTATCAAATCTGATGTACTGACGGGGGCGATCCTGTACGTGTTCACAGTCTGCAGACTTCCCGGAGCGTCGATTCTTCACATCAGCTATATGCTCTTTAACGCTGCTTTTAATTGATCTTTTAGTTTGTCTTGTGCAGGAGAGACTACATTCACAATCAAGCTTGTACACTCCTGCACCTTGCGGTCATTACACATGACAGATTTTTTTTATAGTATAGGGTGACAAATGAGCACACAGTCCACCTGATGGTAAGTGGTTGCTGTGGCCCATAGACATCTACATCTATCCACGATTACAAATCAAAACGCAAATGCGTTGTCACCCGTGAGGACTAAGGTGGAATGCCTCTTTCCATTAAAATGGGTCTCGGGTTCTCTACACTCACCATACAAAAACAGCAGCATTAAGTTACTATTTGTCGCTGGTATTCTGTGAGAGCGTGGTCCTTCCCCGGTCGAGCCGACCCATTCGTGCTACAACTATACTACAAATATAACTGCAGAATGGCTCTACCACGTAAAAAAAATGTTATTTAATTATCTTTAAAACTGTAACGTAGAACACCTCGTCAATAGGTGCTGAAAATTAAAAGAAAAGTCGCGAATAAAAGATATAAAATTAATGTTAGTCTAAAAAACTATAAACTCATTGAACATCATCCTAGTGAGACATGAAGCAGGTGAGGATACTAAGCCATGGTCATTTAATTATTGTGTTGTGGTTGATTATTAATCTATCCATCAATTCATTCATGACAGCTGAACATAGGCCTCCCCCACTGATTACCTCATAGGGGAGATTTTGCTACAGTTGTCACGCTTGGCAGGTGGGCTGACAACCGCAGTTTTTTACTGTTTTGTGTTGTAGTCATGAAGATAATGCTGCCCATTAGCTGTCACAGTTTTTTTTTAAATAGAATTAGGGTGACAAGCACATCTGCATTTATCCTCGATTAAGAATCCAAACGCAGATGCGTCGTTTCAGTTTCCCTCTGCCGCCTCTTAGAACATCCACAGGTTATGGTGTAGTCGGTATTCTTCCACCGCCACTACACGCTACTATTCATTATTAGTGCTTCAGCAAAATTCAAACTCTTCAGACGTCTACAAGTATAAAATTTCGTTACATTCATATGTATTATGTATACAGATACATGCAGATCAAACTAATATAAAGCGTAAAGATGGATGAAAAAAAAAACTAATTTCATTCAATGGGGCTACTTTTGCAGCGATGTAAAATAGGTTTTTATTAGCAGTGAATTTTGCTATTTTTATTTCACTATAATTCTTCATTTGATTCTCATTAGTATAGAGGAGCCTTAAGAAACAGTTCGTGATATCTCTGTCATTACAAAAATGCATAGTAACGCTGCATTGTATTACGAATTAACATCGATACAATGTTGATTTGAATACCTTTCCTCAGTTCATATTCTCTCACGCAAGCTACACAAAAAGCTATTGATATATCGACATTAGTGAGTAAATTACTTTGTGCTATTGGCGTTCGTATTACAGTACATTAGCTTCACCATAATTCTTTGAATTTAAGAAAATTGAAATTGATTAAGTTTGTTGCTAAGCAACTAATTGAAATTTGCTCGGTAAAGGATCAATTCCATTTAACTAATGCTTAATCCCAAGCTAAAGGACTGTAATTGAAATTTAATATAACATGACAAATAATTTATGATACATTTTCTACTCTATGAGTTATTTTTGGTGTAGAGAATGCTTTGTGATAATATTATTAGTAATTTAATTAATGAATCTTTCATTATTTAACATGACCACCTCTTTGAGGTTAAAAATAAGTAATAAAGGTTTTTATACAGGCCGTCGTAGCTCAGTTGGTGGGTGTTAGGCTTCAAGTTCATACTACGCGAGTAACCCGAATTCGATTCCCATCTGCACCACTTAAATTATTAACCGCATTTTAAAGTTTTGAATAACCAAATTAACTGCAATTATGTAAATCATTGTAAAAAGCCGGATTTCTAAGAAATTTACAATAATTTCCAGATAAGAAGTTCTCCAAAATGCGATGGTACTGGACTTTTTAAATCTCCAAAACGTCTAAAACCAGAGGTATTTTGACAGAGTATACATCAAAACAAATAATATTTGAATTATACTGAAGTTTAAAATTTTTGTTAGTTTAGATCTATTTAAGGCTCTCATTTAAAATAAAATGACGAATAATGTATTGTTGTTTTAAGCATTATTACGTAAATCAATTATTATACAGATTGAGTCATCATTACGCACTCAACTAAATCGTCTTCCGTTAAAACAAAGAGCGAATCATATGCTAATTAAACGACTATGTTCGCGGATGTAAGCCACATAAATCTTTACCAATGACCTTTGGAAGCGCGTTTCCGAAGTACTGGGCTAAAATGGGTGTACAATTTGTTATTTATGGGGTCAATGGTGAAATGTTTCGGTTTTTGACAAGGTGGTGTAATGGAAACCATTTTATTCCTTTATGAACAAGTTACGTCAGTCTGTCGAATATTTCAGCTCGTTAATCACTTTTATGTTATATATAAATATCTTTATTTCAATTTCTGGTTTGTTCCTTTAAGATAATTAATAGCCACAACGATAATAAGGCGTTACTTTGCGGAAATCCATTATATTAAAATCTTAAAAATTAATTCGCTAACATCCACTTAACAAAATAAAATGATCTGTCTTACCCAGTTTGAAGAGCACCTCCCGCCCTCCTTCTGTTGCGTGCACCATTCCTGCCACCACTAATCCCAGCACCACTACACTGGGAAAGACAACCACCGTCGATAGTACGACTCGTGATTTACTTCTTCACGAGGCATTCTCCGGTGAAGTAGATTGCGGTTGCTGACCGCTAAGTCAGGAGGGGGGGTGCTCCTCAAACGAGGTGTTATCATTTTACTATGCTTAAGTTTGTTACGGGGATCTTGGCAAATACATTTTTAAGATATTTAATATACTTTTAAGTGCGTTTTATTACATTTATAAAATAAGTTTCGATTCTGTTAATTTACTCCGTAAGGAAAACATCGTGGGCACACTGAGTGAAAGCAGCACAACGAATGTTATAACGTTAAAGTACTTACGTATTAAAATTAGGAAAGTTCAAGTGATTTCATTGAGTGCATTTTCCGCGCAAGGTGTCTACTATTAGAGTCTCGTCCCACGTCCTGATTAGGAAATATCCGTAGATTTGTATGTAAGACGGGACTTCAGAACAACGGACTTAAAATTCAAACGATATTACACTTCCTGCTGGAGATACAAGCAAACCCTGCGCCACCCCGGCCCGCATTGATCGGTATTACCCCACCCCACTCCCCTTCATTACCGATTACGTTCGGGAACCGTGTACCAATGATGGATAGCCGGAACTTACCGGTAGTCCCGACATCGCTGTCTATTTCAGGCAGAAATACACACCTACCTTTATTGTTGGGATTGGTTAAGTGCCCGCCTATTCAATACAATAGAAAAGCAGTTCTCATATAAATCATCAATATTTGATTTTACTTATGAATTAGTTATGTAATTACTTTTGTTGACTGCCTCGTTGTTTAGTGATCTGAACACGGCTGCTGATCATGAGATCCCGGGTTCGAAACCCAAGTCTTTTTGTCGGAAAATTTTCAATAGCAGCCCGGAGGAGAGAAGCAGGCGTTCCGGGTTCAAATCCCGTGTCGGGCCAAAAAAACAGTTTTCTATATTTTTTTCTCAAGAAATTCTCAGTAAGCAGCCCGAAGTCAGGAAGCTGGCGATTGTTTTTCCCCGTGCTTCAGAAAGTACGTAAAGCCGTTAGTTCTACGTCGTCATTCATGTCTTAATGGCATGCTAATTAAACCTAAGCCCGTTAAAAGCTAATTATTTGGATAATATTTCAGACAGATACATAAACTTTATTTACACGGTGTTAAATTTCAAATAGTAGCCATAATTTATTAATTTATTTAAGCCTATATGCACAAATAATAAAATCGTACATATGGCATACACTCTTTCCCAGTCAACTTATAAACTTAATTTTAAATGTACGGTATATCATTATTGATATATTTGAAATATGTTTACAATTTTGCTACTATTTAACCCTGTATAAAGAATGATATACCGTTATTGCAGTTATTGAAAATACGAGTAAATAAGGCTTCTTGTTTTTTTTATTTGAAATTGTCCAAAATTGAATGTGATTTATGAGCAACAACGTTTTTGCTTACCGATCAACCCTTACGCATGTGTGCGTGCGCAGTAAAATCTGTTAAAATAATGCATTACCCACGCATTTTGAATTTAAAAGATAAAAAGGACAGAATGTTTGAGATTTTGAATTAATTTTTCTTCACCAATTGCCTATATTACTTATTTCTGAACCTTCTCTGCAAATTTGGCCGGTTATTGCAAAATAGCCCTTTATGTATAGATAACATTTTTGAAAGAAGTAATAATATGACCTTCACATTACGAGGCTGTTTCGCTGAATCTAAGCCTAAACAAACGTACGTGATACGTTAGCATATTGCTCAAGGCGTTATTCCGCAAGCTTTAACCGTGTAGATTACAATTAAACTTAGTTCAGACTAAGCGGCGGAAGTGGCGACGCGGTCTCCACGTAGGCGGTCGCAGTGTCAACGGAACTTTATCATGTTTGGCTTAGGTTTAAACGTGGAGTGAAGTTAAACAAGGGAATACGTGCGATTATGTGCGGTAATTACTTAAGCTGAGGCGTAATTCAGTTAAGACTGTCTAGTAAAAAAAAAACTGGTTAACACTATTTTTTGAAATTACATGTTTAGATACGTTATCATCAACAGGAGTGCTAATCGTGCCGTCCCGGGTCCGAATCCCACGTCTTTCTGTTAAAAAATTCTCAATAGCATCCCGGAGACAGGAAGTTGGCGGCGTTTCACCCCCGTGTCTCGGAAAGCACGTCTTATCTCCGTTGATCATCGCCTTATCTCCATTCGTGTCGGATTGTCATCCCAGCGGACTAGGAGAGTAAGTTAGTAGAAAATGCTCTTATATGATGGCTGGTTGTGACTGAAATTCGGTTTAGATATCACTATCTACGTTTTATTATTTCTTTTGTTTTATTCACCAAAACATGTTTCATAATACTTAATCACGACTTACAGCATGAAGTACTCGAGCCACTAGATGATGAAACTTGGTCATGCTCACAGCTGTACTCATGTTCATCTTGATAAGACCCGCTTTCTCATCTATTTTGCTGTTTAGCAGCAGTTATGTGCTACAGTGCTTCAGTCTGAAGAGTTTAGAATCAGTAACATTACTGGCTGTGTGCGTGTGGAGTATTTCATTTTTATACCTGTTAGATCCATACTGCAGCTATATTAGTAGTACCTATAGTTCTAGCACGAATGGATTGGCCCGACCGGGGATAGACCAGGCTCTCACACCATACCAGCGTAAAATAGCGGCTTAACGCTGCTGTTTCGTATGGTGAGTGTAGAAAACCGGAGACCCTTTTAACTGGAAACGAGGCATACTATCGATCTCATGGGTGACAACGTCTTTGCATTTTGATTCGTACTCGAGGATAGATGTACATATTTATGGGCCACACTAACCACTTACCATCAGGTGAACTGTGTGCTCATTTGTCACCCTTCTCCTATAAAAAAATATCTTACTCTGGTGAGGTAACAACAGGTTGGACAACGCATCTTTAGTCTTTGCTTGAATCTGGTTGCAGGTTAAAACATATACATGGTCAGTATGCAGCATTAGGTGAACTGTTGCATCATTTGTCAACTTGAACTCCAGCAGAATAAAATCAGCATTTTATCTATCCCCCTGATGGTAAGTCGTGATGCAGACGAAGAATGGTGGGAATGTAGTTAAAGCGCACTGACTTAGCTTAACAAAAGCCTATCAACTCTTGCACAGACATCCACATCGTAATCGATGGAAAAACAGATGCTACCAAACTGTTCCTCTCCTTTGCTGTACTCGTGACGAAAATATTCACAGGCTGTGACCTACCTACAATTTTCTTTTACTATTATCCTGTTTGTTTATTCCGTGTTATTCTTTATAGAATAAGGGTAACAAACGAGCACACATTCCATCTGATGGCAAGTGGATGCTGTGGCCCATATACATCTACATTTATCCTCGATTAAGAATCAAAACGCAGATGCGATGACAGCCGTGAAAACTTAGATTAAATGCCTCTTTTCCATTAAAAAGGGTCTTCGGTTCTCTACACACACCATACGAAATACAGCAGCATTAAGCTACTATTTCACGCTGGTATTCTGTGAGAACGTGGTCCTTCCCCGGTCGAGCCGACCCATTGGTGCTACAACTATACTTCTACTATAACTGCAGCATGGCTCTACAACGTTAAAAATACTCACCATACGAAACACAGCATCATTGAGCTGCTATTTTAAGCTGGTGTTCTGTGAGAGCGTGGTCCTTCCCCGGTCAAGCCGACCCATTCGTGCTAAATGCTTCCATAACTCTAGGTTAAGGTCAGCCACAATAATATAGGTAATTTTAATTTTAGATATTGCTTTAGCACGTCACTTACGATGTAAGCAAACATCGTGAGGAAAACATGCATGTCTGAAAAATTAATCATATGTGGGTGTCACGAGGTATGACGTATGACAAGTACGAAGTATGACAACACGTATTGAACCAACGATCCGCTCGAATGCGTATTGTCAAGCTCCATAAACCCTGTATATATAATATATATTTTCTTCTATTTCTATAAGAGACGATTTTATCAATTTCACCTGTAATAAAGTACTCCGCAAAGGTATTAAAACCCTATTCGTTGTTCCATTAGTCAAAACCTGTCTTTTATATTTTAAATCTTATTTAACAAAATTAAATTACGTTTTCTCGTACATTATTCACAGTAACACGGGTCTCTTCTGCATATTTCGCTTTCATTTTATCAAGCTTGTTAGTAATACTTGATTCTTTTGTTAAAGAGCTTTATATATGCGCATCTGGCGTGGTATTGCGAGATAAGTCACAGAGCGAGACTGTTACTTTACGAGTTGTTCTGTTCGCAAACATTTTTCTGAGAGTCTTGACTATGCTTATAGTTTATTCACACTAAATTGTATTTTTAAATCTGTACATTTTTAGTTGGCGTTGAAAGAAATGTCTGAAACGCACCGATATTTGATAGATACTATCAGATTAACCGTCACTGTGAGTGATAGTAAATTCCAATAGATTTTTTTCTTATTTCCTAACTTACCACACCCCTTACTATAGTGGCGTTAGGCCTCAGCTGATAAAACGCCTTGTCTTAGCGTAAAGAAACCGGACGGAAAGACAAACGCCGACAACGCGAGCTTTTGTTTTTGAAGTTCGTATTACTTTTTTTTAAATATATTATCTCTATATAGTCCAGTCAAATTAGCGATCAACCTCAGAATGAGAGATAATAAGCTGAATTTTCGTATATACCTTCATTTTGGCGTTCTAAAATTAAATTATCGTATTAATTAAAAGCTGTGAGTTTTCCTGTTATAAATAAATAAATAAATAAAAGTTGTTTTAAAAGTCTTATAAAATCTCGTGCCTACTTCGTAAGTTATATGTATATATAAACACATCGTTAGAGCCGAATGAAGTTAAGTTGAATTATGATTTTCTCAATGTTTATTCCATAAATTTAACGTATATAACTTTTGTTTCAGGTAATAATTCTCAAATATCCATTGAAACAACAACACGGGAACAAGATCACAGCGCAAGTAGGAACAACATTAATTTTAAATTAATTTTACAACGCAAAATCAATTTGGACTTCAAAGCGCCTGTCTATATAACCGGCCTGAAATATTTTCGGAAATGGAATCGTTCCGTTGTCAACGCACAGACAGACTGACAGGTGCTAAATTAAACTTTATTATTACATTAATTTAATATTGTACTGGGGACAAAGACTGGCCGCCGCTGGCGCTGATTGTTCAACGAGTGACGAACACCTATTAATTTTTAGTTGAAAGGCGACGACACTGTCGCGGGAAGACCTATTGTTGTTGATCGTTGCTACCTAATGTTTTCTTTATACAATACCTTAATTACTTCGCAAAGCCCTTTGAAAAGTCGATTTTTCTAGTGTTTATTGTTATATGAGGGAAAGATTTATATACATCTATATGACTCATATAAATTCCGAGTATACTCAAGTTAAACGCATTAACAGTCCCCTACTCAGTGAGAATGGTGTCAAAGCATTTGTATCAATTATGTCTATGGATTCGACACGCCGACGGTCATATTTCTTAATCGTGACCTCCATAAAGCTCGCGCATTTATGTGTACCCTCTTTTTTGTAAACACTACTTTATCACGCTGGTAGGCCTTATTTTTTATCTGATAACAAACGGACTAGCAATCCACCTGATGCTGAATAGTTACTGCAGCCCTACAGATACCTTCAACAGAATTCAAACAAAAACCGTAGGTGTGTTGACTTATCTGTCACTTACCCTTCAAACCGGAATAGCAAAAGCTGCACTTCTGCTTCTTGGCAGCAAAGGAACTCTTCCATTTCGTAAATCAGTTCATATTTGTTATTAGAAGCTTGTTGTTGATATCCATTCTCCTAAGTTACACTGCAACTATAGACATTATAACCGGAGGTAGACCAGGCTCTCATAGTGCTCCAGTGTAAAATACTTACTGAATAAACTGACTGAATACCGACGAAAAAAACTGCTGTTTCTTATGACGAATGAAAAAAACCGGTGACCCTTTTTACTGGTAACGAATCATTCAATCTTAGTCCTCAGAGGTGACAACACATCTAAATTTTTATTGTTAATCAAGGGGTAGTTTCAGGTGTCAATGAGTCACAGCAGCCATTTACAATCATCGTACTGTGTTCTCGCTTGGCTTAATTCTTTACAATTTTTTTAATTATAGTTAAATAATTGAAACTAAGTCAAATTCAAGCAACGGCAATACAGCGTACCAATTCATGGTAACGATAATAATTATCTCTGCTGATTTCGATCAAAGTCTAGTTGATATTAATATAGAATTAATGTAACGTGGTATTTACCTAAAACTTTAACTTAGGCAGTACTTTTCTGTATCTAAAGAATGTGATTATTACGATTCTAGAATATTGCAGTATTATAGATATACATAGGTATGTAAAAGTAGGTCTATGTACGTCCTACTGCTGAGTACAGACATTCTCATTTTTAGAAAATACGTGTTGACTAGTCATTGTTAGAAGTTTGTAGAAATATTTTAGTATTCTTACATTTTTACTTAAGAAGTCGAAAATTTGGTGATAATATGTTACAAAACTGAGCGCACATTATGGTTTTGACAGTAAGGAGATGTCGTGGCCCACAGACATCTTCATTTATCTTCCATCAAGTATCAAAATGAAGATGCGTTGCCACTCTCGAGGACTACGATGGATTGCCGTGTTTCCAGTAAAAGGGATCAATTGTTCTTTACACTCACCATACGAAACACAGCAGCATTAAGCTGCTATTTTACACTGGTATTCTGTGAGAGCGTGGTTCTTCTCTGGTCAAGCTGACCCATGTGTGTGCTACAGCCATAAAATAGCTGCAGTGTGGATCTACCACGTAAAAATCGTGTATACAATACCTATATCGTATACATTACAAAACTCTTTCTTGACTTAAGTAAACCTCATTATGGTTTATTCATAAATCCATTTAATATACAAATCGACGTTATTTTTGTAATAAAACAAAATCGACATTTATCGGCGAAAAATGTACCTAAACGTCGGAGATTGAATAAATCCGATATTCAAAGGCTCAAGTTACTAACCCCGAGATTATTGCAATGTAACTGACAGCTGACAGAGCCTTTTATAATATTATTTCTGTTTCGTGCCGCCTTAACAAAGTCATCCTGACAATTAGTTCTACTTGTAAAGTATTTTCACGCCGGTATATCAGGCTTGATGTTAGTGATGTTCTATTGGAGACTAGAAGACCAGATAATAATACAAGCAATAAAAATATTATTTTATTTTATTATTATATTATTTACGGATTTATTTAACTTTATTTATTAGACACATTTAACAGCTTCATGTATTTAAAATTAACAGTAATTTCTATATGTTATATATTATTCTATATTCTATTATATATTAATTTCTTATGGAGCGTAAACCTAAGAAGTTACAATTATAGAAAAAATTACATAATACTGAATGAGACAAATTATGAAAATTTTCTTTTGCAGACAATTGGCACCCTAATTTACATGTTTGATAGATATTCATTAGTATATGAAGCGATGGGAACTGCGATCCCCGATCAGCTTACCAAGCGCGGCCATAAACTATGAAAATCGCTTTGATACAAGTTATTATTAATATTTGTATGATAATTTGTAATACATTGTTTTAACTTATTTAATAACATAAGTTACTTTACGTCTATGACACAGGCCCTACCTAGTTTAGAAGTCAGAGGTACTAATATAACCTGAGATGTAATATTTAGACAGTATGATAATATTGTTGCGCGCCTAAGTTGACGTCATGTACCCGGCACTAGCGCCATCTGTGTCGGGTAACGGAGCGAGGAGAGCTTTCCAGAAAATGACATCACTAATCTTTCAACCGACAGCGCCATCTAGTATCGACACGAAGAACTAAGCTTCTAGAAGCCCGACACTCGAACTTTCGGCGCCTATTCGATTGGTGCGCGTATTTACTTGAATATTCTGGATGTTTCGGTGATAATGTGTATTTAAAGGCGCTGCAAGATTCGAGCGGAGAAGTATTTAATTTGGCGAGACAAGCGAAGCTTCGGAGCGGAATAAAGTAAATCAGTGTGATTAATTAGTGTTTTAACTTTAATTAGTGTAAAGTGAATTAAAGTGTTAATTTTGGTAATTCAATCGGCAGTTTTTATCGTAACGAACCTCAAGCTCGTAACAATATATATTTTTTTTTAAACGTTACCCCTACACTAAGGTTTTCTCTTGTATTGTGGGGGCAGTTTACAAACATAAATTGCACAAGGACGAACATCCAGACCCGGAACAACTACTTGTAGGCCAAACAAATACTTGTTCCGTGCGGGATTCGAACCCGCGACCTCCAGCGCAGCCACTCATTGCTAAGCCACTGCGCCACAGAGTCGTCATATATGTAAATTCATTGTTATGCAGTAATCATCATCATCATTACAGCCCTTCAGAAGTCCACTGCTGAACATAGGCCTCCCCCAAGGTGCCACAAAGCGCGGTCCTGAGCTACCTGCATCCATCGACTTCCTACATGTCTTACCAGGTCGTCACTCCATCTAGTGGGGGTCGCCCTACACTTCGCCTACCGGTACGAAGCTGCCACTCGAGAACCTTTTTTCACAAACATATGCAGTAATAAATTATTATTATTATATAACACGTTTTTAAATTACGGTTACGAGTTACGCTTTGAAGATCCTATTTTAAGCATCGATGTAGGCGAAATGAAAATATTTTTATTAAAAATTGGCCTTTACAAAGCACTTTTCAAAAGTCAAAGGACAATAGTATTACAAACAAACCTTCGTGGTATAGGCTATTTTTCATGTTTTTTTCTATTCAACTTATAAACAATAAGAAATAAAAACTTCATCTATGAAATCCGTGTTTAGCATTAGAATCTAATAATTCAAATAAAAACACTTGTCATATTTATGGAGGTCTGTGGTCTTTATATATAAAACGATCACAGATAATTTATCCACGGAACGTCACTACCCAGCATATCAATCTCATTATATAATACGATACTACGGGCGCGTATTTAATTCATCTAATTAGTGCGGACTGATTTCATGCGGCTTAATTATTATATTTCAAATGTTACAGGCGTTGATTATATGGTTTTAAAGACGATCTTTTTACTACCCTTTCATATAACGTATAATTATAATAAGTAACAAGGTATACGAGGGCGATATTTCCTACTAATTATAGATAATAAATATTTATTAATTAATAATATTCTTTTCTATAATTAACGTTTGTTAGATTACTTAATTATTTTTCTAGATCAAACTTTTCTGAAATGTTTCTCGTTGATTACTGTTAAGTTGAAGTAAATTAATCAAGAAAGAAATACGAATGTCAACATTTTTGTTTACCTATTATGTTTAAAAACTTGTTAATACATCAGATATTGCACAATTTTTTCAATTTTTATAATTTATAAATACTGCCTTATATTTATTTGGAACTGATAGATAATATAAAGTTCTTTAACCGGCTCCGGCGCCAATGGTATGCCCATTTACCATATTGAGAAGTAACCTAATAAACACACTAAATTTGCCAACTTCGAGAAATATAACCTATTTTGGGGTCATGTGAATTCGGCCATGCGAACTGTCACATATAGCAGCATGTGGCGAACTTATTAATGAATAAGTCCTGTGTCCTTTGGTGTGAGTTTTATGGAATGCAATATTTCACTTTTACCTTAGATTGAATAACAGTTATTTTTGTGTGTTATAATTTTTAACAATTTTATTTATAAGGAAAATAAATTACCTTCATGAAAATCTTTAAACGAAAAGAAAACCCCAACAAGAAAAATATTCGCAACTGGCACTCACTCAGTTGTATTAAAATTGAAAATCCCAACAAGTAACAATCAGTCCGCAAACGTCCCTTTTTGATCCCCTTATTATCTCTGGCAAAATATAGACTGCATTTCTGAGATTGACTCAATTAAAAAAGTAAAAAAAAAACACCACATGTCGATCTTTTTGTCCCTCACTCAGGACAAGAATGATTTGCGACTATAAACCAAATCTATCTTTAGGGTTATAGTCACAAAGTTTAAAATCGATTCACTTTCGATATCAATGAGAGAATGGTAAATTATGCGCTCCAACAGTGAACGTCGCGGCTAATTTAAACAGCACAGACAGAAAGTCCAATGTCGAATAAACTAAAAATAAAAATCAATGTCTTTTAATAGCTAGAGCAGACATCCCTTCAACATGAATTATTTCGAAATGGAAACTAGTAAAAAACTGTTTTAATTGTCATACGGGCTACGTGTTTGTCGTTTTATTTTTCTTACCATAATAAATCAGATGATATCTCTGTGGAACGTAATATTTTACAGCGATTCTCATAAAAAAAACGTAATTAATCTTTTATCTCATAATGTGAAAGAAGGGGTTCTATGTAATTTTAGCTTTTGTATAAACGTTTAATGATCAACACTTAGTGCGTTGATTTATTTCTAAAGAAAGACCTAAGCACATCATAGTACCATACGCTTCGCACCTTCGACACGGATTTTGTCATCAGTTTGCTACTAGTATCTGACAAGATAAATACAAGATTGTATCAGATCTGAACGGCATCTATCGGAGGTCACAAGATCTTTTGGGCTTTTCTCTAAGTTACATATTAGGAAACTTTGGGAGTGAGGTTAAGTGTAGAAATCATTATTATTATCATCATCATCACCATTACAGACCATCAGCCCATTGTAAGCCCCAGTCATGGTCAATACTAATTTATAGGGCGATAATATATTCTTTGGCACAATTTCGATGTTTCGAGGATCATCATTAACACTGAATGTTAATAATTTTGTCAGCAACTATTATAAAATCATTTTTCCCATCACGCACATCATTAGCTCTCAAAAGTCTACTGCTGAGGAGGATATGCATCTCCGCAGGTACAAACCTACCTGTACCTGTATGTACATGGTTATATTATAGTTGTAGCACGAATGGGTCGGTTCGGTCGGGGTAGGACAACGATCTCACAGAAAACCAGCTTAAAATAGTAGCTGAATGCTGTGTTTTGTATGATGAGTGTATAGAACCGGAGACCCTTTCCAGGAAAAAGCGAGGTATCCCATCTTGGTCCTCAGGAATATCAACGCATCTGCATTTTGATTCTAATCGAGGATAAATGTTGATGTCTATGGGCCACAGCATTCACTTATCGTCAAATGAATATGTGCTTGTTTTTCACCATTACTATATAAAAAAATCGTCATGTTTGGCCATTATAAAATTCACCATTGTAAAAATGCGCTATCTCCATTGTACTTAAAAAGTTATGAAAATGCTTTTTTCTGAAAAAGAAGATAATAATATAGAATTTACATTGAAGCTATTTACATCTGTTTTTTCTACAATATAGACAATGGCGTGCAAAACATCATCCCTGAAAGTGTAATCAACTTATCACATAAAAATAAATAATATTATATTATGATACTTAAAGCTGCTTGGCGCCGACTGTAGTTTGTTGGGGATCACGTTTGGTTTTGAATCGTATAAAGTAAATCCATACATATTAATAAAAATTAAGTTTTTGTCTGTATTATCAAAATATGTGTACTTTATTGAGCTTAAGGTTGTTTTCATGCTATTAAGACACACTAAAATGTCTGTCCATCTCTGTCCGGTACTCTTCAGAATGGTTTAAGCAATTGTTATGGAACTTCACGCGTAGATAGAGGGTAATGTCAGCAGTGATCTAAGCTATATTTTATCCAAATAACTTAATTTTTGATTAAAACTACTTTTACGAATTTAATGACGTTTAATTTTAATTTTAAATATTTTAATTTTTAATTCCCGACGTTTCGGATGCTCGGGAACTGAGGTGACTGACATCCAGATGTCATTGTTAAACCCGGAGTACCTTCAGCTTTTTTAATTATTGTTATTGGTATGGTATGGTAATTAAAAAAAGCGGAAGGTACTCCGGGTTTAATAATGACATCGGGACGTCAGTCACCTGTCCCCCGTGACCATGGGTGCTGGAAAGCACCCGAAACGTTGCGAATTAAAAACTAAAATAATTAAAACCAAAATTAAGCACGATTAAATCCGTATAAGTAGTTTTAACCAATGTGTAGTGTTCGCTTAAATATAAGGAATCGTTATGTAAACTTAATTTGTTTTAACAAAACGCAAAATTGAAAAAACAAATGGTCTGCGATAATTACGTTGTATCTAAATATCTCCACATTAATAGATCCGACCCAGGCGAAACCGAGGCGGTTCGCTAGTCGTAAATTCATGGTAAACAAGTAAACCGGATTAAGTATTTGAATCTACGATAACTCACTTCTTCGATTTGACATAAAACTGATTAAACAATTAATATTACTCTTCGTCTTTCGTAATTAATTTCAACATTTACAATGAGCAATAAATCGTACTGCTTTGATTACTGTCGATTATATATACAATTTGTAATTCATTTCTTCAATGTGGATTGAATCCGAAGATATAAGAACTTAATTTTATAAAGTATTTTGATAAAAGGATGATAAATAGTATAGTACGTGAGGGTAATACGGTTATGCTGTTAGTACGGTCACTTTCTTATAACTCTGAAACTACAGCCTTGTTTACTTGCGTGCTTTGTTGTGCGATAGCTCTTCATCGGTCAATCAAATAATAAATGGTCAAAAGGGCGCTCTTTTATCGACGCCTTTTTGACATTGGATATTATAGTAAATGTTTTTTAGTCGATTTTAGTATGATGTAGTGTAGTTAGTTTTTTTTTGAGTTGACTTTTCGAAGTGATCATAATTATTGCCAAGGCTTGTTTGATATTTTTTCTTAATATATTAAGGATAGTACACGACTTTGTGTTTTCGTCTCTATCCTTATCTTAGTTTTGGTTTTATAGGGCGGCAAAGCTGACCATATTCCCCTCACGTACCTTAGTATAAAACTTTTAGTATTAATTTAGTTACCGCTAAGTTTTAAATGAATCTAAATTTGTTTACTATTATAAGTGATTTAATCCCCTGCGAGCCTACTAGCTATAATAACTATAGTAAGCTCCAAAAACATAAACTTTAGGAACTTGGACATCCATACTTAAGAGGGATTTGGATTGAAAAAAAAAATGGAAAACCCGTTTAACCGTAACGCAGTTATCCATTATTCTTTTCTGTCATCATCGTCATAGTTACAGCCAATTACAAGTCTACTGAACATAGGCCAACATAGGCCTCCCATAAGGAAAGACACAAAGCACGGCCCTCTGCCCCTGCATCTATCGACTCCCTACAGCTTTTGCCAAGTCATCACTTCTATATTAGGAGGTTATTATAGTCGCATTCAAAATCACTCATCCTTCTTAAGAACACCGAAACCTAGGTACCTATCCAATTATATAGTATTATATCTATCTATAATAATTATATGTAATATCTATACATATATTTATACAGGGTTATTTTTCAAAGAGTAGCCAAATTTTAAACTTAATTTCAAATATATAAGTTATGATAAACCGTTGTGGCAGTTTTTAAAAATACGAGTAAATTAGACATCTACTTTTATTTGAAATTATCCCAAATTGAATGTAATTTATGGGCGACAACGTTTTTGCCTACCGATCATCCCTTACGAATGTGTGCGTGCGCATAGTTAAAATGATGCATTACCGCGCGTTTTGAATTTAAAAATAAAAATGACAGAATGTTTGAGATTTTTTTAAATTAATTTTTCGTCACCATTTGCCTATATTACTTATTCTGAACCTTCTCTGCAAATTTGGCCAATTATTGTAAAATAACCCTGTATAATACTCTCCTTCTTTGTATATGTCAGGTCACATCTATGTCAGCAATGTTGGGTGCATTCTAGATGCTGTTCTACATCGGTTTCAATGGTACGAGCTTTCGTCGCGTACGTTTGCACAGCCTGTACCGTACAGCTTTCAGAGGTAGCTTGTACTATTTTTCGTTTGAATTTGTTTATGTCCAGGAACAGAGCTTGCAATGGCTACTTTAGACAGACTGCAAACTAGTAGTTATCATTCTAAAGCAGGTAAAAATAAACACATAACAATTGAAGAAATGGATTTGTTACCAGCCCTACCGGCATTCGCCCACGCCCCGTCGCGCCTTCACGAAAGAAAGGCCAGGGTTGTCACGCTATTGATTCACTCGCGATAGATAGAAACGGAAACTAGCCGTTAGCGCAAACCTCGGAATTTATTTCTCTATTTACGATATAGATCGAAGTCATAACATACAACTCATCATTACGCTTAATTGGTATACATTACGTATTCATTAATGTCACTGTTCAACGCGTTCGTTTTTTTTTTTGTAAGCATAGAAAACTTACGGTAAATAGTGTTGAAGAACAAACATTTTAATATTTTTTGTATTATATACGCGTATACCACATTACATTTACATTACATTACAAAACTTATATTACTGATTTTATCGCGTTTCATTTTATAATTTTTGAGTTCCTAGCTTGATTGTGAATGTGGTTTATATTCAATTTTATTTACCAAATATATGGCTGACGTAAAGCTCTGACGCCCCGGGAAAGCTGCAGTTTGTGAACATGTTAAGGATCATCCCAACTATTACATCAAATTTGATAGCGCACAATCCTCGCAAAATAACACCGATTCCCTCAAAGGACATTTTGCAAAGCTATTGACATTAAATAAACATACTGATTTCAATAGAGAAGATGGTTGGGTGACTATTGCTTGAGGTCCTATAATTAATAAAATACGAGACCTGACATTTGCAAGCTAAAGGAAATCCATGTTCAGGATGTTAAACACCTCAGTCCCCTGTGGTTGTAGATCTTGTTAAGAATTAAAAAAGTAAAATCAAACGCGACAAAAATCATAACGTCAGTTTTATTCAACAATTATCTTTTTCAACGCTTTATGAAAACAATATTTAATTGCTAGTCGTTTACTTTAACCAAGCTTCTATACCTTAATAAATTAGAGAATAATACAAATTATAAATTAATAAAAACAAGCAAGTTTTAATTTAGGAGGCATTTTTTGAATAAGTTTCTTTACGTGGTAAAGCTACACTGCAACAGCTATGGTAGCTCGACCAGGATAAGACCACGCTCTCACAAAATGCTAGCGTGAAACAGCAAAGTAATGCTGCTGTGTTTCACATGGTGAGTTTAGATAAACTAGTAACCCTTTTTACTGGTACCGAGGCATTCTATCTTAGTCCTTAGGCGTGACAATGCATCTACATTTTGATTCTTAATCGATAATATAGGTATGTTTATGGACCATGGCATCCTCTTACCATCTGGTGGACTACGTGCTCGTTTGTCACACTTATTCTTTAAAAAAAAAGTAAAATAAAACTTCTGTTTTTGAATCTAATTCATACTTTGACAACCTATCTCGTACACGCAACTTTACTGTAAACATAACGAAATTGTACCTATGAATGTGACGGTTTTCACTTATTTAAAGGTTAAGGTGAACTGTATTTAATAGAAATGACGTTGTATTTCTTAAAGTGCTTATTTTTTATTTTGTGTTACTTTTATAGAAAGTTTTATTTATAAATCTTCAATTTGAATTTGCTATTTTGTAAAACTATTTTTACTGATATAGAAAGCTACTGTTGAGGATTAAAGGTTGAGAAGGCCAGTATAATCAGGGACTGAAGAAACTGTAAAAATGTATGGAAATGACATTATCTCAATGTTAAGTCACGACTTGACGTTGATTTCATTCATTTTATGTTTCTTCTACCGTTTGCTATTTTAGAAAGTCGAGTTTGCTAATGCCGCTAATAACGACGACTCCGTGGCGTAGTGGCGTGGCTGCGCTGGGGTCGCGGATTCGAATTCCGCACGGAACAAGTATTTGTATGGCCTGCAAATAATTGTTCCGAGTCTAGATGTTTGTCGTTGTGCAATTTATGTTTGTAAACTGCCCCCACGATACAGGAGAAAATCCTAGTGTAGGGGTAACGTTTTGTATATTTAAAAAAAACCTTATTCGCTTGAAGTTCATTGCGATGAACTTAACTAAGCAGCGAAATAGCAGCCTTGTTAGCCCTGATAGAGTAACAGACGGACACAAAGTCATCCCGGTGATAAGTGGGTGTTGACGCCGATAGCTGAATCTGTCCTCGATATAGAATCAAAATATAGATGCGTTGTCACCCCTGAGGACTTTGATAGGATGCCTCGTTTCCAGTCAAAGGGTCTTCGGATGTCTACACTTAGTATACAAAACACAACACCATTAAACTGCTATTTCATTCTGGTATTCTGTCTGCTATTTTGATGGTAGAGATTCGTGACACAACCGTAATATAACTGCAGTGTGAATCACCACTTGTAAAATGTTTATATTATTTATATAAAATTTGCTCTATTCACCACGATTGGCAACCTGGTTGGGAACCGCTGTCCCAAACATTTCGTGTCTATGACGCGCTCGCTGATGCTCGTGGGTATTTTATTCCGGATCCATATATTATCCACACATCCATTACAGCGTATGAAGCTCCACTGCTGGACATGGCCTCCCCCATAGATTTCCTATATTTTGCCATAGCTGCCACGCTTGACGGGCGGGTTGGCAACCGGAGTTTAAATAGTTTTCATCTCCTGCTTTGTTTTCCTTTGTCGTCTTTTACGTCACCCACGGAATGATATGGGGTAGTAGATATTCGCACACCGCCCCTACACGATCATATACGATATGTTAAGCTATTTGCTTAGATTGTCATCACAGGACGATTAAAGGTAGTAAAAAAACGACAAAACAATATAGTGTGTATTGACCATAGAATACTATAACACATACATAATAGAACGGGGGAGTGGGCGGAGCCCGTGTAGCTAACATGTCACTAACATGTCAATTCACACCTATAAATGTCAACACATCTCTTTTGACGTTACAATCGTTTTCAATTTTCGTGTCAAGCGTCGCTGCATGCAAATTCTTTAGAAAATGCCAAATTGCACACTATTCACAAACAAATATGTATTAAAATTTAAACGATTTATTTTTTTAATGATGATCTTGAATTTTTGATTGATTTTTGATTGACGTTTGATTCGAATTCGTTCCTTATTTAGTAAACTTACGAATAACGTATCTACAAACCACAAATCTACGAAACAAGTAATGGAAACACACATCGTATCCATTACATCGGTTCTTATAAAGACCCGATATTGATTCTAGCGGGGGCCTCTTACAGTCGGTAATCATACACGCCGTAGCCGCTCTATACCCGAGGGCACAATTACGTATATCTAAGGCAAATTTCCTCTAACACAGACCCACGGTCAGTTATTCTAATGCAGTAGCAGAACAGTTATAGAGGCAAATTAAGTAATATGCCATTTCACTGGGGCCGGTATTTGCTGTTGCCGTGCCTTGCGGGCTTGTAATATATAGGTATAAAGAACATTCCGCAGAATTGCAACAAAATAAACAAATGAAACTGATGCTAGAATTAATAACGCATATCATATTTCAATTTAGCGTTCCGAAAGCACTCGAATGCAATTTACGGACATAATAAAATTTGGCATTTATTGGAAACTTAGTACCGGTTGTGTTTTTGTACGAATTAACTGCTCATCTAATATATAAAAAATAGTTTTTGTTTGTTTGTATTTTATGCACAGCTATACTGTTCATCAGATTACAGTAAAACTTTGTGAACAGGCCTGGTAGGTGGCGGTGTTGTAGAATCCAGATATCACCCGTGCGAAACCGGGGCAGATCGCTAGTTTCATTTAGTTTTCCTTTATTATTTTGTTATGTAAGGCTTTTAATTACCGCGTAATGTAATTTCATTTGCGCATGTAACTTCTAAATATTTACAATGCGTGGTTCTGAATAACTTTCGTATCGTTTAAATTATAGGCATTTATTTACCTGTTACCAGCGGAAGACTTCAGTTTACCTACACTTAAATTCGATTTAAACAAATGATGCTTTTTGCTTATAAATATTTGTACATAGAGTAGGACTATCTATTTGGTCTCGTGGTCGTAAACGCCAATGCGTATCCTGAGGTCACGGGTTCGAACCCCGGGTCGAGCCAAAATCAATTAATGGGTTTTTCTGTCAAGAAATTCTCAGTAGCAGCCCAAAGTCAGGAAGTTGAGGGTGTTTCACCCCGTGCCTCGGAAAGCATGTCCTGCGACCTGATCTATCTCCGGTCGGGTCGAATTTCCGTCCCATTGGACTATGGAGATTGAAGTGAGGGTATAGAGAGTGCAGTGCACCTGTGCTTACGCGCACATTCGTGCACTATAATCCCGACCTGCGCAGATGGCAAGTCTTCGTTTAAACTGGCCGTTGTGACTGAAATGCGGTCTGGAGGATATAACAGTGTACAATATTACCCCCCATTCGGGCTAATGCTAACTAAAACATTGAATTTTGTACGGTGAGTGTCGCGAACCGGAGCCTCTTTTTACCAGTAACGAGACATGTCATCTAAGTCCTCATCGGTGATAACGTATAACGATAACGTATCTATATTTTAGAGTAATGACTATAGTGTAATTTATGTTTTAACTGATTTCTCTGTGATCTACGTTGTCTATTGTGGCCGTAGAAGTAAAAGAGGAGATCTCCCGCCGGGCAAGGTGTTCTGCCCGGGGGAGCGGCCAACACTCCGTGTGATTGTTCGGAGATGTTCTATATATACTGTTTATGATTCGGAATTTTGATAGTGTGATTTAGGCTTCAGTGTGATTCGCTTGCGGCGCGACGACAGCGCCGCCACACTATATTTAGTTCAATGCAGTAGTCATTTTACTGGTCATTACTTTTTAGCTTATATATACATTAATACATTACATTTACCTTATATTTTTTATATATATATATATATATATATATATATATATATATTATAGTGCCATATATATACATTACATAAAATATAAGAAAATTCACTATCCCATATCATCTCGTGCGTATCGTTAAGGACCATCCAGGGAAAGGAACACAGAATTCATAGAATATTCCTGATAACGTGTAATAACTAAGGCATGCCTTATATCCAAGGAGTTAGTTTATTGAGGAGGCCTATATTTAGCGGTGGATTTTGATGGGCTGTGGTGATAATCATGATAAATGTAATTACATTTATAAAAGTTTAAGGTAAAGCCACGCTGCGGCTATATTATGGTTGTAGCACAAATTGGTCGGCTCGACCGGGGAAGGACTACGCTCTCGCAGTATACCACCGTAAAATAGCAGCTTAATTCTGCTGTGTTTCGTATGGTGAGTGTAACCGGAGACCTGTTTTACTGGAATCGAGGTATTCCAACTTACTCCTCAGGGTTGACAATGCATCTGCATTTTAGATGTCTATGAACTACCGCACCCAGTTACCATCAGGTGGACTGTGTGCTCGTTTGTCAACCTTTTTCTATAAAAAAAGCTTTGGTGTCAACAGAAAATGTTTGGTTTCTTTCGATAAATTTTCAGATAACAATTTCTGATTACTGAACGTAATCAGAAATTGTTGTGCTTGTACGTAATTATTGAAACGCGTGATCTTTGGGCATAATAATACAACGCGCAACCAATTGGGGATGTGCCCGACCGCATATCCATTGAATACGTTCACATCACATCAACATATTGAATAGCGCCGTACGCAATGGATAGTTGGTATGTAGTGTAGCAAAATATTTGTCACCATCCAGACTGGCGGAATGCGTACTTCCAGTTTCCGCTGGATCGATTATTGCTGACTCAGGAATCCTAATTAGTCTGGTTATATACGTTTCGACTGTTCGGAATACCCGCGAATTGAATACGCGGTTTCGAATTTGCATTTGGTTAGCGGCGTTAATATATAAGTCTCCTATAGACGTCATTGAATTCACGAAAATAATTAATTAATTAAGATATAAATAAATTGTATAGGTACACTAAATTTGCATTTAGATAGTGACATTACTATATATGACTGCTGTAGAAGAACATTTTATTCACACAATGATTACCTGTATTACAGTATATTTAATTTTTTTTCCAATATTGTATCATTTATCTATTCTGCCGCAAGAGTGCAGTAAGGTCGACTTGGACGATTCCGAATAGTGATTTCTTATATTTACGCGAACACTACATTTTTTAGGGAAAAATAGTCAAATGGTTAGATCTCGTTATGCCGAAAATATTGCAGCATTTTGAATTATAATGTTATGATTATTTTTTTTTTAACTTTTTAAACTATAACTCTTATACTGTAAAAAATTACCAAACTATGGGTCTACGATTTTATCATTTCTTAGTGGCGGCTGGCTTGCGTTAAAAAAGTTTTCCTCCCTTCTTATTGCTCCTTTAATTACTTGACTTTTAATTCCCGACGTTTCATCATCTCAGTCACCGCGGTCACCTCAGTGCCCCGTGACCACGGGTGTTGGAAAGCACCCGAAACGTCGGGAATTAAAAATCAAATAAATTAAACGCGATAAAATCCGTAAAAGTATTTTTAATCAATGAATCCGAAAAGGTTTTTTTTTTCATTACAACAGGTGAAAAACGAACTTTCAGTCAGATGAATTCGTTTGTCAAACGAAGAAGGCTACAAATGTGTTGTCTGAAGACTAAGATAGATTGCCTCACAGCCTGTAATTATATTGCCTATCTATACCTTTTATATCAGACACTTCAGCAGTGCAAGTACTGCTATTTGGATTTTTAAAGAAAGAAATTACTAGTGGGCAAATTAAGTTTCAAAATTATTTTATTTTCTTTTCTACTGTGGTTGACCCTTCTCATAAACTAGAGGAGATCTCCACAGGTCTAAACATAATCGTCGTAAGGCGTAAGCTGTAACTGTTTTAGCTCAGAGTTCTCTTTTGCTATCACGTTTTCAAAAGATAATTCGTGGAGATTTGGTTTGCCAACTTGTACAGAATGAAATTGTAATAAACACCGTAGTTTATGTACTGATTCTTATTCAAAGTCAATTTCAAAGGACACAAACAACCCGTGTTTGATCGCCGCTGTCACAACTAAAGTTAGCGTAAACTGCCAACTATTACCAATAGAGGGCACTGTGAGGTAATATATAAACTTTTCTTTTCATGGAAAAGAAAAATGATGAATTCTGAATAAACGTTTAGTTGGGTATACCTAAATGTTCAATTAACAGCCAACTCTGAAGTCTTTCTTTTATATAATAAGGATGGCAACCGAGCACACAGTCAACCTGATGGTAAGTGGATGCTGTGGCCCATAGACACCTACAATTATCTTCGATTAAGAATCAAAATGCAGATGCGTTGTCACCCCTGAGGCCTACGATGGAATGCCTCGTTTCCAGTAAAAAGGGTCTCCGGTTCTCTACACTCACCATACGAAACACAGCAGCATTAGGCTGCTATTTTACGTTGGTATTCTGTGAGATGCGGTCTGCGGTCATTCCTCGGTCGAGCCGACCCATTCGTCCTTCAACCATAATATAGCTACAGCGTGACTATACCTCGTAGAAAGTCACCCTTAACTTCGTACTGCTACTAAAATTACTTTTTATTTGTGTTAGCAACTTGTTATATCAAAGGGCTTGTTAGGATCAAGTGGAAATGCGTAGATCGTAAGGAGGCGCGTGTCGATCATTTACATACATTAAGAATCAGAGCTTATTCAAGAATGACGACGTCTCTATCCCGATTATCATTTTTTTTGAGTGTATTTTACAATTGTAATGCGAAACGCGCGAGATGTTGGAAATGTCAAATTTCAAATTACATTAGTGAGATATGTTATACGTATACTTGCTATATACTATGATATTGTTATGTATTAAAATCATAGAATACTATAATACACAACAGAATGGCTGTCAACCTTATTTTGTACGAGGATCGGCGTCGCCGGGAGCAGACATACAAGCAATTACGTTGTATTATCAGTTATCACTACTACAAAGCCAATTCGTTGTTTTAAATGAAAGAGCAAATTTACACATTTATAGACTTTTGATTAATGTTTTCGACCCAAATATTTCTTTATTTTTGTTGCTAATATTTACATAAATATAAATAGTTTCGATTTACTGGTTGTAGGTTACGTCTCCTTTTATTAATTCCATTTCACGCCGTTCTTTCGACTCGTAATTATTGCACAATTTACCATTTTTTAAATAATTTGCTTGCATCGACGCTTGACCCAAAAATTGGAAACTATTGTTTGTGTTGACATTTATAAGTGTAAATTGACATATTAGTGACATGTTAGTGGCTACACGGGCTCACATAGTATTCTATGATCAAAATTTACCATTATTAATATACAAAAGTTAAGTGACAACAGAACTGACAGTCCTTTTGATGGCAAATGGGTACTACAGTCCATTTACACCTGCAGCTAACTTCAAACAAAGCAGGCTTCAGATGCGTCGTCACCTCTGCAGACTAAGACGAAATGCCTCACAGACCGAAATTACACTATTTCTCTTTACTCCTCAAAACGTCACAAAGGCGTTAGAAATAGGTAAGAAGGTGATAAGAAGGTGGTAAAATGCATATAATATTATTATGATGTGTAAGGTCTTCTTTTTGGAGTAGTAATCCGGCTCCAGGATTCTGTGTAGGTACCACACTTAATTATTTCTGCCGCCGAGCAACATTGCGTGTAGTGCTTTGTCCCGATCTGAAGGGTATAAAGTCCTCAGAAGTGACAATGCTTCTGTAGCCTTCTTTGAAGTTTGCTGCAGGTCTCCATAAACTGTAGCCACTTACCATCAAGTGGACAGGAAGTTCGTATGTTACTTCGATTTTATTAATTAATAGTTTATGAATTAACACACATTTTTTAACGTATATAAAAGAATAGGTATTCTTAAATATCACAGCGACTGAAGCCTCGAAGTCGTCAGTTCGAATTTCGTATTTGTCTACTATCACTACAATCACTGGCTCAAGTATTTTACCTCCGTTGGCGTGGTTTGTAGCTATGTAGTATGTAGTATGTAGTATGTAGCGTTGTTAGTTTCTTGTAATATTTATTATTTGCCTAAATCATTTTGTCAATAATTAATTATTTTACCGTTCTTAAAGAGGCCGATTATTTATCAGGAAGCGTATTTAGGTACATGTTGTTCAAAGCGCTAAAATTCGCAAGTTGACATAAATTTTAACACCTCAACAAAATATCGAAATCTTCAAACAATGGCGTGTCACCCCCATTGCGGGGATTGGGGTCGTTGAACCCTCACAGAATGAGAGCTGAGGTAACATCAACGCTGAGGATTATTCTTTTGTTATTATTTAACTTTTTTATTACGTGTCCTACTTGTTTATTGGAAAAAATAACAGTGAACTTAACAAAAAATTATCTGTGCTCTATGTCGACTGTGCTTTTATGTATGTTAAAAGAATAAAGTAATGTTTTCATAATTTAACAAATTCGGTATACTGGGCTATAATTTTTTGATATATTTGACTTTAAAAGCTATTTAATTGTAGGAAAATTAATTTATTATTTATACAATATAAAATACTTTCGTATAGAATTACGGCGACCGAAACGAGGCAATCCATTTTAGTCCTCAGGGGTGACAGCGCATCTGCATTTTGAATCTTAATAGAGAATAAATGTAGATGTCTATGGGCCGTAGCATTCACTTACCATCAGGTGGACTGTATGCTCGTTTGACCCTTATTCTATAAAAAAAACACCTCAGACCCCTCGTAAAAATGGGTGCCGTCCGTCAGAAATTAAAGAACTTAAAATTAAACGCGATAAAATCCGTAAGATTTCTTTTATTCAATAAAAATGTTTTGTTCTAAGACAGTAGTGATTCCCAACCAGTAACCCGAAGAGCTTAAATAATATGTATTTACCATGTTATGGTCCGCGAAATATTTAAATATTTTTCCTACCAAATCTTTTTTAATAACACATTTGTTATTTTTAATTACTTTGTAGCTTTTTCAATAAATACACAATAATACTGTTAATGAATGCTGTATTATATATCTTTTCAGTGTACTACATAATAATGTTAATAGTTGTGATTTTAATTTATTGTTATATTAACATATTTTTTTATTTCACCTTGTGGTAAAAGTGGTCCCTGGTCAAAATAGTTTGGGAAGCCCTGTTGTAAGATATAATAAAGTATTCTAAAAGTCTTAATATTATAGTAGTGTGATAAACTATACGTATTTATAATTAAACATTTTAATGCATTTCGAATACTCAATCATAAGCAGTGATGTAAATTTAATTATAAAAATTAATAGACACTGCTCTTTTTTGTTTTCAAGCAGTACTGCGAAGAACTACTTAAAAATATGTCAAAAACACTTGGTGGCAAAATTATAAAAACTTTTACAAAAAAATAATATTAACAATATATATTTTTACTTTGTTCCATTTGCTATTTAGTCTGAAATATTTCGGCAACCCCACGACTTCAATAAGCATTTTAAGCGCTTATTAAGAATTCAAAACAACAAAGTACTCTTAAATTTTATTTAAAGGTGATCGCACACCTGCCTGATTGAAAGGTGGAGTGCTATTACTTCTATATACTGTATAATTATTGCTACATATCGATTTAAATACGTAAATGTGCAATAAAATGTACTTTGAGAAAACGCCCGACGCTACATCGAGCAGGTGTTGAGATATCCTTACAAATAAAACCAGTTTAATTGAGCATTCTCTTTCCTTTAACACAATCAGGCGTCGGGTTCACTAATATTGTGTATAGGCCCTTTTTAGCGCATTAAAAAAGTTGAAAAGGGCTAATATGCGAACATAACACATTCATTAAGTTATTGTTAAGTTAATAAGTAAAAATAGTGCGGACCATTTAATTTGTCAGCCCGGGCCATTATAAGCTTATTCCGCTTGCAACCTGTCGTCGTTTTTTTGTATGAGTGAATCAGTCTATTTAGTCATTTGATGTAGACATAATTTCAACAATACTTCTAAAGTCGGATTTTGACTAAGTCAGCATACAATATATATGATTCTTAGAGTAATTACATACATACGTATGAGATATGGTTTCATTAATAATTTATTACAGCCCATCAAAAGTCCACTTATAATTATAGGCCTACCCCATGGCTTGCCTTATAGGGGATATATATCCCATAGATACCAATCGTGGTAGGCGGGCTGGCTACCGTATTTTTTTATTTTTTTTGAGAAGGTACTGCTCTCCATCTTCTGTTTTAATTCTCTCTGATGAATCTTCAGAAACCGACGGGATCATATGGGCTAGTAGTTTTTCACTACGACTTAGGGACCTTCATCAAAAGAGCCTACTCCTTTTTAGTTGTTGTTGTAGCAGATGCCCTGGTGTTGCAGTTGTTCATGAGTGGCGGTAATCACTTACCATCAGGTGAGCCGCAGGCTCGTTTGCCCCCTCTTCTATAAAAAAAGGAAACAAAGGGACGCACTTAAAAATACTAAATATTAATACAACTAAATGTTCCTAGCCTTCCAAATATGTATGGTCTTACCAACTACGGTTATGTTACTCCAAGGCCAGTCTCTAGTTTGAAATAAATTCGAGCGTACGTTATTTTAGCACTAAATTCTTTAATTCGATAATTCCAAGAGGACAATAATAAATAAAGAAAAACAATTTGTAATATTGTTTTCATCTAATATTTAATATTTAACTGGCGACGTTGAAAAATTGGTTCAATGAGTCGGAAAATTATCTTCTCTTGTGTTAAATATATGATACAGAAATGTATCGAATAAATAAAATAAAAAGAAATATTGTAGAAATTAAATCAGAATTCCATTATACTTGTTTAACGACGCTACGGAGCCGAATTGGCGATGTCTAAGCCCTTGGTCGCAACGTTCTAGGGCCTCGAGTTCGAAGCCCGCGTGGAACAAACGTTTGTGTGACTGAATAATACGTACGGTTCGTAATTGTTCCCGATGTATATGTCTGTCCTTGTGCAATTTATGTACGTAAGCCGCCCTTACGATACATGAGAACACCTACCGTAAGGATAACGTTTAAAAAATAATTCGACAAAAAATTAATTAAACATTAAAAAGTTTTTTCTTCAGCCATTTTAAGGGCTTAAGGAAATACTTTTCATAGTTTTTTTAAAGCGCAGCTACAATAGACTAATAGTTAATGTACGGAACGAAAATCTAAAGTTGTAAGTTCGAATCCGCTATTCGACTATTATGGCATGTATCTCCAAACACTAAGAGTGGTTAGTAGAACATGAGTAGGGTTATTAGTATTGTCAGTTTTTTTTTAAATTAAATAAATAGGTGCTCTAGATGGTATGCATTTCTCAAAAATCTAACCAAAGCTGTTTCCATCGCACTGGTATTACTGTTTGCTATTATCTTCTTCACCAGCCTGTAAGAGTTTACAGCTTCGTCACGCTTTGTGGGAGAGTTAACGATCGCAGTGCCGGACGTTTGATGCTGCTACCCATGTTCAGTCATAGTTTACTCCTCGCGTGACCATAATGTTTAAACCGCCGCTTATTTTTTTTAAGAGCCCTAAGATTTTTCTGACATTAACCAAAGTTACATCTTAAGACACCCACGTTCCACGGGAACGCAATGGAGTCCGTATTGATTATCTTACGTCATACGTGCGATACTTCTGGTCCTGCAATCGTCAGTTGGCCTGTTCTACTAATCCTACCCACAATGGGAAATTCCCATTTCCAACATCGGACTTTACGAACTGAAGAAGATTAAGATAAAGTGTTATGACGTCATAGATCTTTCTCCTTCTTTTTTTACATTTTAAAACCTTAATTAAACATATCATAGAGATTTAACCAATTTTTGAGACATACCCTCGACATCATTATTATGGCCATTCATAAATTTAATACTGAACATTGTCCCTCTAAGGAATGCCACAAAACACAGCTACAGCTACTTCATCCATTGACTCCCTGTACCTCTTACCAAGTCATCACTTTTATATTAGGTGGTTATATAATAATAATAACAATGTCGTCCAGACCGAATTTCGGTCACGGCGCTGCCTTAACGGAGACTAGCCATTGGTGCAGGATAGGATTATATTGTCCAAGAGTATGCGCATTGCGCAAGCACAGGTGCACTCTATATTCCCTCACTTTTGTAATTGGACGGTAAAACGACACGACCGGAGAGAAAATCAGGCGCAGGACCAACAGCTTTACGTGCTTTCCGAGGCACGGGGGTGAGAATCCGCCAACTACGGCTCCAGGCAGCAACTGAGAATTTCGACCCGGGATTCGAACCCAGGACCTCATGATCAGCAGTCGTACTACAACCACTAGAACAACGAGGCGGTCGGTTAGTGGTTATATATGGTTAAATTCAAATGTCACTTAGGTAACCATTTCAGCTTACTTATCCGTTGTAGTATGCCGGTGAATCTGGTTCTACTTTAAATATTCTTATTACTACATAATTAATATTTTCGTTACATTACGTTGCAAAGTAAAAACAAAGCAAGTTATAATATTTTGTAGTATATTATATTATTATTGATAGTGTCAACTATTGGTATTATTTTGTCTGTTTACACTTTTTAAATCTTTTTTTAATTTTCGACAACCGTTAAGTGATCTGAGTCGCACGTCACATGTTAGAAAAAAGTCAGCATTCGTCCAAAATCCTTAGTTGATCAAGTTTCGATTCTGGTTGTACTGCAATATTGTTTCTAATTCAACACACCCCTAACCTCCTAACGTTTTATCGGATATATAAGCTAGGACATAAATGTGCCTCTATTTACACGAAAGCTTTTAAGACTATCACTTCTGACATTATTCGTTGTCGCCATAGTCGACATTATCCAGGAAAACATTATACAAATTATTTTGAGCATGCAGTCATGAGTTATTTAAATATTATTCTATATAATGCCAGCAATGTAAAGTGAAGAAAGATAAACAGTCGCCTTACACAAGAGGCACCTGCTTAACTCAATAAAACAAATTACGAGAACCACTCAGTATGAAACGCAGGCACCTGACACCTCGGCTCAACTTAACTGAAGATTGATAAAGATGAGACTAAGCGTAATGCAATTCGTCTCCAGTCACTTTAGCGAGCTCCACTCCAGGTTCTATTTGTAACAGTCAGATTGTCTGACAGTAAGTCTAGACTTGAGACGTCTTGAAGGAACTAGGCGAGATTGATCTTAACATTAACATACATTAAGAGATAGCGTGGTGACGTGGCACTAGTGTGCTCCATTTTTATTTGAGAGGGATTATGTTTTGTACATATAACTTCGTATAAAATCATTATGGGTATAAAATTTCTGTCTTGTTTTGATATCTAGCTAAATAAGAGTTCCTCAAAGTTACAGCCGATGTATGTTCCACTACTGGGCACCGGCCTCCCCTTATTTCAGAGACGGTTTTAGGGTAAGGAAGTGCCCGCCGCGCTGCCCTAATGCGTGTTGGCGAATTCACATGTCTTCGAAATAATATTTTTCTTATTTCTTATTTCTCATACATTTAGGTATCTTCACGAAGTTTTCCTTCACCGCCGAGCGCGTAGTAAATCAGCATTGAAAACTGCCATTAACAATTTCATTGGTGCCGGCGAGGATCGAACTACTGTACTGTACTGTACTGTGAATTTTACAGAGATCGCTAATCATCTGATCTACCACGGATATGCATATTAGACTGTCTTATAACCACCTATTCTTCGAATGAAACGTAAAAACCCTGTCATATTTTAACCTAATTTTTTCCTTAACTTTAAAATGCAGACGTGGCATCATCGCTTATGTGAAAATAGGCTTCCATCGCAAGAAGCCGTTATTTTGAAGATAACTTACACTGTATTAAGCGGTTAGATAAGCATTGCAACACATCTTACGATGCTGGCAACAGGCATATTTTAATTTTGAGCCCCGGCTTCGCTCGTAAATCACTTGCTACGCCACTGACGAGATATTTATTTACACGCGGCTGTTTACATATTTTGCTTGGAACCAAAATGAACATAGATAAGTAATACGGGCAGCGAACTCTGCGTAATTTTACGTCATATTCGAGTATGAAGCGAGCAGTCTAGAATCAAGGTAAAAACAAGGTGCGTAAGATATATATCAACATAGTTTGTGCTGTTTCGTGTGGTGTGTGTGCTGTGTTTCGTATGGTGAGTATAGAGAACCAAAGACCCCTTTCACTGGAAACGAGGCATTCCATCGTAGTCCTTACGCGTGACAACTCATCTGCATTTTGATTCGTAGTCGAGGATAGATGCAGATGTCTATAGGCCACAGCAACCACATGAGGTGAAACACAGTTCGTTCGTAAAACTTATATCTCTATATATAAAAATCAGTTGCTGACCGTTAGCCTAGCTGAAACTTTTTGAGCTAAAACGGCTCGGAACGTTTTTAATGAATTTCATCATCATCAAATCATTTAGACCCAGTAGGTGGCGTTGTTGTCGAAGTCCAGAAATCAACCGTGCAAAGCCGGCGCGGATCGCTAGTATATTATAAAAATGAACTTACGTAGTAGAGCTACATACAGTTATTATGGCTGCAGCGCGAATGGGTCGGCTCGACCAGGGTAGGACCACGCTCACACAGAATACCATCGTGAAACCGCAGCTTAATTCTGTATCCGTTTAACAGGTAACGAGGCATGCCATCTTTCAATCTAGGATAGATGCAGATGTCTATGGGCCACAGCATCCACTTACCATCAAGTAAACTCTTAACAAAAAAAAAACTAGAATATTTTTTGTTTATACAATATATGTTCCTATACCATTCAGTCGATTACGACGGAACTTTGCTGAGTATATGTTAGCCCGCGAATGTTTGAGACGAAAAGCCATTGTAAAGTATGTCGGCCATATATATTTAAAATATGCGTTTGATATAAAATTAGTATATCAAGAGGAAATTAGATTTCAATTCCGTTCTTTAGAAATTTTGAATATGATAGCCCGTATAAGTCCACTGCTGGATTTGCGTTTCTTGACCACATCTTAATAGGAGGTTCTTAATTCGACTGTATGTTTTTTTGTGTCACGACATATCTGCGTACCTTTTTTACACATACGACTAAACTTAGATTGTTTTTTTTAATATATGGCATTGGGTGACAAACGAGCACACAGTCCACCTGATGGGTAAGTGTATGGCCCATAGGCATCCACATTTATCCTCAATTAAGGATCAAAATGCAAATGCGTTGTCACCCCTAAGGACTAAGATGGAATGCCTCGATTCCGGTAAAAAGGGTCTCCGATTCTCTACATTCACCATACGAAACACAGCAGCATTCTGTGAGAGCGTGGTCCTTCCCCGGTCGAGCCGAGTCATTCGTACTACAACTATATTACAGCTGCAGCGTGGCTCTACCACGTCAAATATTTTAATATGACTTCAACCTATCGAGTCGTTTAGGAGTTCGCGATCACTTACATAGATTATATATATTAGGTCAATTCAATACTATTTATATTGTATAATCATACATTTTTTCAAATCCACGGTGATCGTTTTTGAGAGAACGCATGACATGGTAATAATAAAGCGGAAGTGGATGAAAATAAATTTACATGCGTATTTAACTGCTGAAATTTTGTATCCGGAAAGGACTGTTACGGTTCTAACGCTATCCCGCGCTCGGATGGAGTTATGAGTCGTTGTATACATATATTCGAAATTCAAAAATTTTGCATTTTGCGTTTGGTGAGGTGAAAGTCTGAACTCGTAAATATAATACTTTAATATAATATATACTTCCAAATACACAAGCTTGAGTTGAGACACGAAAGTGGTATTGTATTTTTAATTTATCTATTTATTTATAAGGAAGCCAAAATAATATTGTACATAAAAAAAATTACATGGATAATTGATTAATCTAATGTTAAGTGCATATCATTCAGATAGCTAACTTAATATGTTATAGTAATATAAAAAGTAAAGCACATTAAAATTTAAAGATGAAAAATGAAAACAAAAGTTACTTTATATAATGCAAGAAAACAACAACTATTAACGAGATCTTAATTTTATTAGAAAAATAAATTTCAAATTTTATTTAAATGGAAAGAGAATCGTTAAATATATCAAGATATAAGTAATTTAGATGTTACATTGTACATATTTAATGTTATAGGTATTGAATTAAATTGAGTTTACTAATTTTATCGTATTTATTTTAACTGCTCCCATGTTTACGGGAATATCGAGATGTTTGAAGTCCTGATGTCATATTTCATTTGCGCTGCATTTTTACCTGCGGTTCTTAAATTTTTAATTTTTAATCCCAACAACTCACAACGAGCTTTACCGTATGAAGCAGCGTCTATCGGGCGAATCATATGGTACTGTGACCGTCTAGCAAGCATCGCGATTACCGTCGTAAATTCTTTAAATAAACATTTCTACAATTAAAAAGGGGCATCGGATAGGAACAAAGCGGTTATATTAGTAGTATAGTTGTAGCACGAATGGGTTGGCTCGACCTGGGCAGCACCACGCTCTCACATAATACCAGCGTAAAGTAGCAGCGTAATGCTGCTGTGTTTCGTATGGTGAGTAATGAGAACCGGAGGCTCTTTTTACTGGAATCGAGTCATTCCATCTAAGTCCTCAGGTGTGACAACGCATCTGCATTTTGATTCTTAATTGACAATAAATGTAGATGTTTATGGGCCACGACATCCAGATACCATCAGGTTCACTGTATGCTTGTTTGTCACCCAATGCCGTAAAATGAATAATCTGCCATGTTGTATATAACTTTTACGATTTTAGATTACGATCTAATTGCTATACTTTTGACGTTCCCTTCAATGCCTTTCGGAGTATATTAAATCTTATGGTATATTCCTTTTAGGTGCATGTTAATCCATCTATTGTTCATTTAAATTACTATGTCATTCTTCGCTATTGATTCATGTTGCCCACGAAATCAAACAAGGATATATAAGAATATAATGGATACTCTTAAACCCTATCAACGTAGTAATACATATTAATAAAATTATAACGTAATTTATGCTTGAGATACTAATATTAATGAAATAAATCTTATCTCAAGAGCTTAAAGGATCAAATTTAATAATTAACAGCTGAAGGTATCCTAGGTTAACCATGATAACTCTTTAAACACCCGTAACCATATAGGTGCTGCACTTAAAAACACAGATGAAATAAACGCGATAAGCATTTATCATATAAAATTAGTGACCACGCAGTGGACCGAGGATATAAGTTATGATTCTTAACAGAAACATTTGCTAAAAACAATAATTATTATACTTGCGCATAAATAGACATATTCTCACTACAGTGAAGAGCCAAAGAATCGAAGAAGTAACAACTCTTCAATTTTATCAATAAAGATGGTGTTGATAGCTTTCATTGGGATTTTTATTGTTAGTTATTCTTGGGGATGTTTAAAAAAACCTTATGACACAATCGAAACAGTAAACAAGAATCGTCCGAACCCCAATCCAGACGAGACCAGATAAAGCATTGTCTCCCTGGAACACAATGCTCAGTAATATTTCCATTCAAGGCGGTATGAGCCATTAAAAACATAAGCATGGAACGATTGCCCCTCCGCCAAACTACGCACCCCACGTAATGTGGAATCTCGAGGGATGTGATGACAAAGATAAATCAATGCAGAATGGTAACTTCATTTATTAATAAAGAAAAGAGTGTTTGTTATTCTTATCGAAATATAAAACGTCAAAAATGTTTTTAAATAAAATAGATGAGAAAGATGATGTATATTTTTCTTCTTCATTCTTCATGGGCCTCTTTCGTTGTGAAGTAATCTTCAGCTTTGACAGTTGGCTCTTTCTGGCAGACAGATCTCTGGCAAAGACTTTGGAGCCCTGGTTCCGCTCGATCGCTTCTTTAATACGAGCAGTATTAAAGTTGCGTAAATCTCGCCGCATGCATTTGGAGATCTGTCTGTTCAGTTGCCTGTATGCTGTCAAATCTGTTGACGATTGCAGCCTCATCTCCCGTCTAACAGATTTAGAGTGTCATCGGAGAGTTTTTGTGTTCTTCTGCGGCGGGTCTTGCAGAACTTAGCTCCGACCGCATGGACAGTTTCTACGAGCTTGTCATTCATATCGTCCACTGCATTGCAATCTTCTAGGCACTGAAAGCGGTTACGTAACTCGAGCCGAAAGGTTTCGGGATTCTGGATCAGATCACGAGGGGGACGGAGCGTTGACTTCATTAGACGAGACCTCTCCAACTTAACGTTTAGGTTCAGTGTGCCTCTAACCATTCGGTGATCGCTGCCAGTTTTCACCCTTGCAATCACTGAGACATCACTGAATAGTTGGCGTCTGGTCGTCATAATGAAGTCAATCTCATTTTTTGTCGAACCGTCGGGGCTCGATCAGGTCCACTTTCTGTGGGGCCGCTTCTGGAAGAAAGAGTTCATCATAAAAAGTCCCTCTTTCTCCATGAAGTCGGCCAGCTGCTGGCCCCTTTTGTTCCGTTGCCCTATCCCAAATTTCCCTACCTTCAGCTCACCGCTTTCTCTTGTGCCTAGTTTTGCCTTACCATCAGGTGGACTTTATGCTCTTTTGTCATCCCTGTATTATAAAAAGAAATGTGGCTGTTAAAGAAGAGAGAGCAATGTATCATGATCGTGCCAAATGGAAGTTCTCTGCTTGCCATCTGAATGACGGGCGTGAGTGTTTATAAGCAATGGTTATATATAAAATTAAAGTAACCTCAATGAGTCTCCAAGCTGGGCACAGACCTCTCATTTCTAAGAGTGTAATGGAGAAACTATTCGGTCGGGCTGCTTACTCGTAAATGTGTGTTGGTGGACTTTATTTTATTATATCTTCGAAATATTTTATTTCCTTTTTATACAATAAGGGTGACAAACGAGCACACAGCTCTCCTGATGGTAAGTGGATGCTGTGGCCCATAGACATCTACATCCATCCTCAATTAAGAATGAAAAATGCAGGTGGGTTGTCGCCCCTGAGGACTAAGAGATGGAATCCCTCGTTCCCAGTAAAAGGGATTCTTAAACATGCCGGTTTCTTCATGATGTTTTCCTTCAATGTTGTGCACGATAAATTAGGTGCAATTAACAAATTTCTAGATGTCGGCGGTGTTCGAACTGGGATTGCTCGCGAAACTGTGAAATTTACAGCGATCGAATGTATGTGTATGTGTAAGTAGCTAATTAGTAACACGCATGCATCTTAAATTAAAATTTCAACAAATTTTGTTATGTTTTTTTCTGATGAAAGTCTAAATCTGAACCCGCGCAACGGCTGGTCCCATATAACAAATTTTACGCACAGATGAGACAGTGGGATTCCACCATCAATTTCCTTCTCATTCAACAGGTCTGTATGTGTGATTACATTATGCCGTATACTAAAAAGTGGAAAATAAAGGGAAGCACGCACGCATGTAATTATAAACTAGAAACTTTTTAAATAAGCTTTTCGTTCCGCAACTTTGTTCTGTTTTCTAAGTCTTAATACCAAAAGTTGCGTCTTCGCCCACTTAATCTACGTAAAATAACAAGGCTGTAATGCATGCGTGTCTATTAAAGTTGCGTCTTATCTAGCGGTAATAAGGCTTAAGTTACAGGCATATCGAATGTTGTGTTCATCTATATGCGTAGACTGTTCAAACCGGCTGATTGGTTGTACGTTCGGGGAAGGGTGACGGCTGGAGGTTAAGATTTTCGCTCCATCGTTACGCACCAATGGCTTGATTCACGTTTAATTTTGGAATCTTTAAATGTGCATATATTTCAGAAGTTTTTTAATATTGATTTTATTTCAGGTTATTTTTTAATACACGTTTTGTTTTGTGAATATTCGGGTTTATCGTGAATGAAGGTCAAATCTACTTTATTTTAAAAGCGAAATAGTGAGAATAATTTAAAACCAATACAATTATATTTATAAATAATTTAATAACATATTTTTGAAATATCAACTGCATTTTTAAACTATCTCTATATTGAATAATCTATAAATTACTTCTACTAAAAGTAAATATAGTTTATTGACAGAAATTTCGGTATTTAAATCTAATCACGTAGAAAAATATGGTCCCTCTAATTGAATTCATGCTGAATAATATTTAAATTTTAAAATCTAAGTCTTTTTCGACCTCGACAACGTTCTTAAAAAACATTAAATTCATATTTACATATTTCATCTATAAGCTTTTGTAACTTTATTCAACTTATAGTTGTAACAGTCCAGAGAGAATATAAAGTATTGGAAATTTAAAAATCTAATTCGATTTGTTAGAAATAAGAATGCCTTTTGTTAGCTTTAATATATATATTTAAAACCTCTCTTTAGGCTTACTAAGGAATTACTACTTTGTGTTTTTAACTGCACATTAACATTTAGATTTTTTTATACTGTGATGAAATATAAGAAATAAGAAAATATTGCAATTATTGTAACTTAAATGTACCCCACCCCCCATCACTTAGTAGGAATTTAGTTATTTAAATATCAAATTTCCCTTTTTGAATGATGCATTAAAACTCACTGTTTCTTTTAAATTGTAATATCTTCCGCATGTTTGCAGGTTTCACTTGGACTTCCTTTAAAGATCAAGTCAACATTTAATCATAAAATAACGAGACTAGAAAGTTTTAAAGTATATGGCCAAACCCAGGAAATACCTAATGTAAGTAAGAGCATACATATATTACTATGCGTACTGTTTCCCATTTCGTGATCTCTGTCGCATAAGTGCATTTGTCCATTGTCTGCACAGTCCCTAATAAATATATCGATAATATGTTTCTATTGTGTTGAGGTAATGTTCGATCACCTAACGAAATTGTGGTCAGGGTTTTCTTCCGACATGCTTCCAATATTTGTATCATTGCGACGACCAAAGGCAATTTGTCACCTTTTACCTTCATCATCTATGCTTCTTCAAACTATATAATGTCCGGTTCCTTTATTTAAGAAATGCTCCGTCCTTCGTAATAATCCAGTTTTAAATTGTATCAATATTTTGTATAAAACTGGTCGTAATAAATTTAGCATGAAACAACAGTTTGCAATACGCTGCGTTTATTTCGCCAAACGTTTTTCAAATTCTTAAACTATTTCTGCTTCTATAAAACATTCACTTTTACCTTTCACCCTTCTAACGGCTATTTTAGTAACTTTTAGTTACATGATGTGATGTTCGGTAAAACGTTTACGTTAGCACCTTTCTTAACATTTCGTTAATATGCATCTCTTTTGACGTAAATTGAAACCTACATTCTATCCCACGTGTTTTTTAGCTAAGTTAAACAATGAGAAAATATATTCGACGAATATGTTTGTTTTAATGTAAAAACAATCAATAAAAACATACCGGTTTCCCGGAAAGGGTTGAACGTATTTAAATAATTATTTTTTTATTAAATAGACCATAGGTCCATCCCAAATAAATTTGATAAAAACATTGACGACATTCTAATATCTACTTCTAGTTTACTTCTACCTTGTACTTATGTGGAGATTATTTAATTTTTATTAATTTCTATTGAATGCTTATGCTTATGCTTACTGATAAATTATTTCTTCGTGTTACTTATTAGTTATTACTTGATGCTTAGTAAATAAAAAATGCCACCCAAATCGCGATTGGATCAACATTAAAGATACCAGACGTCTAGAACGACAATCGTCAAATCATCTGCCAAGTGTAATGGTAGAAGCAAAAATGTGTTTAAGTGGCATTTAGCACCTGTAGTCCAATTAGTTTAAAAAATAAAGAATAATAAAATTACTAACATCGATTATTCACACACACACACACACACACACACACACGCACGCGACGCACGCACGCTGAAACATTTTTATAAAATAAATTAGGTACCCAATGTAACGTATTAGTACGCATTATTATTATTTTACATAAAATTAAAAAAGCCGGCCTAGATTTTTTCTTCGAACAATCGTAGCCTCCATTAATCCATTAAGCCCGCCACTTAGGTTTCAGAAATTACTGTAACTTTAACCCCACTTGACTCCGAGGTCAAGACGATAGCTTGTTAGAAAGTTGTATAAAAGTTAGGCGCCTTGTTAAATAATAATATTTTTTGGTTCGGTTTTGTTGGTTAAACAAAATATGTAGAAATAATGGGATATCCATACGATTACAATATGGGTTCATATGATTCAAGACAAGTGTGAATAGTCTACTGTTAAGGTAAATGCGTTTTATGATCATCGGCGGCATCACCAATTACATAAGGTGAGATAGCAGCCGAGCACTGGCTTTCAACGGTTAAAAATGTTTTCGTCCGCGATTTCGAATCCCGCACATAGTTGTTAAACGAGCAGCGCTTTTTAATTTGCCTGGCTTTTTTATCATCATCAGCTCGTCAAAGTCCACCACTGGACAAAGGTCTTTTTACCGTTGTAGGAAGGACTTCTTACTTATTCAATACTGCTTTCCGTCACTGGTCTTGGTATTTTAGGTCTAATGTAAAAGAAAGATGACAGAAGGTGTCAGATCTTGCTGCTATTTCCCATAATCAAAACCATTTACGACACCCTCGGGGATCAGGCAATTTGTTTTTAAATCCGATTTCCGAACTTAATCCTCACAATTGAATTTAAATTCATTATAACTTGTTCAGTTACAAAAATAATTCCTTAAACCATTTGAATAAACTTTACATTATGATAATTGTTTGGTAAGATAATTGCTTGGTAAGATCCTTGGTAGCGGTCATACGAAAATAATTTATTAGGGGTAAAAAATGTAATAAAATCTCCACGACATCGCGGGAGACTCGCAAGTAAAGAATTAACGTTTCATATACGGTGGAATTTGTAATTATATGTATATTTATAGATTTAGACATAACGAGACCTTAATAAGAAACTTACATAAAGACTTTTGAGTTTGACTTCATAAATTATTAAATTTGTGATAATTTATTATTAAACATACGGTATGTAGAAAAGAAAAATTTGAATTTCTTGCGTCGTAAAATGTAGTACTTACATTTAATATATTCTGTAATATTTTGAAATTGCAGTACTTCGAACTACTTATATTAATCATAGTCTGTTTAAACTTTATTTGCAAAAGAGACGAATGTAGCACGAATGAGTCGACTCGACCAGAAAGTGATCATATTCTCATAGAGTGTCGTACGATTCTGTAACTCTTGAGAAATAAGGTAGAGTGTCCCACAGCCCGTAATTGGTCTCCATCTCCCTGCCCTTTAAATCAGAACACAGCAGTGAGTGAATTACTGCTTGTCGACAGGAATAGGTATGCGAAATACCCAGAGGGACTCGTAGTAAAAGGTATTTAGCGAATTTATTTTTAATTTTCTGTGCATTTAATACCTTTCAATCAGCCAGCGTTTGGTCAGGAGGACATTATTAAAGTGCTCCTGTCATTTGTCTACGCGGTGATTAATGAACATCGTAAAATCAAAGTAACAGCCTGATACTTCACACAGCCAAGCACAGCCTTTAATTATAATACATTTAGTGAGGGTTTTAAGAGTAGAGTAGTCTGCCTTAATAAGTCCTTCTGCCTTAATGCATGTTGACAGACTTCGGATGTCCTTTAAATGTGTCCGTTAATTTTTTTTTTGTAATAATTACTGTTAACAGTTTCAAATAAAATTTTCTCACATACTGCGAAGTTTTATGGCAAGTGCTTATCATCTGTACTTCTACGAATCTAAAAACATTAAATAGTTTTTAGAGGTGTGGAAGTACAGAGCATAATTGTGAATATAAAAATAGAATTATAGGATTACTCGTAATTTTGGCAGGCGGAGTTCTAAACATGTGTTTATTTCCTATTTAAAAGTTTTGGTTATTATATATGTAAGGAATAATTACAGCTTTGAATTAAATATCGAAATTCGAGGGTGGTTTGGAAGCATTGTCCGTGTACTCCCCCCATCCCCCTACCTTTGTCTCTACTTCACTTTCTCTTTTCGGTTATTTTGATTAATTACAGACGGGTGATTTAATTGAACGAGTTGTTTTGATTCCGTGTAAATGGATGACCGTCTGTCGGTTTAGGTGAATGCGATTGAATTTCCCCAGTTTTGGTAAGAGTTTGCGGACTGACGTTGACTCTGATTGGATAGAGGTGTTGGCTGTTGACAGTTGTGTTTTGTTTGTATTGCGATTTTGGGTCGCTATTGTGTTTTGTTAGAACACGTATGTTTTTCAAGCTCAATAAATCTACAAAACACATAAAGTTGTAAACTAATTAACTCTTTTTGTAGCATTTGCAAGCAGAAATTCAGATATTTTCATGTATATTTTCATATATAAGTGACTACTAAACTTTCGTATATATCATATATAAAACTTTCATATATAAAGTCCATGGCTACCCGCAGCCAGCTTCAAACAAAAAAGAAACTGCCATGTCTGAAGACTAAACTAGAGTACCTCATAGCTTGTGATTATCTGTCTCCCTCTGTCTATACCATTCAGAGCGGATCATCGCAGCGCAAACATTGTTATTCAAGAGGGTAGTACTTATCCAGACGAACTGCTAGGCAGAAAAGAAGTTCTACCACCTTTTACAAGAGAACAAAGATGATAAGTGAATGCTGCCATAGACACTCACATCTAATTTCGCTTAAAATCAAAATGCGAACACTCTGTAGCTCCAAATGACTTAAATGGAATACGTAATCACAATCACCGTCAAAAGTTTCGTCAGTCCGGTTTCTTCAGTTACCTTAACAAACAGCATGCTTAAAATATTCTGTGAGAACCGTATAGCAGGCTCATTTGTCAAGGTGTTAAGATTTTCAGATCATAAAGTCTACCAAGACCAGTTCTATTGCTACCTCTAATATGATTTTCTGTACCTCTCAATTTTTCCGTTTCTGATATTAATTATGTATCGATACACTCCATTACTTACCTATTTATTTTTGTCACAAAACAATTAATCACTAAATTAGTTTTAAAATCCTTGGCGATATTTAATATTTTAAGCATTTGTAGTGTTAGATATCTACTACCGTTTTAAATTTAGATTAAAATGTAATTTAATAAGTATTAAACTAAGTGTTTACATCAAAAATCCCTTCTTCTTTGATAGGAGTTTGACTGTGTTGTGGTGTAAGAATATCAAATATCCCATATCGTCGCAGAGATGTTGAAAAACTCGACAGAGGGAAACAATACAGGGTAGCAGTGTCTTTCAAATAACAATTAAAAATAAAACTGCGGTTGCCAACCTGTCTGCCAAGCGAGGCAACTATGGCAAGTATTCCCCTTATGAACAAAACTATGCGGAAGGCCTGTGTTCAGTAGTGGGCTTTTGAAGCTTGTGAGCTACTTATTAAGCCATATACCAGAGTGATAAACGTGATAAACTTAGAAATGAGGATACCCGCCGTAGAACCAGAGTGACCGACATAGCCAAACTGATTAGTAAGCTGAAGTGGCAATGGGCCGGCCATATAGCTCGAAGAACCGACAACCGTTGGAAAAAAATGTTCTCGAGTGGCAGCCTCGTACCGGTACGCGAAGTGTAGGGCGACCCCCCACTAGAAGGAGTGAAGAACTGGTAAGACATGCAGGAAGTCGATGGATGCAGGTGGCTCTGGACCGTGCTTTGTGGCATACCTTGTGAAGGGCTGTAATGATAATGATGATGATATATCAGAGTATGTGAGTACAAAGTTTCCAATTGACATCTCATAAGTAAAACAAATCTGATTATAAATGATCCTGACCTGGATTAATAGAAGCAAACAAAACAATAACAGAAACCACGGAAATCAATCTTCTGCTATCTTACATTTTCGCTTCGCGGTTCTTAAATGGCGCAGAAATAATTAAGTACATCATGATCATTAGCAATGGCATAATCTAACACTACTGTCAAAGTCACTGTCAAATTAATGACTGTCAATATAGCAATAGTAACGACTTTGAGGCTCACTCTCTCGGAACTGATAGTAAGGTTAAATAAGAACCGTTGAAACTGTTTTAGCTTCTAATCTAACACGGGTAAAGTTAGTAGTCGTCTATCAAATCCGCAAGTCCTTTAGGAGCCTGCATTTGATTTGGTCTTTAAGAAGCAATATCCTACTGATTCTTTGGGAATACGTTTCTTTTTCGTAAGTATTTACATTAACTGGGGTACTCACAAAAGGTAAATTTGCTTACCGTTGTTTGAATAGATTCACTGTGGGATCAAGACTTTATTGCAAGTCTTCTGTGTTACTGTGATTCGGAGATTTAGCGGGGGATCTATCTTAAGTCTGATTGTCGTATTATGTAGGGATAGTGAATGCATGAATGAGTCAGGTAATGAATTTTAAGCATTTTTTTCGTTTATAAAGTACATGTTCAGTTATTTATATAAGCATAAGATTATTTATTAAGATTAACATTTATATAAGCTTAAGATACCCTTCTCCAAATCAAAATTAGTTTCGAACAGCCCTCACGTTATGTCAATAAAGGTTTATAACCATTTACCGAATTCCATAAACATTCTGGAAAATCCTTTGCAATTTAATAAACAGTTAAAAAAATTCTTATTAATAAATGCTATTATAATTTAAATGAATTTTTTAACGATAAATAACGACAAAGTAAGAATACTTCGACTAGGTACATTAGTATTTCAAATTAAATTAATTAATATAAAATAATATTGAATGTTGATAATATGATATTTTATAATTAATGTTTAAAAAATAGATAGAACGAAAATATTTAGCCCTCTAGTGTTGCTATGCCCTTGCAGGGCATGTGGAATTTGTAATGTGACATGCAATAAACACTTTGAATTTGAATGTTTTATCGCTCTCCTGTAATTTTTCAAAAATTAAGGGTCGCCCCTTTGCGGCGCTAGCGACGAAATGTTTCTTTTGTCAGAAACCTTCGCACACAGCAATTCACTAAAGTTTCATTGTAATTGGATGAATGTAATAGGAATGTATACATAAAAAATATTATGGATATATAACAAATAAATATTATATTTTATGTATATATTAACAAATGTTCTGTACTTTTACTTTTTACATGAGTATTGGTGAAAAACTGTCTGCTTATAACAAAATATATATTTACTTCTAATTATAGTGAACAGGCTTTTACATACTAATTTTAAATTTGTTTTTGGTATTACAATAAACTGAAAAACAACGTACACACAACATAACATAATAAGAAAAAATTACACTACAATGGAGCAATTAAATATTAGCATTTTTTTTATAAACTTTTTAGATTTATTTAATACGTCGCATTTAAAAAAAATCTACCAGTGCATGTCGCTAGTGATGACATTTGATTTTTTTAGAATAAGGGTGACAAGCGAGCACACAGTCCACCTGATGGTAAGTGGATGCTGTGGCCCATAGACATCTACATCTATCCTCGATTAAGAATCAAAATGCGAATGCGTTGTCACTTCTGAGGACTAAGATGGAATGCCTCGATACCAGTAAAACGGGTCTCCAGTTCTCTACACTTAGCATACGAAGCTGTGAGAGCTTGGGCCTTCCCCGGTCGAGCCGACCCATTCGTGCTACAACCATAATATAGCTACAGCGTGGCTCTCTCACGTAGAAACATCTGAGACATGGTCCTTCACTGCTGGCAAGCTATAAAGAGGGTTATGCTCAGGGTTCCTTTACGTGATAGAATTCACCAGAGCCAGAGCTACCGATGTAGCCCAACGGATTAGTAATACGTGGTAATGGGCCGGCCATATAACTCAAAGAACTGACTAACAGATAGTGAAGATAGGTTCTCCAGTGGCAGCCTCGTGCCGGTAGATGAAGTGTAGAGCGGGCCACCACTAGATAGAGTGACGACCTGGTAAGACATGAAGTTAATGCATTTGGCTCAGGACAGTGCTCTGCTGCATTCCTTGGGGGAGGCCTAAGTTCAGCAGTGATCTTGCTAAAGGCTGTAATGGTGCGAGGTGGTAAGCGCGGTGTATAGTTGTACTTCACTAGATGGGGTTCCGATGGGGTCACCCACATACAGGAAGTCGATGTATGCAGGTTCAAAACCGCGTTTGTGTGGCACTCCTTACTGAAGGCCTGAGTTTAGTAATGCACATGTAAAAGTTAGTGATGATGATGATTAAACAAGTTCAAAATTGCCCTCATTGATATTGTTATTTATTTCTGTGCTTAGTGAATTATATTTCTTCTATGCACTCTATTCTAATGTTCCGGAGCACTGATAGGGATATAACATTTATTGAATTCTATAAAATTGATAGATGCAATCCGAAGTATCGTTAAATAATGGTGTTGATTTATGACCCTAAGTTATTGTCTTTTGAACATTTATCGGTATTGTGCGGAACGTTAAATTAACTACAATAACTTGAGTTCACTACTTTTGTGCTATATTTTATGGTTTAGGATATACGTATATATTATATATCATTGAATATAACATGGATCCGTGGCGCAGTGGCGTAGCAATGAGTTAGAATTCAATAGGTTAGAATCCCGCACGGAACAAGTATTTGTATGGCCTACAAGTGCCTCCACGATACAGGAGAAAATCCTAGTGTGGGAGTAACGTATCATGTGCGTTGCAGTTATATTCATCAGAATATATTTTTGTTTGAAACAAACACATGATGACTTGCTGATGAAGTCTTACGATCTAAAGAAATAACTGCAGTAATTTACTACGGAAACTTTTTTGTTGAATTTTGGATATCTAAGAAGAAATTATCTTTGTTTATCAGCGCAGTGTGGGGCAGCCCCCCACTAGATTGATGCAGGTGGCTCAGAACCGTGCATTGTAGCATTCCCCTAGGAGGCCTATGTTCAGCTCTGGACTTGTGAATTACTGTAATGGCTTAGACCATTCAACCCCTGAATGGTCTAAATGCAATGGTGATGATGATATTAGCATAATAAAGAAGCGATATAATATATTATTGATTACTTAATTCATTGATACAATTATTTTTTCGTTAAATAACAGTACTGATTAATTTTGAATATTGTTTATTTATAATAAATGGCTATACAAAATTAACATAAGAGCCGTGGTAGCTTAGATGGTTAGCACTCGCTGTAAATTTCACTGTACGCGAGAAAACCGTGTTCAATCCCCGCCGGCACCAATGAAATTGTTAATTGCAATTTTAAGTGATGATTTACCACGTGCTCGGCGTTGAAGGAAAACATCGTGAGTAAACCTGCATGTCAGATAAATAAGAAAATAAAATTATTTCGAAGACATGTGAAGTTCGCCAACACGCATTGGGGCAGCCCGGCGGACAATTCCTTGCCCTAAAACCCTCTCAGAAATGAGCGGAGACCTATGCCCAGCAGTGGGACGTATATAGGCTGTAACTTTAACTTTAACTTTTAACAAAATTAACCTATGATTTGTTGTGTATCTAGCATTGACATAATATGTCATCCTGATTTAGGTGAGAACTGATATTAATAACATAGCATATTTTCGATGCCTGGTATCTTTACAGATTTCATTATCAATAATGTTAGATGTGAACAGTGCTGTTCCTAGCTTAAAATAAACCTATCTTACACAGTAGTGGTCCAGTAATGTTCTTCATTGTTTTACCGTATTCTCCTTATAAGCAAGATCTAAGTTGTGTTTAACTCAAAATAAGTAATTAAATTACGAAGTAACGTCAACAAATATATCACGTAACATAACTTTGATTTAGTTAAATTTTGTACTATAAAATATCAACTCATAGAACTCTCAAGACGTTCTTGGGACATATAATGTTGATACACATATGTATATGTTACAAAGTATTACTTTGGCTTATTTGTTCAAACATGTCAAATATACGAAGTTTGCCTTAACCTTTTGAAGCTGTCAAAAACATTTTACGATAACTTTCATCATAAGTAGATTGAAATTTATATCACGGCTGAGACAATAAAAGTAAATTGCTTTTCGGTCTGTTTTATTATCCGTCAATACGTAACAAATAAATCGGCCAATAACGCGTCCCGATAACTTTTCGAACTGATACGGGAATAATATACAATTGTATTATAATCTGCGACAAAGCGGGGTCGTTTGAGTGAGAGAGCAATTTTCAACTGTCAGCCCCAAGCTCTCGCACTGAGGCATTTGGCAACCAAAATGTAATGGTACAATAAATAGTTTGCAGCCCTCACCCATCTGTCACTTAACTACTAAAATATACAGACGTCATTCAACGGGCCACGTTGAAAAATCGCGACGGTTGAGCACCCCTGACAAATGCGTCTGCAACAATTCCAACTTAAACTTGATTGTTTTAAAGCCCTTTTTGTATTGTCAAGTTTCATGAATAAATTTAAATATTTGTTAACTTAAAATGTAACTCGTGTTGCCGGAAATACAGTCCAAATTGCACGGGTGAGCATTTGTTTCTTGGATTGCTGAATGTGGGATTTGAAAATCGGTTTTAGTGTCGACGCTTTTTAGGTATAATTTTTTTTGACGAAAACAGGGGTCGTTTGACTTTGAAGTTGTTCAAAAGACCCCCAATCTGGGATTCTGGTGGATTTCTTTTAGGATTAGAGGCCTCATGAATTTAATGATAGTCCTCTGAGGGTTATTACCGGTGCGTTTATAACACGCTTCTGCTTTATAATAAGTTTTCTTTTTACATTTCTTTTCTCAGATCGTACACGAATCGTAATGTGTAAATAGAATAAGAATTGGAAATAAGTGCTCAGTTTTCTTTGAAGCTAATTTCAAATTTAAATTTGAAGTATTTGAATATTGACCGAGAAATTGTAATGGCAATGAACGTTTTCTTCTCTGTATAAATTTCTTTTTATATTATGGCTGTGAAGAACATCTTGTATATTTTTAAATAAAGAAAAATTAAAATAGTTTATTTAATTCCCTGCAATATATTTCTTAAACCCTTTTCATATCTACCACCTAATGAGCGCGTATACGCGTGTTGGTAGAAGGTTTTCGAGTAATTTGCTTCTTCCTGATTCTAAACTATTCTATATTATTCTATCTTACCGATTAGGCAATACACATCAGAATGTAGATGAGACTTAGTGGTCGGAGTATCTATTTCCACGCCGGTTCCAGTTTCGAATTCATTAATAATTGAAACATATAATCGATATGTCTTAAAACTTGGTAGATGTCGCCGTATTCGAATTAATAGATTACTTTGTGACTATAAATATTTGATATAGGATGTAACTGCTGGCAGCCTCGTTTTGGTAAGCGAAAGGTAAAGCAGTCCCCCATTACATGGGGTGTAATTGGTAAGTAAGTAAGAGTGTAATTGGCGCAGCTGTAGCACATGTTTAGCTGTGGATTTGTGTTCTGTGATCAGTTATGATAATGATGATAGGGTAAAATTAGTAAATAGGGTAATAGTAAATAGTAAATTAGGGTAAAATGGTAGTTCGAGGCTAATTGCAGGCTCACCATCGTATTTGATTGCCGACAATAGTCTTTAGTCTGCCATCAATAAAAAAATTATTTTTTATCATCTTTAATTTTCTAATAAATGTCTTAGCGTTATCTACAGCCTATTAAAGTCTACTGCTGAAAATGGACCCCATAGATACGCTTGGCAAGTGGGTTGGCAATCGTAGTTTTTTATTTTAGTGGCTAGGAAGATGCTACTGCCCATCTTCTGATGTGTCTCCCTCTGTCGCCTCTTGCGACACCCACGGGATGATATGGGATTGTGGATATTCTTACACCGCCATTACTCGGCTGTATGTCGTAAATCTTTATATTTACCAGCATCTGCTAGGCCTGGACTGCATTGCAATGCTCCTGGTTGCGTAAATGATATAGGAACACACAGAAAATAAACAAATCTTCGCTAACGCAAGAGGATGAACCTCAATTTTTTTGAAATTACAGGAGAGCAAGAAAACGTTTATTTTCTCCCGTTTGCTAGCTTTTTTCATCAAAAAAAATAAAAATATTATAATTAATGGAAAACTACAAATACGATTAAAATTTCTGATGAACAAACCTATTAGTAATCGGCAAATAATAATTTTTTTCTAGCTCTCCCGTAATTTTTCAAAAATTAAAGTTCGCCTCTTTGCGGCGTTAGCGACGAAATGGTTCTTTTGTCAAACTTTTCGCAAGCATGCACACAGCAATTCACTAAAGTTTCATTGTAATTGGATGAATGTAATAGGACTGCATAAAATATAATACATAGATATATAACAAATAAATATTATATTTCATGTGTATATTAACATTTTTATATATAGATTGTAGCCCAGGGACTACGCGCCCGCCGTAAATTTCACACTACGCGATTAACTCGGGTTCGATTCTTGCCGACACTATTGAAGTTAATTGCAATTTTGAGCGCTGATTTTAACATTTTTGAGTGAGACTCAGCGGTGAAGAAAAACTTAGTAAAATCTGCAAGTCAGAATCATAAAAAAGCGAGAACATGTTAAGTCTACTAGTACGCATTAGGGCAGCACGGCGGACACTTCCTTGTCTTGTTGTCTTCTTAGAAGTTAGCTAGCCTGTGGTCCAGCAATGAGCTGTATATATGCCTATATATGCATTGTTACTTTTTATAAACATCAAACAAAATATTATAGCAGTGCCCTCACACTATCGCATTGCTTACACGGGGACTTTCCCTGTGTAATTGTCACCAGCTATCTATTTAAAACTGTTTGCTTTAAAAAAATCATACTGAGTTTTTAATTACACATTTGGCGTACATTCGAATCGTAAGTTCGTTCAAATATTTAAACTACCAACACAAACACTGGGGGAGATGAATTATTGAGCGCTCTATTCTTGCTGGCCGTACGTACATGTTTATGTTTTTTAATCCTGGTTTTCTTTTTTACAGGTACGTAGCCGTGGGAACTCGACGATAGTCACAGATAACATTTGTGCAGTATTCACTTGTAAGTGACAATTGTGTTGAATATCGTAATTCCAATAGTAAATTAGTAAACGACGCATTTCATCAATAATTTTATTTTCAATAAATTTATTTTAAAGAATAAGGGTGACAAACGAGCACACAGTCCACCTGATGGTAAGTGGATGCTGTGGGCCATAGACATCTACATCTGTCTAGTTTTCATCGATTAAGAATCAAATGCAGAAGCGTTGACATCCCTGAGGACTAAGATGGAATGCCTCGTTTTCAGTAAAAAGGGTCTTCGGTTCTTTACACTCACCATACGAAACAGAGCAGCGTTGAGCTGCTATTTTCACAGGTATTCTGGGAGAGCGTGGTCCTTCCCTGGACGAGCCGACCCATTATTGCTACAACCGTATAGCTACAGCAAGGTTCTACCACGAAAAAAAAATATATTTCAAGGTCACTGTCGTGTTTCGGTTTGATGGATAAGAGAACAATTATAATTCCAGGTTGTGAGGTATTTCGTCTTAATTCTCAAGAGTGACGACCTGTTTGCGGTCTTCTTTCATTAAATTCTTTTTAATTTGCTGATGCTACATACAATATGCTCATTTTTTACTCTTATATTATTAAAAAATCATATTTAAATCTATGGCTCCCATCTACACGATAACAATATTTTGTGAAACCTTTGTCCAGTTTGTATATATACTGTTGTGTGTATAGGTATGAATTTTATAATATCAGTAATACTGATATAAACTCTCAACATTCCATACGACAATAATATAATAGCACTAGATAGAAAGAGATCGATATATGCTCGATGACATTTGCCCGTTTGTTTAAGAGGGTATTAATAATATTTGTTATTAGCTATTGGAATACTTTATTTTCCAGCTTACATCAGAGGTCAATAAACTAGTGCGAGTCTTTAGTTAGAAACTGACTGGTAAAAGCATCTGTAGGATACTGGAGAATATTCTAGTAGTTAGAAATAAAGTATGCCGTATAAACTTCCATTATCGTATCTCCTATTTAATAGTGCTTGAAAGATTCATAAATACTGAAGCAAATTCCGACAAATCAGACAAAAACGAAAATTATAATGTAAAGTGCTAAACATAATATATTAATTACACCACCATATTATATTCAGAAGAAAAAGCAGCTATACTCGAAGTAGTGTAATATTCACAAGAATAAAATATATTATAATAATAGTAATGTCCTCCAGACCGAATTTCGGCCACGGAGGCTAGCCATCGGCGCAGGACAGGATTATAGTGCCCAAGTGTATGCGCAAGCACAGGTGCACTCTCTCTTCCCTCGCTCTCATAATCCGATGGGGCGGTGCAGTTTACTACTTTCCGAGGCACGGGGGTGAGACACCACAAACTTTCTGACTCCGAGCAACTACTGAGAATTTCTTGACGGAAAAACTCAATAATTAATTACTTTGGCCCGACCCGGGATTCGAACCCAGGAACCCCATGATCAGCAGTAGCACTACTACAACCACTAGACCAACGAGTCAGAGAGGCGAGAAAAGATATTATATAATATATAGCACAAGTATCTATTCTTAAAGACAAAAATAAAAACATAAAAAAGGTTTATTTAAACCCCATAGTCACAGCCACAAAATTTAAAGGTGGACAATTACTGATTGTAATTTAAATTTATGTAGATCGGATTAAGGCTGAGTGTTTCGCGTAAACTTTGCCGTATATCAAATTAAAAAAAAAAGTTACCATTCCACTGCAAATAACGACATTTTTTTGTAGGGAAAAACATCTAGACGAGACGCTTTAAGACTTTCGAAGTTGTTTATTGTATAAATTGGTCTTGTCGTATTCATTTTGAGTGCCTTTGTAAACAGATAGCACATAGATATTTTAACCATTAGTCGTATTGCCACACTATGAGAGAAGTATCGAAGAAAGTTTACGACACGCTCACACTTCGTCTACGAAAATATTTTTAAAGCTGCCGACTGATAAGCGAAGCGATTTGCGATTTTAGTGACAGTTACATTTATCAATTTTTTTTAAAGAAACATTTATTTCTTTGTTGTATGCAATACTTTGTGTGTTAATTATGTAATTTCGTATTTTACTACATATATTGCAAAGTATGGCATTGGGCTTTTAGAGCAAAGGTAAGGGACATTTCGAGACATGAGTGGGTTTATCGTCTATTAGGAGTCTAAATGCAGATGAGTTGTCACCCCTAATATATTTTACCTGTGTCTTTATCGTCATCTTTCGGAAGCTTTGAGATTTCTTGTAATATTTATATTATATACTCTAAGTCGCCTCGTACGTCATCTACGGGATGTAATGCGATGACGCGCCTCCATACCATCGAATCTATGAATACTCGTCACCTGTAAGCGTAATGTTGCTTAATGTCGTGTAGTTTCGTGGTAAATCATGAGCGGTATCTTTAAAAGATAGAACTGTTATTTTTTTACTAGATAGTATGAAAATGGGTTTTATTGCCTTCTAAAATTGTTTTACAATGTCCATAATAATTGCTTGTAAGTGAAGTCTATACCCACATATTATTATAGACGAAAAGTTTGCGGTCCGTACTATTAACCAAATACTACTGTCATATTAAAAAAAAATTGATATTATAATATAAAATATAGTAGATGTGAAATTATTTTCACAAACTAAGTCATTACCTTTGTCTAACGCTACACATACGTTCAAAATGTCTAGCTTTTCTCTTATCTACGTACGAATGTTCTTACCTGGGGACCACGTCGGCGTCAACGCTATCTGAGAACATTTGGGAATCCAGGTTACCTAAATTTCCGAGAAAGGCTTTCGATGTTTGGACTAACATACTTGAGATAACTATCCGAAGCATAGTTTAGATCCCTTTATGGTAAAATGTAATAAAGCACTATTAAAGATATCTTAATATTATTCATATTTTGATGCTAGTTTTATATGTTGCTAAATATTTTAACTGCTAGTTTTATATACATCCGCACTTACAGCTGTGGTAGTTCAGGGGCTGTACACTCGTCGGAAATTTAGTACGTAAGCAAACCGAGTTCAATCCCCATTGGCATCTGTGAAATTTTTAACTGCTATTTTTAATTGCATGACAGGAAACCTGCATGACATTCTAGTATTTCTAGTTCATTTATGACTTGTGGATTAATAACTCTATAACTGAAATATCCTATCAGAATTGACTTCTCTATATTTTATTTTGACTTTTCTTTTTTTTTAGTCAAGCCCATTGACAGCATTTATTCAGTTCAAGACATTCAGCTAGTAAACTCGGCCACCGATCTTGGCAGCTATCGGCGAGAGTAGGACTGATAATTTTAGATTTTATTAAAATTAAAATTCCGTACAATTAAGGACATTATAATACGCTGATGTTCTTTTTTATAGTAAAGGGTGACACAGTCCACCTGATGGTTGCTGCGGCCAACAGATATTTACATCTATCCTCGATTACGAATCAAAACGCAGATGCGTCGTCAACCGTGAGGACTTAGATGGAATGCCTCATTTCCAGTAAAAAGGGTCTCCGGTTCTCTACACTCACCATACGAAACGCAGCAGCGATAAGCTACTATTTTACGCTGGTATTCTGTGAGAGCGTGGTCCTTCCCCGGTCGAGCCGACCCATTCGTGCTACAGCTATGCTACTAATATGCAGCATGGCTCTACAACGTATAATACCTATTGTAATACCCATTTGGTATTATGTGCTAATGTGAGATTCTGGTGATTAATTGGAAAATGTTGAAATCGGCCATGAGTTCATTAACCTCTTGACACTGGCACTGACTGATATTTTATAATCGCGGGGGGTTCTTCCCTTTTTTTTTTTTTTTTTTTTTTTGTTTTTCCCTTTTAGAAAAAATAAAATTTTTTTATTTGCTTTTTTAAAAACGTGTGGTGCTGCTACCTCTTTTTTTAAGCTTTGGCTTTTTCTCTATTTAGATTTTCTCCCCTGTTTTTTACAATTTTAAAAATACCCATACATAAGATTACTTATAATATTTTTAGTCAACACGATTTATACAAACCATCAACCCTTAAATGCCCACTACTGGTCATTGACCTCCCCCGTTATATGTTTTGTCTTAGTCCGGAGATTATACCGCCATCTAACGGAAGTTATGAAGTCTTTGTGGCATTTTCCATTGCCTCAGAAGAAGAGATGAAATGGAGTGATGAATTCTCTATTCTCTTCCTACTTTATACTTACGTCCTTACATTTGAATTAAAAAAAAACGTTTATTTGCATCTAATATGAACCGATGGTGTTACATAATTAATGTCTAACATGCCTGTTTAAGTCAGTGTGCAAATGTCACATAAAAATTAATGAAATATATTTTTAAAAAAAAACAATTACAAAATGTCATTGAATATCTACAAAATTGAATTACATTAATATTCAATACAAACATAGCAATTATTTAACGTATAATATACTCAACCCTTTTATAATACATGAATACTAACCCTAGCATATTATATCCTACCGTATCATTCTATAATTTATTTTTAAAAAAACACTAATTTTAAAGTTAGTTTTATGCTACCATCTGAGTAGAATACCGTAACGTACACATGTGGTAAAATTAAAATTTTGTACAACCGACTTCGATATAAATAAAATGAGAACATCATCAATAATACATTGATGTTGTTCTCATTTTATTTAGAAGAGTTGTTTTATTTTAAAGAAGTACAGATACTTGAAAAAATTTGTATGGGACCACATGAGAAGCACCAGCTTTCAAATAAAAAAGAATCATCAAAATCAGTTAACCTAGACGAAAGTTCTGAGGTAACACATTTTTTATACGATAAGGGTGACAAACGAGCACGTAGTCCAACTGATGGTAAGTGAATACTGTGGCCTGTAGACATAGACATCTACATTTAACCTCGATTAAGAATCAAAATGCAGATGCGTTGTCACCTCTGAAGACTAAGATGGAATGTCTCGATTCCAGTAAAACGGGTCTCCGATTCTCTACACTCACCATACGAAATACAGCAGCATTAAGCTGCTATATGGTATTATGTGAAAGCGTGGTCCTACAACGATAATATAGTTGCAGCGTGGCTCCACCACGTATAATAAAAAATACAGTCAATTTGAGAACCTCCTCTTTTTTTAAAGTCGGTTGAAAATGCAATATTTTATAGTCCTCATGTTGTAAAACATGGGGTGTTTGTGATCTCGTAGTCCATTATCTACAGTCTCGCTCAATACCATATATATTTTACTATAATTTTATCCGGTTTCATATTAATAACTACAAAAGCATTCTGCATTATTTATAACTGCACTAACTTGTACTAACGACACAAACCTATAAATGTATCGCTTCACTAAAATTTCATAAATACATACGTCCGCTTCAATATAATAACTTTCGAATGTAATATCACAATGTACGGACGGACGTTCGGCTGAATAATATAGCAATAAATTCATTTGGTTGATACGAAGTCCGATGAATAAATTAGTGGTGCCACTTGCTTCGTTCTCGTTGTCTCGATGCAATCGGGTTTGTATTAATTATTACAAGCGACATTTTTAATAAAGTACAATTGTCAATACCGATCGTCGTATAGTTGTTATTAACAGAGTTGGAAAAAAAAAACGAGAAAGTTCTATATTCGACGCGTATGTTTTTTATGTGTATTATATTTCTCGGAAATGGCTGAACAATTCATATGAGTCTTTTTTAATAAGACAACTCCTTCAAACAATCAAATCAAAATAAAAAATCACTTCAAATATGTAATGATTTCTTATATTTACGCGAACACTACACATTGAAATAATACTAATTTTTACGGAATTTATCGCGTATATTTAACTTTTTTACCCGACGTTTCGAGAGCTTTACAGCACCCATGGTCACGGGAAGGACTGAGATGTTCAACGTCCAGCTGTCATAGTTAACCGCGGTTACCATAGATTAAAATTTAACTTTTGTTCCGATCTACACAGTATGAACTTATGGTATCATGGAGTCTTGCAGTTGTATGCTTGGGTTGGGATTTAATTTTATTTATTATAGGATCCCAAGCAGATGGTAGCACCCAGCCATCCATGGATGGCTGGCTACCATCCATGGATGGCTGGGTGCTACCATCTGCTTGGGATCCTATAATAAATAAAATTAAATCCCAACCCAAGCATACAACTGCAAGACTCCATGATACCATAAGTTCATACTGTGTAGATCGGAACAAAAGTTAAATTTTAATCTATGGTAACCGCGGTTAACTATGACAGCTGGACGTTGAACATCTCAGTCCTTCCCGTGACCATGGGTGCTGTAAAGCTCTCGAAACGTCGGGTAAAAAAGTTAAATATACGCGATAAATTCCGTAAAAATTAGTATTATTTCACTTCAAATATGGCTTTCACGTAACCATTTCTTTATATTGTCTATTTATTTAACCGTATAAATTAGAATAATTTATAATAAAATAGATGACTACATATTTCAAAAATATTTTCACGTCAAAAAGTCTAGCTTTTTTTAATCTACTTATGAATGTTCTAAACAAAATGTTTACGGTTAAGTCTTTCCCATACTAGATGTTACGCAGTAGAAATAATTGCTAACAATATCTTACGCGAGTAAGTCAACCTTAAGTGAAATAGGCTGTAATATCGAGATATGAACTTAAACTTAGCGCCAACCGAAGGGGCTGAGTAAATCTCGTATGCAAATTTGTAAATTCCAACGTGTGGTCCAAGTTTTGAAATTCAACTATTTCTTGATATTTTTCTTCTTTTGCTTTGTTCTTTATGAGCCCGTAACAATCCACTGAACATGACCCGAACGGAATTTCCTATATAATCATTATTTCCAGAGATCTTGATTATCAAATTTAAAAAGAACTTTTTTGCTTTGATTGACGATAACTCTCCGGCAAATCATCGTACATCTCTTTGATTGCGTCAAATTAAAGAGCATTGAAGAACTTTCTAGTGAAACAAAGAAAAAGTTTTTTGAAGCCCGTAGACCTTTTTTTAAGACGAGCAAAAATTTGTAAAAATTTTTTCGGTACTTTCCTTAGGGTCACTCTAAAACTAAACTTGATTAAAAAATCCATTGACAAATCTGAAAACTATACACTTGGAGCTACAATTTGCTTAATGATTTCTTATATTTACGCGAACACTACACATTGAAAAAATACTAGTTTTTACAGAATTTATCGCGTATATATATTTAACTTTTTAAATACCCGACGTTTCGAATTCGAACGCGCACTCATCACGCGAGTCCCGCCCGTGACCATGAGTGCTGTAAAGCGTTCGAAACTTAAAATTAAAACTTAGAATTTTTTTATATTCTTTAAGTTTTTCACTAGTGTAGAATTCTATTACTGTCTTCATTAAGAGGGCACCTATTTTATATTTATTATAGTTTCCGTCGCTACCATCAGCCGTAACAGTGCCGAATATGGATAGGCCTTTCTAATTGATATGACTGTTAATCGCCTTTGAGAGTTGTGATAAAAATAACCGATGCTGAAATCCGAAACGTTTCATGACCTATTACGATACTTTTTTAAACTATACACTGGTTGAGAAACATGTCGATTTAAATTATTTACGATTTAAGTTCCACGCAACACATAACACATTTTCATTCCTGTATTTTTTTTAAATTTACGACTATCTCGTATTATCTACGATAAGACTGAATTATCTACTCTCTCAAGATGACTTATTATATCTCTTTGTACCACGCACCAGTTTAACCCGGACGGATCCGTGACCTGACGATTATGCGTATTACTTGCCAAGTGTGACTAAGTTTAGCTTAAGACGACTGAAAACTTTCTTGAACCGAATACAAAGGTGTATTAAAGGATATAATATCGGCCTATTTGCATTGGAATTGTATGGAACGTCTAATAGTTAACTCTTAATAATTTTCGCACTTGTTACTATTCTGATAATTTGTACATAATTATGTAGTAACTTTAAAGTTAATTTAATTTCGGTTTTGAAGAAAGTGGAAAGAGAGTAGTTAGAATGTTTAAAATTATTTTAGTGTCTTTATATTTTTTAAGTAAATAAAATAAATTAAACAGAGTTGTCAACAGTTTTTTAACAGCGACTCAAGTATTTCTGAAACAGATCGTGAAATTTTATCGTTAGAAAAGTGAAATACGATGACCGTATCAAAAGACTAAGCAAACGTTTAATCAATCGATAAGATTGTAACGCAATATTAAGTTAATTAAGTGTCCGTCTAAGTTAAAGTGGCGAATTCGAATCCTAAACTTGGGGTGTTGGTTTACCAATATAATTAGAAAAAGTTAAGAAGACGCGAAACTTCGAACTGAATTGAAGATATTGACTCCCTTTTTGGTAGGAATATTCGGTTACGCACCTGTCATTTTGTTTAATTAAAAAGGATTTTAAATAAATTGAAATTAAAATGAAGGTAAATAAAAACACGCCATTAATTTGGTTGAATTTATAAGGCTTACGAAACAGAATTAAAACCTAACAACAATTTTTACGTTTGTTAGTACCAGGAAAGCATAAATAAGAAGATAGACAACTAAGGTTGTTGGCACATGTATGCTATATATACGTATACATATACATATACATACATACATACATATATATATATATATACACTTCGAAAATATAAAAACATACACACACGTATGTTTTTTTTATTTTCGGAACTCCTTATAAAGTGGTAACCATAGCACATGTTTCAAAGCCTATCAGTCATAGTGCTTAAGTGTAAATTATGCCTAAAATAAATGTAAAAAATATTAACATATATGTAGGCGTGAATACTAAAAACAATGAAAATTAGACAGTAATTAAGGCCCCATAATTTCGTTTCTATAATCCTTATTTATGACGCATTGTTGCTCAACTTCGTTACTCATTTCACGCAACGGTATAAAACCCACGAGGGCATATGATACACAATTAAAACAAGGCTGTTATTATAGTAGTGAATTGTCGTAAGAATAATCAGGTTAGGACAAAGGGCCCTCGGTTGCGGTCTATTGACCATGGAATGTAGGGGACTGTGCTGAAAAGCTGCTTGAAACCGTGCTTATTATATCGCGTTGCCACTTTAAGTTTGAAATTAACACGAGTACTAGGTATTACATTTATATGATTACGATGCGAAACATCCTTTCCGTTTTTTCTTACTACCCTTTATTTTTTTTATTATTATATTTGTTTTTATTACTTTGGATTATTTTCATTGAATTTTAAGCGTTTATTATCATCATTAGAGTCCTTCATAAGTTCGCTACTTAATATAAGTTTTCCAAGTAACGTTTCAAAACACGGGAGCCACCAGCGTCAATCGACGATGCAGGATGCATGTATTCCAAGACGTCACTCCACCTAGAAAGTAGCAGCCCTACACTACTCTTAACGGTAAGAGGCAACTACTTGAGAACCTTTTTTTCTCTTCGGTTGTCGGTTCTTCGAGCTATGTGGTCGGCCAATTACCAGATGTCTAAAAATCATCTTTCACTCACCAGATATGGCTAGTTAGTACTGACTTATTTGTAACATACTGTAATTATTGATTGAGAAGTCGCTTTTTTAAAAAAAAGTTTAACGATTTCTAGAGTACTAGTTAGTACACGAGTAATACACAAAACTTTTGAAGCTTTTTTTTTATTTATCCCTTTCTAATTTAATAAATATAAAATATAGCTAATGTTACAGAGAGAAACATTATCTCTTTACATTTTTTCGAATAAATTAACTTCCCGTGCCATGAAAGCTGCCAAATATTTCACCTCATTTATAATTGGTGCCGCCATGATAGCAGAAAAAGTTGTGAATACCCTCACCTTTTCTGAAATCATCAGCCACTTCAGCTTATGTGATTTAAAATAACTCTGTGTTTTTCGTAATAAATCGTCGTAAAGTAAACCTCTGATAAATTCAAGCAAATACAATTTCTAACATTCTGCGTAAAAACACTGGATCTTTGGTCTGCTTTATCGCCAATCTAATCGCTCTGTGTTTCATTCACGATGTTACACATATCTCAAATCAATTGCACCGCCTACAAATCCGTTTTTTTTTTTCATAGATTATATCTCCTTTGTCTCTTTATTATTGTAAAATCGTTGATATAAACTTCCTTAAGTTCTTCTTCGGTTATTTGAAATTATGAATAAATTTAATGTAGAATAATCACTGCTGCCCCAATCCCACTGGTCCCACGAATTATTTAAATAACCTCAAATAATAAATCGCCGCCTTCATACAGATTTATTACTTCAGTCTCGAAACAACGAAAGGACACGCCCAGGAAATCTACAGAATTGCTGTTTTGGAACTTACAGTTGTAATTCGCTACGTTGACTTCTAATTTTCTTTGATTTTCACCGCCGTTCACCCTTGACCCATCATTTATTATTATTAGCCATCCTCCTCTGCATATAAAACGGCTTAAAACAGGCCTATTCATATGTAAATCTGAGCTAAAGGTTGTGAAGGTTAGAGTATTTTTTCCAAGTTCGTTTCTGAGTACACAAGCCCTTTTCGACGTAGACTAGACGATTCCCGGCTTATATAAATGCTAACAAAATGTCGAAATCGCGTGACATGGTATACTTATCTTACTTTTACTATTTTGCATACATTACCTATTGGTATGCATATTCCGTAGCCTGTGACTTAACAGAGTTTATGTGTAAGCTTGGGCTTTAGTAATTTGCGAGTCCCTTATAATGGTATAATCATAATTTAATACTAAATTACTACAGTTTCTATAAAACTGAAGGCTTTTTTTAGGACATGTAATATTTTACTAGGTTAGGACTGCTTTTCTGCTTAAGTGTCCGCCAGGGTAGATAGCACTCTCTTCTTTTTTTTTCTTTATTTGGATCACCAATATATGACATACGAAATTCAAATATCTTTTACCCCTTTCTACCATAACAAACAGCTGTGTTACGTTTAAGAGTGTATTGTGAGCCAGCATAACCACAGGCTGTAAAGCATTCCGTCTATGCCTCATGAGGTGACGTCAAGTCTGTAGCCTTCTATGTTTGAAGGTGGCAGGTGTCCAGGCAGCGATAGTCACTTACAATCAGGTGTATGGTCGTTTGTAACTTAAGATTTATATAAGAAATACCAAACCCAAACACGCAGATTTATTTAAATAGTGTTCATTCTTCATTGTGTATTTTAACACATTTGCTATTCGAGCACGCTACTTAAAAAGGGAACGTATACCTATCGAAAATAAAAGAAAAGAGCCTTGGTAGCTCAGATGGGTAACGCTCGCTGTAAATATAACAGAACGTGAGTAACCCGGATTCGATCCCCGACGGTACCAATGAAATTGTTAAATGCAATTTTAAGTGCTGATTTACCACGTGCTATCGTGGCGTCGACAGTGAAGGAAAACATCGTGAAGAAACCTGCATGTCTGAGGAATAAGAAAAAAATATTTCGAAGACATATGAAGTTCGTCAACACGCATTGGGGTGCGCGGACACTTCCTCGCCCTAAAACCATCTCAGAAATGAGGGGAGGCTTGTGCCCAGCAGTGGGATGTATATAGGCTGTAACTTTACTTTTTTATCTAGTGTAGAGCTCTTAGATGTTTTTCATCCTTTTTTATACGTCTTTGGTAGAGCCAGTCTTTCGTTACAGCCCATTAAAATCTACTGCTGAAGATAGAGCTACCACGGTTGCCACCATTGATATCAGGGGGACGCTGATGCCCATACCTGATGTGTTTTTCTTTTGTCGCCTCTTAGGGTGATACGAGTGTAGGGTAGCAGATATTCGCACATCGCTATTCCACAGCACAGCCGTGGTAGCTCAGTGGTTAACGCTCGCTGTAAATATAACAGAAGGCGAGTAACCCGGGTTCGATCCCCGCCGGCAACAATGAAATTGTTAATTGCAATTTTAAGTGCTGATTTACCACGTGCTCGGCGGTGAAGGAAAACATCGTGAGGAAACCTGCATGTCTGAAGAATAAGAAAAAAAATATTTCGAAGACATGTGAAGTTCGTCAACACGCATTTGGGCAGCGCGGCGGACACTTCCTTGCCCTAAACCCTCTCAGAAATGAGGGGAGGCCTGAGCCCAGCAGTGGGACGTATATAGGCTGTAACTTTACTTTACTTTACTTTATTCCACAGTCATATACGATAGGTTAGGTTATTTACGTTTTTTTTCTCTTTCTCCTTCTTCTCCTCACTCGCTATACAATATAGCGAGTGAGGAGAATCGGACTCACGAGGCGTTTTATCTTAGCATGAGTTCTAATAATAAGGCAACAAGGCATCTGTATATTTAATTTGAATCCAATTTAGATGTTAGTGTCTATGGGCAACAGCGGACCACTTATCACTTAGAGTTGGACTTTGTATTCGTTCGTATTTTTAATTATTTTATAAATATTTTAAACAGATACTTACTTTTATATTAAACTAAATAATTTATTTTAATTTATAGACGATGAGACTGAATGCCGCTAACGTGCATTGGGGCAGCGTGGGGTATATTTCCTTGCCCTAAAACCCTGGCTAAAGGCCTGTGCCCAGCTGTGGGACGTATATAGGCTATAAATTTAAACAGACAAAAAATTTGTCGTTTAATTTATTAGCATGAACGAATATCAATGTTTTTTTTTTAATTTATTCTTTTTTGCTATCTGTTTGTTATTTTATTCTGGACATTAAATCATTTTAAAGCGACCGACACATCGCTTTCGGCCCGTATTTAACAAAATTCACAAATGTACGACCAAACTCACCGATCATTGTTTTGTATGTATTTCTCAACCTTACCTCGGCACCTGGATTTTGTACATACGAAATCGGGTTTAAAACGGGCCGTAACGTCCACGAAGGGTTCACATTATCATAAGTTTCATCCGTTTCAGCCGGTAATCCGGGCTTAATCCCCGTTTGTACGGAACGCACAGAACTGGTTCGGAACCAACGTAAGGACTCGGGATTTCCTTGAATAATTCAGCACTTCACTTGTTTAAAATATCTTTATTTTATTTCATTTTATTTTTCTTCGTCAATATTTCTAGAACCGTATTAGCTCAGAGTCTAAGCGCTCGCAGTACCTACGCGAGCAACCCGGGTTTTCTCTCTCCCGATCTCCGCCGTCAAAATGAAAATTGTTAATTGAAAATATTAAGTGCTTCTTAGCACGTGCTGTGAAGGAAAACATCGCGAGGAAACATGCATTATGACAAAAAATATTTCGTGACGCGGACACTTAAAACCCTTATAAATGAGAGGAGGTCTAAGTCCAGCTGTGGAACGTACATAAGGATAAACTTTTACTTTGAATTTACTTCAAACTTTTTTTGTTTAAAGTCGATGCAAGACTGCGAGATTGGGCAACCCTTCCATCAATTCATCCACCTATTACAGTCTAATGCTGAACATAGGCCTTCCCATAGATTGCCACGTGGCCATAGTTGCCACGCTTAGCAGGCGGGTTGACAGCACAGCTTTTTTGTATAAATAATTTGGAAAATAATTTTGAGTTGTTATCAGGAAGATGCTGTTTCAATTTCGCTCTGTTGCCTCTTACGATACCCACGGGACGATATAGGGTAGTCGTTTCACTGCCACTACACTGTAGCAACGGGCAATACTAGTATAGATTTTATTTTAAGCGTTGCGTGTCTACCCATTTTTGACTAATGACCTATTTTTCCTTCATCTAACTCTCGCGATCCACTGCGATAATACTCCCATTTGTCTTGATAGTGGTCAATGCCGACTCTTTAATCTAACCTTTTTGGGGTGTTGTTCATACAGTAATAATTGATCATTGATCAGATTCAATACTGCACACTTATTTGATCCCGTTCTATTTTCGTTTTTCAGATTTTGCCTCTTAATCAATTTATCAATTTTTATCTTTGAGCGCAACTGTGTTATCTAAGTTCGGTTAAGCCTTCCTAATCCTAGATACCTAGTTCTCTGTGGGCGCATTAAAAAAGTTTTATTATTATATTGTTAATATAAATAAAAATAAATTGATAATGAATACTAAGTATAATCTTAATATTAAAATGCGAAATAGTTATCATTAAATATAAGTTCTAGAAATGCACTTTATATACTTTTAATTAGTTTGTTTAGTTCGTTCTCCTACAATTTCCTGTTTATGCGTCGTTTTAGATGTCTACTTCTTATCATTTACTTAGCCATGTGCAACTTAATTGTAACGATCCACATTTGTATAGGTTATAAGTTCTAGGAATGCATTTTATATATTTTAATTAGTTTGTTTACTTCGTTCTCCTACAATTTCCTGTTTATCCGTCATTTTTAGATGTCTACTTCTTATCATTTACTTAGCCATGTGCAACTTAATTGTAACGATCCACATTTGTATAGGTTCTTGATGGTAGCGAAATAAAATAAATAATTCTCCACCTAAAACGGTGTTTTTAAGTAAGCAAATTGTTGTGCCAACCAAAATTATTAGCACATTATTATAAAATAAAAATAAAACATCAATGTCACTGGATATGTTTTTAATCTGTGTCTGCAGTCTTACCAACAAAATAATTGTTCCCAAAGCCTGTGCACAATTGTTCCACAATAGTATTGGTTTTGGAGCTCAATTTAGCGCATTGCCTTAGCTCTTCGTCTCTGAGGACTTCGAGACTGTCGTACGTTAATGGAAGAACAGATAACACGTTAAATGGGAACTTTAAAACATATTCAAAATAAATGCAAATTACAGCAAAAATATACATTTACTCATACTTGGTCTTAATAAGTAATACGTAAGGTAGATGAAGATGTTTATCTGTGTGCTTATTTTGACACCCTTATTCTATAAAAACATATTCGTAAACGAAAAAACTACAAATAACGATTTAAACAATTTCCTCCTACACTCAACTTAATCACAATTTTACTTGATATAAAGACATAAAAAAGTTTTGTTAAAAAAATCGAATCAAATTGAAGGCTATTTAGTTTATATTCATGAGAGAATTACTGTAGTGTGCCTGTAAGTCGATGATTTTATCGATTATCTTACGATCCTATCGACCCGTTGCGTGATTAAATTCCGAATATAATGCTTAAGTTATGACAGAAATTAATGAAAGATTTGACGCTGAGTTGGTATCAAACGGATCGTTGGAGGCAATAATGACATAATTTATGTTTATGAAGACGTTAAAATTTTACGTCTTGTTAATTTCATCTTTTATCGCGCGCCGATGCAAAGCATATTTAATGGATGCATCGTCGATAGAATACACTTTTGTTTGTATGATCCTTTAACTGTGTTTCAATTCACGGCTGCATTTTATATTCAAAATTATGAAATGTGGAATAATAATTATATTAAAGCTTATAAATGCATTTTGATCTTGTGGGATTACTGTTGGGTTATTAAAGTGGTTCCTGAGTTGAGGCATCGACTGTATTGGAAGATCTTAATTTGCATTTACATTTTCGCACTCCTTGGAGAAGGCCTATGATCAACAGTGGACTTGTTATGGGCTGCAATACTGATTACGATGATGATGATATTAGTTTACATGGTTTCCACGAACAAAAGGTTTCAAATTGAAACGTTCTCTAACTCCATAGGTGATAAATTAATATATTATACTTCTATAATTAAAATCTTGCCTTACCAACCTACTGTTACCTTACCAATAACCTATGTAAATAAATTGGTCTTGAATCATCGGTTAGGTTACAACGCATAAAGGTGGAGTTGGCATTTGAGGAAAAAATTGGAATAATGTTGACCATTATATCCTTTGAGTAATATTTTGCCTTTCTTTTGTGACCAAGACCTAAGACCCAGATTAAAATGATTAATTTAGAAAATCATTCGGCATTATTATAAATCTCATGTAACCCAAAACGAAATAAATCACTTATAGAAATATGACCACTGAAGAATGATAAAAGTATATAGTAAGTTTTAATACATTGATTATTAAAAAAAAAAATAACAATATTAAAAAAAAATTAAAACTAAAAAATGAATTATTTGCTAGGACGTCAACTTTATATTGTAAATTTTAAGTCACGTTTCGATATTCCGAATCTAACCTCATCTAAGGTATTTTCAACGACTCAAGGAATTTAGGCTACAGTTTTAAATCCCAAATTTCCTTCAACGTAGAAAGTCAAGGAGAAGACGCTCTATTGTGCAACCACTACCTGAATCCACTTACAGTCCCGAGGCGTAGCGGTAGCATCCAATGCAATCATTCCTTTTCTCCCCTCTTTTGGCTCCAAGGGTTGGGACATTTGCATTTTTATCGATAGAGAAAATTGTTACATGAAGTGGGAAATTGTTACAAGATTATCGACTTCTAGATAATCGTTTAGATAAAATAATATTCTGACATAGAAACATCCCAACAGCGTGTAAAACTCTCATAACATTTGATTACTTTCATTAACTATAATTTATAATCTATCTATATTGAATGAAAAAGTTTCTGTTTTTGTTTCATTATTAAGCAGAGAGTACTTGACGTTACTTTGAAATATCCCATATGTATAGGTATCTACTAGTGAATTGGGTATTTTTTTTTAAATTTGAATTAGGAATGAGGTTTATATTTACACTATATACGATGTCTAATTTTGATTAATCATTGGTTCTAATTTTAAATTTTTTACGTACAAAGTACATACGAGTACGTCAAAACGGCAATCTCCGTGGCTTAAGGACGCGTTTGCAAATCAACCAAAATTAGGGTGTTTTTCGGTAGATTTTGTGACAAAACTAAACCAAATCAAATATAAGTAAAAACTACCATGTATAGATTGGTTCTTCATCTGCAAATGTCTGTAACTCTTTTGTTGAAAATAGTAGTTTTTTATATTGTAAAAACGAACTTTCGTTGCCATTTTCTACAAAATTAACGATACCGGCTTGTGTTTCGGTATATGTTTTGGTCTATTATCAACATATTTAAAAAATTTAAAAAATACTATAAGATGACAGACATATTCAATTAAAAAACCCTGAGTTTATTTTTTAACAAAATGTCACAAATAGTCGTAAAAAAAATAAAAACTGATGCACATTTTTTCACATATTTTGGTAATACGGATGAATCATAATGTATTGCAATAAGGGCTATTTTATTGTTGGTGCCTGCTTTGATTTATTGTACAAAGATTTCGATGAAACCACAGTCCGCGCTCGGCCGCCGTCGTGAGTGGACACTGTATCGCCTGTTTGCAGCGGCTCATTCTGAAAAGATCGCTGTACATACACAAAATATTAGAAAAAAACAAATTGGAAACATAAGTACTTGACAAGTGATAAAATTATTATTTTTATACTCACAGTTTTTTATTTCGCTAAAAATAAGTAGGATATATAAACTTACCTACTACTGCAACTCCTGGACGAGCGGAACTAGGTGTGCCGAGTTTGGACTCGTTTTGTTGGTTATGATGAGACCTTACCTCCGCACTTGATGGTGTGACCTGAAGGTGTACTTTCGCGACCGCTATTTGAACTTCTTGTAGAGTAAAACTAGGTGTGCCGAGTTTGGGCTTATTTTGTTAGTTATGATGAGACCTTACCACCGGACTTGATTGAGTGACCTGAAGGTCTAAATCGGTGATTGCAACTGGAACTCCTAGACTGGTAGAACTAGGTGTGCCGAGTTTGGGTTCGTTTTGTTAGTTACGATGAGACCTTACCTCCGCACTTGATGGTGTGACCTGAAGGTGTACTTTCGCGACCGCTATTTGAACTTCTTGTAGAGTAAAACTAGGTGTGCCGAGTTTGGGCTTATTTTGTTAGTTATGATGAGACCTTACCACCGGACTTGATTGAGTGACCTGAAGGTCTAAATCGGTGATTGCAACTGGAACTCCTAGACTGGTAGAACTAGGTGTGCCGAGTTTGGGTTCGTTTTGTTAGTTTGTATACTGCGAATAGGTGTGGCCTGAAGGTGTGTGTCCGAGTTTGGTTCGTTTTGTTAGTTACGATGAGACCTTACCACCGGACTTGATTGAGTGACCTGAAGGTGTAATCAGGTGGTTACAAATGGAACTCCTAGACTAGTAGAACTAGGTGTGACGAGTTTGGTTTCGTTTTGTTAGTTACGATAAGATCTTACCACCGGACTTGATGGAGTGAAATTCCGCACACCTAGTTCTACTGGTTCAGAAATTCCAGCAGTAGTTACTGAATTACCCCTTCAGGTCACTACATCAAGTCTGGTGGTAAGGTCTCATCATAACTAACAAAACGAACTCAAACTCGGCACACCTAGTCCTACACGTCTAGAAGTTCCACTTGTAATCACCGAACTATACCTTCAGGTCACTCCATCATGTCCGGTGGTAAGGTCTCATCATAACCTACAAAACGAACCCAAACTCGGCACACCTAGTTCCACCAGTCTAGGAGTTCCAGTTGCAATCACCGATTTACACCTTCAGGTCACTCCATCAAGTCCGGAGGTATGGACTCGTCATAACTAACAAAACGGAGCCCAAATTCGGCACACCTAGTTCTACTCGTTCAGAAATTCCAGCAGTAGTTACTGAATTACCCCTTCAGGTCACTCCATCAAGTCCGGTGGTAAGGTCTCATCATAACCAACAAAACGAACCCAAACTCGGCACACCTAGTTCCACTAGTCTAGGAGTTCCTATTGTTGTAATCACCAAATTACACCTTCAGGTCACTCCATCAAGTCCGCAGGTAGGTAAGGTCTTATTATAACTGACAAAACCAGTTCAAAGTCCAGAGCTAACATCTCACTACCAGTAGAGGGCTTCCAGTGCCAAGCAGTCTTTGGAGCAGGTATTCATATTTCGTATCGAAGTATATTTCTGAGGTAGGTATAAGAAATGAAAAACAAATTCAATCTTTCAAATTATCAAAATAATTTCATTTGACTACGATTCCCACAGCCAACCGTGCGTACACTAGTGTGTGTGTGACTTTTGTCAATGTAGTAGTGCGATTCTATACCTATCCATTTTGTAAACGCGTCCTTAAGCTCTAGTTGTTCACATTACCATACGTAAACAGATCCGAATCCAACCAGAGAGATTGGCCATCCCTTGAGCCTTCGACTATTTTTATTTACTCGAAAGGAGAGGCTTTTTGCGTCGAGTACCCGCTTTGTGTCGCGGACGTTGGACCGGTGCGGAATACGTTATTTTGTCAAATCTGTGCTTACTCTACAGTCTTTACAACTTGAATATTCCGACGTGATTGTTTACGGACTGTTTCACGTGTACCTTTGAAATAGCACGGAACTAATAGTCTGTAGACAGCGTTATAAGTTTCAGACATGAGTTAGTATAATAAATAAACAAATTTTTATACAAAGCTACAATACGATACATGAGTCTTACTAATAAAAATCTATAATTGTTTCTGTTTAAATAAAGATGTTATAATGATGAGTGTTCAGGTTCCAACATTTTCCAGTTAATAAAAGTTGGCCACAACGTATATTATAGTGCCAATAAGATTTTAAAGTGAACCATCGTAGATAATTATATCAAAGCACATGTATACACGTTAAGCCTCAACGATTATTCGTGTTAGTTTAGAGAGTAGACCTTCAACAAAAGTTATATCCCCGGTACATCAGCGAAATTGTTAATTTGCACGAAGTTTAAGCAACAAAAAATATTTTGAGTACTTGTTATGAAGTTACGTAATATTCATTAGAGCAGTGCGGCGGACTTTCCGCAGCTGTAAAATCCTCTTAGAAATAAATGAGGCACAGCAAGATAACACAAGTAGATCGTAAATCATATGCAGATACTACGAACCTCTACATAAAATATGGTTACTACTTTACTGTCCCTGAACAGTACATTCTGGTTAAGGCAAGCAATGGCAAAGCTTAAGTTTGAATGCAAGTTGGTGCTAGCTAATTTTCAAAAGCTCATTTTTTATTATATGTTAGTCTTTATACTTTTGAAATATTTTAAAATTTCACCATAATTTATTGGGTATTAAATTTTACAGTCATTAATACCAGTATTTGAGCAAAAACCAAATTTATTGGTTCTGTGGGTGTATTATAATTGGATCCACGTCCATAAGGCGGCATCCTTATTTTACCTTGTGGTAAAACATTACATGAGAATACTATCAGGCGTTAATTTTCTAAAATAAATGATATCAGACATGAGAAAATTAATTTGATAATATCTGCGTGCAGAAATATAATTGGTTTGTGTTGGATGCAGTAACAGTGATTTTGCACGCGATTGTGGGGAGGTGCTCCTCGAACAAGGTAATATTTACCTTTTTATTTTATAAGCGTTGTTTACCAAATTAGTTTTCTTTCTTTAGTTTAAGCGTGACATACCTTAGGGAAGGCAGGGGCCTTAGGGGAGGCCTATGTTCAGCTGTGGACTTGTAAAGGGTTGTAATGAATGAATTAATGAATATTTCAGCGTCACGTGGTTAAGAGATGGTAAAACGAATATACGAGGGTGGATTGAAAAGTACTCGGCCTAACACAGATCCATTCAATTCTAAAAATCAAATCTACCCACATTATTTAGTTCAGTTCAGACTAGTTCATTGTGTGAAGTTCGAAACGTGTGCGATAATTATTTGTGATTTTATAAATTTATTAACAAAGTAATCGGACATAATTTCCGCGAATGGAGCAAATCGAGCAGCGTGCCGTCATTAAGTACCTCCATAAGAAGGGGCTATCATCAAAAGCCATCCATGATGACATGGTCAGTACATTAGGCGATTGTGCTCTGTCATATTCATCCATCAAAAAATGGATAGCAGAATTTAAGCGTGGTAGAGAGAGTGTGAAAGATGAACCCCGCTCTGGAAGGCCTTCGACGTCAACTACTGACGAAAATATTAAAAAAAGTACTTGATTTAATAATGGGAGACCGCAGATTAAAAATTAGAGAGATAGCCGAGATTATAGGCATCTCTTATGAACGAACTCAAAACATCATTGTCAACGAGTTGGGTTTCCACAAGGTGTCTGCAAGGTGGGTTCCGCGACTGCTTTCAGTTGAACAAAAAAGGACGCGATTGACTATTTCACGCGACTGTTTGGAGTTATTTGAAGCCGATGCAGATGTTTTTTTGGATCGTTTTGTTACTATGGACGAAACATGGGTTCATTACTGTACACCGGAAACAAAAAACAATCAAAACAGTGGAGAAGACCTGGTTCACCACCCCCTAAAAAAGGCTAAGTCGATTTTGTCGGCAAATAAGGTGATGGCTTCAGTATTCTGGGACTCGAAAGGTGTGATTATGATTGATTATCTTGAAAGGGGTCAGACTATAAACTCTGATTACTACTGCACCTTACTACGTCGTTTACGAGAGGAAATAAAAGAAAAACGTCGAGGAATGCTCAGAAGAAAAGTCCTGTTTCATCAAGATAACGCCCGTGTTCACACGTCAGTACAGTCAATGGCTGAAATTCACAACTGTGGCTTTGAACTGTTACCGCATCCGCCGTATTCACCTGATCTGGCACCATCAGACTTCTTTCTGTTCCCTAACCTAAAAAAGCACTTGGGAGGTCAAAGATTTTCGACAAACGACGAGGTCAAAGCAGCTGTAGACGCATATTTTGACTCTAAGGAAGAATCATTTTTTTTTCAACGGTCTAAATGCTTGGAAGGGGAGGTGGCGAAAGTGTATTGAACTTGATGGTGATTATGTAGAAAAATAAAAATATAACTGATTTAGTATGTGTTTATTTTATTGGTTAGGCCGAGTACTTTTCAATCCACCCTCGTAAATACAGCACCCGTATGCTGTTATTTCACGTTGGTATTCATTCTAGCAATCGTGGTCCTTCCCCGGTTGAGCTGTCCCATTCTCTGTAGCTATAATACTTTTGCCCTATCGCGTAAATATATATCTTAAGAATAAATCGACTTCCAAAATTATCACTGTCTTTCTTCTTTCTTTATTCATTTTAACCTTTTCCTACAATATGCAATAATGTTCTATTCACATTTACCATTCACATACATACATTTACCCTATAAGGATTGCGTATAATAATAAAAATGTTCTCCAGAAGGAATTTTGGACACGGCTTTCCAAGAAGGAATTCTTTCCCTCTCTAATTAATAGAAGATTTGATTTGATTGTAGCAAATTCCCTAAAACATCCAATAGAACTGCAAGTTCCAAACGTGTCATTAATAACAACGTTCTGCAGGGCAAGCCAGGGTGTTTCGTAAAACTCATTTGGAGAGGCTTTAGTTCAGAAGTTTACTTGTGATGTGCTGTAATAATGATGATGATAATGATAAAGATGATGAGTCAACCTCAGAACATATTTCCAACCTATAACAATATCTGTTGTAGTACAAAGAGGTCAAGCTTTTTTTAAATAGAATACGAGTGACATACGAGCCCACATTCCACCTGATTGTAAGTGGATGCTGTGACCCATCTACATTTATCCTTGATTAAGAATCAATATGCAGATGCGTATTGATTCTTAATCAGTGCGTCACCTCCGAGGATCAACATGGAATGCCTCGTTTCTAGTAAAACGGGTCTCTGATTCTTTACGCTCGTCATACGAAACTAAGCAGCATCAAGCTGCTATTTTACGCTGGTATTCGTGCTACAACCATAATTTAGTTGCAGCGTGGCTCGACCACGTATAGGTTTATTGCGTTATCTATGTTGTGTTTATTTCAAAGGGAAATAGAACACATTTTTCAGGTTTAGATAAAGGTATGTAGATACCTACTCATATTTTTGATACGAATACACTGAATTGATTTCAGGATATAATTTTTGTAAATTTTTTGTCTTCGTATTAAAATATTTGCGACGCGAATTGCTTTATAGTGTACAATTTTTTTCTTTATCCAAGAATATAATTTATCCCTTTCATATCTAATGGCTTAATAGCTTTACATATTGCCCAAGGGTCGTAGTAGTATCAGTTTAAATCCGTTTTCACAGCCCCATAAGGCGAAATCGATCCGGGTACGAGAAAGTTGACACAGAATAAACATAAGTGCTAAGTTTCTGTAAATTTTATTGAATTTCATAACAAATGTAAATTCTAAATAACTTAAATTTACAACAACGTTGTGAGATTAACCGTCCAATTTTACACATGGGTATTTACCAAGGGAAGAATTGTGCCTCAACTTTTGCTAGGCGGATGGGTGTTGTAGTGACTGAATTTTAGCGCGTCTTTTATGCGTGGTAGAGTCACGCTGCAGTTATATTATGGTTGTAGCACGAATGGGTCGTCTCGATCGGGGAAGGACCACGCTCTCACAGAATATCAGCGTAAAATAGCAGCTTAATACTGCTGCGCTTTGTACGGTAAGTGTAGAGATCCGGAGACCCTTTTTACTGGAAACGAGGCATTCCATCTTAGCCCTCAGGGGTGACAACGCATCTGCGTTATGGTTCTTAATCGAGGATAAATGAAGATGTCTATGGGCCAGAGGATCCACTTACCATCAGGTGGACTGTGTGCTCGTTTGTCACCCTTATTCTATAAAAAAGTCTTCAAGAAAAGATACTACTCTTTTTTAAAATTCATTCACATACAATTCCCTTGGTGTTGCCGTTGTTAAAGAGCGGCGTTAGTCACTTACCATCAGGTGAGCCGCATGCTCGTTTGCCGCCTCAAAAAATCTAATATAAAATATAAAAAATGATAAAAAACGTTTTTCATCGTCATTGGTCCAAACATTTTAATAATAATAATAATGTCCTCCAGACCGAATTTCGGCCACGGCGGCCAGCCTCAACGGAGGTTAGCCATCGGCGCAGGACAGGATTATAGTGCCCAAGTGTATGCGCAAGCACAGGTGCACTCTCTATTCCCTCACTCTCATAATCCGATGGGGCGGTAAACCGACACGACCGGAGAGAGATCAGGCACATGACCAACGGCTTTACGTGCTTTCCGATGCACGGGGGTGAGACACACTGCTCATAATAAAAGTTGGTTTATTCTTACCCAGAAAATCATCTCTGGGTATGAGATGGGGTGATGGAATCTACGACAGTGCTATCAGAGAAGACTTGCCATTTCCAATTTTTATTTTGCCTTATATGAATATAATAATCTATAACACAAAGTAGTGTTTTCTTCGGCCACTCAAAGTAACTACCAACGCGATATGTACTTTCATTAACCTTTAAATAGGGATATGCTCGCTTTCACCTTTATATCAGGTGTTGTGCCGATTTACTTTCAATTTAACTATTTAAAACCCATAAACTTAATGATTTCTTATATTTAAGCGAACACTACACATTTACTAAAACTACTTTTACGGATTTTATCGCGTTTAATTTTAAATGATTTTTAATCCTCGACGTTTCGGGTGCTTTCCAGCACCCATGGTCACGTTGGACTGAGGACACCTCAGGTCACCTATAATCGACCCATAAACTTAATTATATTGTTGGTGTGAATGGTGTTGTCCGAGATTTCGTCGAAGTAAGTCGAATTTCATTTTCTATAGCTGGATATACGAACCGCTGTGTTTGTGCGTTTTAGTCACTTTTCAATTAATTTTATGAGTGGTCCAATGTTTCGGTTTTATCGTGTTTGGGATTTGGGTCCTAATACAAACAGTTAATTTTGTTTCACGTCGTAATCCCCCTTAAATGTTCCACAAAATCGTCAGCCCGTGGAATCCGTGTAGCGAACATTAAGATAACTTGCAAAACAATTGCGTCGAGGGGAAAAAAGAGCCGTGTTTTAATTAATAAAAATGGCGACACAAAATGTCTACAATTCAAACATGGCGCGCGCTTGGCCAATGAGCGTCTCTTTATGTACATATGCTAATGAGTGACAGCTCTATGTGAATGGGATTGTCGTGTTAGGTCTGTCGTTATTCCACATCGAGGTAACTGAAATGAGACGAGAATGTTATATTTGCGTTTTATGTGTATATGATTATATACAATGTCGTAACTTTTCAAATTAGCCACCTTTTCGCGCTCATTTTTGTTTTTTGTTTTTTTTTTTGCATTAGTCACAATTTCAGCCTGAGTAAATTACATTCTTTATTTAAAACCTCATGTTTAGTAAAAATAATTTTACACTTAACTTATTTTTGTTTCCTGACGTTTCGGGTGCTTTGTAGATCCCATTGTCACGTGGAGAGCCCGGGTTAACTCTGACATCAGGACGTCAATCGCTCACCCTGTGCTGTGTTGACTTTGACATCAAGAAGTCAAACTCAAGCTCCTCAGTTACTCCCACTCTCCGTGATCATGGATGCTGCAAAGCACCCAAAACGTCGGAAATCAAAAATAAGTTTAATAAGTGTAATTCAATAGGGTAAAGTCTATAAGATTAGTTTTATTCAATTTGTAGTTGTCGCCTGAATATAAGAAATTATTAGAAGCTCATAGTAAATTCACATACCAAATATCAAATTAAATCAAATATTGCCTTACATAATATTTTGCAAATTTTTAATTTTATGAATTACTAATTCTGAAAATATGAATATATATTTACAATCAAAAAAATTACAATCTTGTAATTAGTTGTATTGATCAGGGGTCAAAATTTTCAAATTTTGGATAGAAATATTTAGTCTATTTACTATTAATAATTTCCATACTATTACACCAAAATGACTTGAGGAAATAATTTGTTTTATAACACTTTTCCACGCAAGTTATATAATGTAAAAGCAAATACGCAATATAAATAACGGAACGTATTACGAATGCTTCCGAGAGACTACCGCACGAATTGCGTTTGCATTTTAAACGCCTGTTTACAGCACAAATGCTTTCGTATAAATAATAAACACAACTTTTATCCTCGCATAAAAATTACGAAGCCCAAAGTTGTGACAAAACCTTCTACAGATCTTCCTGATGTGTAACGAATTGAAAGAAATAGTGAACACAACTATTTCATTTATTTTTCATGATGTTATAAAAGTAAATTAACTATTACTACGTGCATATTAAAATATCCACGGTATGGGATACCGTCTCGTGGATGTTTTAAATTGTAAAGGGTGTCAGAGGGACCCAGGAGATTGGCAACAATAATAACAATTAATATCCTAATAACTACTAAAAAAACTGCGTTTGTCAAACCACCTCTGCCGAGCGTGGCAACTTTGGCAAATGTGTATACTGCATATGGAGGAGTGGATGGGTTTTAAATGGATTAATTCAACGCAGCCTGTCAAAAGCTCACTGCTTACAAAGCCCTCCCCCATTGATGCCCCATAGGGGCTTGGCTTAGCAACTTAAACGTATTATTTTAAGTTTTTATCAAGAAGTTACTACTGCCTGTCTACTTACTCTCATTTCCTTCTATATTCTTACTGTTTCCTTTTTCCTCTACCTTTTTTTACATTACTCAAGGGATGATACGGTGTAGAGAGTTCTACTATGTCGTCACTGCATTACGTTTTTTGCTACAAATTTACAAAATGATTAACAAATTAAACTTATTTCTGTTTTATTATTTAGTGGATGTGGAATGGATTTCTATAATTATTTTCAATTATTTTACTGCAAGTCTTAGGCTCCGTTTCTACTAAAGATATGCAAGAAAGCTGAAGTGCACCGGACTCTGTTCACTAATGTTGTGCGAAAAAGTCTGTCTGTGGATTGGTAGTGTAGTTAATCGTGTAGCTTCACCGCCTCGCACAGATTTTTCACTCACGTCTCGCTTGTTTTGTGTGCAAAAATACCTGGCCGGTAAGTCCTTTGCCGCCAGGGCTGTGCAAAGTGAGGCTAAGAAAATGAAGTTATTTTTATTGTCGATTTTTCCACACGCACCGCTTATGTACCAACAGTATATATTATGTATCACACAGGTCTCGTAGAAAAAGCCTAAGTCTAATTCTCTAATGACGTTTCTGCACAAAGGGCTCGAGTAATCGAATAATGACATTCGTTTAAAGCGCTTAGTAAATATTTCACGTTTCAAAAAGTTTTTAAATCTTACAATTTTTTTTAAATGTTATCTCAACACTAGGATCTTCTCCTCTATTGTGGGAACAGCTTACTTACATAAATTTTGCAAGCACAAACATCCAGACCTGGAACAATTATTTGTAGGCCATACAAATACTTGTTCCGTGCGGGATTCGAACCAGCGCAGCGGCACGTAAATACACCTAAAATCTTAGAAAGTCGAGCAATTAAATATTAATAACAAATGAAATTACTTTCTTCACTTTCGGAATGAAAAGTTTATCCACCAGTGGATGTAAAAGACTAATGATCATGATGTAATGCATTGATGGCAGATATATTTCTATTTTGATGGTAATGTTTACAAATTAGCTTTATGAGATATTTTAGCACGCGACGTGAATATATAGAGAGTATACACAACATATTACATTTGTAATGTTGCCCTTTACATTCCAAAAACCTCAGCAACAAAATAAAACAAAAGAAAAGAGGAAGTTTTAAGTAATAAAACTCCTTGATCGCGTAATAATAGGCCGTAAATATGGTTTCTGGATGCCATTTTGTAGAATTTACGTTCGTAATTATGTATATGCAGTGCTTAATGTCGCTTTAATATTTTAGCCGACTTCAAAAAAAGAGGTTTACAATTTGTACTTTGGTAACTGTATGTTATGTTTTTGTATGTATATGTCTATGGGGGAGGTCTTGTGTTCAGCAGTGATTTTAATAGGCTGTAACGAATAGTATGTAAATAACACGATTTCTTCGTCATGTGTGAACCGATTTTGATGGCGTTTTCTTATCTTAAGGATAGCTTTGAATTTCTTCTCTATTCCCATTCAAGATTTTGAGATTATCAGAAAATTTAAAATTAAAAATTGCCTGGCCCTATAACCAAATTTTTGGACAGTTCCTTCACTATCCAAGCAGTCCGTAATGGAATGCCGTACCGTTGTCAGCGAGACGCGCCCAGTCTTTAACTGTTTTTCAGAAGATTGTGCACAATCACTATCATTATTTTTAAGTTCGTGCCATCTATATATGTATTTTAACACTTTTTTTCATCTTTTTTCGGTTATGTATTGTTTTGGTGTACATAAGTAGTAATAATAAAATGACTTAAGGATTTTCCAAGCATTAAAAAAAGTCGGGACAAGGTATGAGAGGGTGATAGCTACCTACTCTTACGTTGTCACGATGAATTTCACTCCATACAGAGTACAGAGTAAATTAATACATAAATTGTTAATGATTTCACAACAGGGCGCACAAACAAAAGTTTGTACAGACTGTAGTCTGCGTCACCATCAGGTCTTAATAGTCTACCGTTGGACAAAGCCTCTCTCATTATACGGAGAATTTACAATGATCCACTCGCTTGACTGGTGGATTTTCAATCGCAGTACTAAATGTCTAATTGCTGGTCTTAGTATTATTTTACCTTTGACTTATACTAGACGGTGATACCACCATCTGTCGAAGGTCATGAAGCTTTTCTGACATTTCCTCTACTTGCCTCTCACAACACCCAAGGGTCGAAACGGGTTGATGTCTAGTCTTGTGTTTTTTATTGTTTTTTTTTTATTTTGCTCTCGTTATATCATTGTCTGTATCGTGCCAAGTGGAAGTCCGTAGTCTCTGCCAATACCTCTGGGTGACAGATGTGAGTGTTTATGTATTATATCATTACGTTTATTGCTTAAGGTTACTAATGGGCATCATGTTATAAACTGAAAGAAACCCTAAAAGTAAAGTTATTATAATATAATATATATACATCTGAGCTGGGCTCAGGCCTCCTCTCACTTCTGAGAAGGGATTAGGGCAATGAAGTATCCGCTGCGCTGCCCCGATGCGTGGCGGACTTTACATGTCTCCGAAATATATTTTTTTTATTTCTCAGACATGCAGGTTTCCTCACGATGTTTTCCTTCACCGCAGAGTACGTGGTAAATCAGCACTTAAAATTACGATTAATAATTTCATTGGTGCCGGCGGGGATCAAACTCGGGTTGCTCGCGTGCTATGAAATTTACAGCGAGCCCCATTAAAATGAAATTGGTTATCATCTATTGTTTCGATTAAACCTCCTTAAAATACAAAATTGTATGGATTACTTGGATATAATCTAGATTTGTGTAAGAAATAGGAAGAAACCAGGAAATAAGTTTATTTAGTAACACATTATAACAATTTGCTTCAATAATAGCATACTTTTAATTTCATAAATGGTTACTATACCAAAATCCGCATAGTTTTGATGCTTCCAGAGTACTTCTTCAGTGATATTTTGTAAGTGCCTATGAATATTTAACAAAAAAAATAACCTTACAGTACATATTCATTATTGAGCAATGATATTATGTAAAAACACAAACATGTTTATCTTAATATATAAATAAAAAGATAAAAATAGTAAATAGTTTTATAAAATTAAAAAGCAACGGAATAGAAAAGTACGGTATGTAAGACACATCGTACATTTTTAATTTACAATGTGTCATGCTTCGTACTTTGTTTTTAAGTTAACTTTTAAACATTTATCAAGTATTTTTGTAGCTATATTTAAAAGAACCAATTGAATAAATAAATAACGCAACCAAAATAAATGCATTGATAAAAATCCAAATTAAGTTTACTCGTTTAATCAAGAAATTCTGCATGTTAGCACATCGCGATCGCAGGAGTCTTTTCCGTAACATACGGTTTCTTTACGTATAACATTTGGTTTCGCACCTAAACGAATCCTTGCCGCAGCAAAGTAATGTTCATGCAAATTCTTTCGCCCACTGCAGCTAACAGAAAACATCGGCTACCTGCTTCGACCGATACATTCAACTAAGGCATTACCACACGCGCATAGCGTTTTTTTTTTGCGTTATTTAAGAACTGAAAAACAAATGAAGAAACAACCTGACCGTGTAGTCGCGGCTTGATGGTGATGTTAGAACATCCACTACCTCATATCATCGCGTGGGCGTCGTACCAGACGACAGACGGAAACAAATTAGAAACTGGGCAGCAACGTATTCCTAATAATGACTAAAAATAAAAAGCTGCGCTTGCCTACCCTCTTGGCAAGCGTGGCAACTATGGCAAATAATCTCCTATGAGTCATATGAAGGAGGCCTGTGTTCATCAGTTGACTTGAATAGGATGTAACGCTAACGGTAAACAAACCACACAAAATTATTGGAAAAAAAACACACTAACATAGCTTTTGTTAAGCTATGTTAGTGTGTTTTACCATCTTCGACTATTTTGTTGAACTTTATTGAATCTCACCTTACATGATCAAAAAGCGGACTAAATGCTAAAAGTATTCTCTGCCAGCCAAACTTAGGGCAGTGATAAAACTACAAAGGCGATTACAAAGAACATATATTATATTAGTTCGGGGAAAAGTTTATTCGTATTTTATCATTGAGCTATTATGTACACATATTAGTTCAATGTATTTTATGTACAAATTCAAGCCTTTTTTTTTCTAAGCTTAATTACGTTTAATTAAAACATATATGTGCCATTTTCTTCGATAACTTGTTGTCATCTTGTAAGTAGTGACATTAGCGTTGCTGTAGAAATCTTGAAGTTTTTGATAAAAAAATGCGACAAGTTGTTTTGCAGTCCTCTCTTGATGTTAAGCTAACACTAACCAAAGAACTCTAAAGAGACTGAAACAGGTGAGAATCTGAGGGTGCAAGGTTTTTTCAACCCTTTATTGTAATAAAACTTCAGAATGTGTCGAATTTCTTCGTTCGATTAACTAATTTTGATGGACAGAAAAATTGAAAATGGTTGGAAACTGTTTTTTTACTTTTTATTTTTATTTATCTTAATGTCCATATTTTAGTTGATATCGGGAAGATGCTGCCCCTCTCCTGTTTCGGCTTCCCTCTGTCACCTTTTCCGACAACCATGACTAAATTGATCATATGTTTTTTTATGATATTGTATTTTTTTCTTATAATTATAAATAAATTGCATGGTTTATTTATAATTATAAGAAATAAAAGTCATTCATATAAAGATTGTAACATCATTTCATGAAGCGCCATTAAAACGGCCGGATAAACGCCTACGATACGGCCTGCATTTGCAAGTGTGATACAGCTCTAACCTTCACATTCCTTACGCTCTGAATGCGCATACATTACCTGATAGCGATGCGTTTAGAAATATAGTCCTCTACAGAGCTCTGATACTCTGTGGCCAGAGATACCGAATAACGGAAAATACATCCAACCTAATATTCTGGTTCTGCGCTTGTGAAATATTGCGTTGCGTCGTAAAACTGAATCCAATTTAACAAACTTTATTTGCTCCTTGTACAATAAAAATATTGCTATTCTTATTTCTGATATGGACTGTGCGGTTGATGGTAAGACTGGCTTTTTCCTTGTTTTCTAGTTTTTTTTTTCATTTAGTACGTTTTTTTAATAAAGTTATTATTAAATAAAACTAGAACGACTAAACATTTTTTTTACAGTTGTACATTTTTAAAAAGTACAGAAACGGTCGATCGTTAGTTTGTGTAATTTTGAAACAACGATTTTTTTCCTTTGATATTATTTATTTTAATAATATTTGATAATATATATTTGATATAACATTGATTCTCACACCTATCAACCAGAGGGGAGGTTTTACATTTCGCTTTATCCTAACACCTCTCTTGGCTGTCTCTTTTACATCCTTACATCTTATATATTTAGGCATACTTGCTCGTCGGTCAAGAGTCTCTTAACTTGGCCCATCTTCATTATATTGCCAATTTGGTGTATACATTTTCGCTTAAGGCGTTCCTTGCTTTCCGTCAGAAGTGAATCTGCAGCAGAAATTTGCTTTGCCACTCTTTCCTTATTCACTACGATGTTATGTATATAGTTTTATTTAATACGAATCAAGAAACACTTACGGTTGGACTACTAAGGAGGCACAGAATACCCGCGTGAAATAGAAGTTTAAAGTTGCTATGTCTCATATGGTGATCGTGGAGAAACGGAGAACTTTTTTACTGAAAACGATTCATTTTATTTTAGTCCTCAGGAGTAGGATCTGCATTTTGATTCTTAATCGAGGATAGATATCTATGTGCATTTGTCTCACTTATTCTATTAAAAAATTAAGAATGACATCTGTAGTTAATACTAAACGCGTTAGATATTCAACTAAGTGTACATCTTTGGCGGAGAAACTTTAGAAGTCAAACTCACTTTAACCGACTTCAACGACTTAGTCTGTTTATTTAATTAAAAAAACTTATGCTTTCATTCTAAATGTTCAGTTACCGTGTTTCATCGTTACAATATTAACATTTTAAAAGTGCTATATTTCCAGTATCAGTACAATATCAACTCGTATTTCATTCAAATGAGATAATAACAAAGAGCATAGCCAAATAAAGGCAACCGCTTTGATCAGAAGTGTTCAATTTCGTTTTGTTTGTCACCAGCGCGGCAAAAAGGCTTGTTTTCCGACGACGACAAACATCATATTGACTCCACTTAAGTTCATAAAATTGCTCGATTGCATTATTATGTCTGTTTTTTCGTTAGATTAATATCTTCGTGTCTTCAAGTAGGCATTTTTTGTTACACTAAGACATCGCGATTTACTCTATCACCCTTAACCAGTTACCACCAGGGGGGATTCGTGGGTGGTGGGATAGACAGTTACTGGCTTATAATAACAAAAGAAACTATATTCATATCTTTAGTTAGGTTATTATTGTTTTGTGCAATTAGCATAACTTTCAATTAAAATTTCGTCATCAATCAATGTCATAAAGCCCTTCATAGGTCTACTGCTAAACATGGTCTCTCACAAGAAGTGCTACAAAACACGATCCTGAGTCACCTACTTTATTGACTGATTAAACAATATTTCGGCAAAAGCACCTTCTAAACTTGTGTGCGTAAAAATGTATTTTATTTCACTGAATATTATTTGCTATTTAAAGTCTCACTTGTTTCGCTGACTAATTATCAGGTTTCAGATATAACTTAGTACGACGTACGACCTATTTAAGCGAAATTCTACAGCTTATGTACAGTACAGTAAATTATAACTGGCACTCTGAAAACTCGTTTTAACAAAATAGTTAATATAAATTATAAAACAAATATTTAAATAAATTTGTGTTTTATTTAAATATAAAAATAAAGAGAGCCATTTTACGCCCCACTCCAATGCATAGACCTTCTCTCAATTTTGAGAGGGTTTTTTCGGGATTACAGTCATTTTTCGGGTGGGCCCATTAAGTGTTTGCGTAGCTACGTTCTCGAATCTTTTAGATCCTCGGGCATGCAGGTTCCTTAACAAAGTTTTCCATCACCGCACAGTATGTGGTAAATCAGCGTTTGAATTTGCAATAAGTGATTTAGGGATCTAACTACGATCTATTCTACAAACTATAAGATTATTATATAAGGCATTAAACACTATTTTTATAGAAGTAAGAGTGACTTACGAACAAAATTTCTACCTGATAGTAAGTAGATGCTGTAGCCCATAAAATCCAAACCCCCCCTAATGGCGAAGATGTGCCTTGTTCTCATTCAAAAGGGTCCCCAGTTCCCTCCACTCGCTATACAAAACAAAGCAGCGCTATGCTGCTATTTGACGCTGGTATTTTGTGAGGTCGTGATCGCTTTCCAGTTAAGCCGACCCAGTCGTTGTCCAGCGGGACTCTACCACGTAAGATACATAAAGGATTGGTCTTAAATCGTTGTAGCTGGATAAGAGATTATATATTATTAATAAATCACATTACGCTTTGGTTTCATAAACATAAAGCTTATGTCACTAAGTAAGGCCTGGTTGGGGAGCATTCGGTATACAGATATTGCGAAAATGTTTTTTTAGAGACTCCGGAAACCAGCATTTGATCGCGGCTCAGAAGGGAAAATCTGTGTGTAGTTCTTTAATGGGGCATTTTCGCCTTCTTACGGACGACTTATGGACGATCTTCAAGACGTTTTATGGTTTACGAATCAGGCGTAAAGCCACTGTGAAGGAAGCCGATTATTAGAGTCTAAAGCATTTAAACTATCGATTCTCTACCTGATTTTGAAAATTCCACTATGATGTAAACGTCACCCAATGCCATGCCGTGATCAATATCGAACTGGGAAGCCGTTATCATCTCGTTTAGATTGACGTCTGAGATATCAACCGATGTCAGATGAGTGGTCACACTTATCTGTGGCTTTGACGACGATATGTACACCGGTCTGTTATAGCTCATTCTCACTGAAAATCAACAAGCGCCCGATTATGACATTCACGCAGTGTCATTAATTTTAACAGTTTGCTCTGACTCGAAAACAGATCTCTGGCGAAGATTTTAGAGTTTCGGTTTTGCTCAATCGCTCCGTTAATATGGAGTGTATTGAAGACATTGGTAATGCATATGTTTAAACGTGATATCAATTAAAGAGTTTAGCTTCGTTTTCCACTCAGCATTCATAAGATTAAGTGTGTGATTGCAGTGTTTTTGTTTTATTGTCCTTACCCTCACTGAATTAAGCTCCATATATATGATATTATCACAATCATGTCCATATGCATTTTCTAGATATTGAAAGCTATTTTATAAGTCGATTTAAAAGTTTGCAAGTTTTAAATATCGCACCAGGGAAACGGGTCGGTGACTTCATTTGCTGAGATCTCTCTAACATTACGATTTTACGCGTGGTAGAGCCATGCTGCAGCTATACTAGTAGTATAGTTGTAGCACGAATGGGTCGGCTCGACCGGGGTGGGACCACGCTCTCATAGAATACCCGCGTAAAATAGTATTAGTGCTGCTGTGTTTCGTATAGTGAGTGTAGAGAACCGGATACCCTTTTTACAGGAAACGAGGCATTCCATTTTAGTCCTCACGGGTGACAACGCATCTGCATTTTGATTCGTAATCGAGGACAGATGTAGATGTACATGGGACACAGCAACCACTCACCATTAGGTGGACTGTGTGTTCGTTTGTTCTATGAAAAAAAAAGGTTCAATATGCCTCTGACCATTCAATGATCACCTCCAGTTTTCACCCTCACTATAGCAGACATTACTCAACAGTGATTTCTTTGTCGTTATTGTAAAGTTCATCTTATTTTTATCGAACGATCGATGCAAGAGGTTCTCCAAAAGTAGACGTGCTTTTGATTGTGAGAAAAATCAATATAAAAATCTTCTTTTTCACTACTCAGGCATCTGTTACCCTGTAGGTTCCTTAAATTCTGAATTACCTTACTTTAGATCCACTGTGCTTTTTTAACTTAAATTTACGTCGAAGTTCTCATCAACAAGCTTTATAAATATTTTACGTAAGTACATTAAATAAAGTATAAAATTTTTTAGATGTTTACATTATGTTGTTTGGGAAATACCCAAAATATTTGTAGAATGTTCGCTTATTTGCGATCGCATTATTCAAATATTATATCTGAAGGAAGCTGACGCAGTCAACAATTCACGAGCAAGGGAAGGACCCGAATCAGTTAGGGACTTGATCCCAGTATCGACTTTACCTTTCTAATGCCTTTACGAGTAAGCTTCGATCCCTAAAATGATATCTGTTTGATGTGGCTTTATACATATTTAAATGAATCAGATATTTTCCCATCCGAAACATTCGCATGTCGGCGAAAAAGAAGATATTTTTGTTTATACGAATTCGTTTTCCCTACAAAGAAGGAAAAATACAATATTTAACAAGTAATTTAAGTGTTATCGGCTGTAAGAAGATCATTTCTCTGTCTGTTTTGTAACGTAATAGTTTGTGAAAATATTCTTTTAAATTTGTTAACGGCTAGAAGTGAGTTGAAAATATTATTTTAAAAAACAGAAAGTTGATTCAATTTCTTAAATTGAAAAACGGCGTTTTGTCTGATTGCGATAAAACTTTTAAAATTTTAAGTTAGTTCACGTTTTTAAACTTTGGCTTCAATGGAAAAAGGTTCAGATTAAATTTAGGCAGTAAAATAAAATTGTGGTATAGAAATGCCTGTTTTATAATGTTGAATTATTCGTTGAACAGTTGGATAGTTCTTCACAAATCCTTATTCAAATTTAAGAATATTTATTTTTAATATTTTTTGTGTAAAGTGCAAGCATAAAATGTACTAAAAATCAGAAATACTCTGCTAAAATATAAATGTCTACCAACTAGAAAGAGTGACGATCTGCTAAGACATGCAGGAAATCGATCGATGAACGTGGCTCAGGACCGTGCTTTGTGGCATTCTTTGGAGGAGGCCTATGTTCAGTAGTGGACTTGTAAAGGGTTTTAATAATGATGATGATGCTGATTATAAACTTTTTCATGGATTTAGGGCTGATTTTTCAATCATCAGAAAACTAACCATCAAATGATGTTGAGATTTTTAAAGAATATTTAATAAAAAATGAACCAATTGAACTATGTTATTCAAACAACTATATTTTTTTCTAAAGGGTATCAATAACAAAAGTTTTGTTCTAAAGGATATCAATAACAGAAGTCATGTGTGAATCAGTCGTAGAATGCTCTTATAGAAGAACTAATGCAACTAATTATTCTATAAGAGCAATATAATGAGCATAATTTGTATTATCATAGTTACAAAAATGGTTAAGTTAAACGAAACTCATCCCAGTAACAAAATACGTAATCCCCGTTAAAATCTTACACAAACTTTCTCCTATTGAGACGTTGAAAGGGAATAATTCCCGACATTCAATAATAGGCGAAATCGACTTTTTGCCAAGCCATATAACTGGCTGCGGCAATCATCAAAGGGATTTTGTCTATGTGAAAGGAGATACCTATTCGGCAGCAATTCTATTGTATATTCCAAATATAAAAGAAATATTAAAGTGATTTTATTTACGCTGTAAATGCTACGAATATTTTATTTTATATCTTTTCATTTAATAAAATGTAAAACAGGGTTTTTATTGTTTTAGTAATGTATAACATTACATAAATAAGCTGTGTTTTTGCATTTTCCTTTTGTACCTTTGCTTTTTAACGTTATTCTTTTCTTTTCCGGTCTTTCTCAACCCATTACTTCACAACATACCTTTTTAAACGCATCAACTGGATTGCATAACTTGAAAGAAAAAAGCTTTTAAATTATTTTGTTCTTTATCAGCTCCACATGACTGTATTATCTTTCCCTTTGTAGGCAGGGTTTATATTCATTTATTAGTAGCGAACCGCCCCGGCTTTGCACGGGTAATTTCTGGGTCTCGACAAAAGCGCCATTCACCGGCTCCAATTGAGTTTTAAACCATCCAGGGTTACAGGGTTACTCAAATACACACAAAAACATCAAAATCGGTCGAGCCATTTTCGAGTGTTTGTGATACTAACGGATAGCAATTGATTTTTATATATAGAAGAAGAGGGATATAATAAGTGTAGCAAACGAGCATACGAGTACAGTCTACCTGATGGTAATTGAATGTTGTGGCCCATATCAATCTACATCTATCCTCGATTAAGAATTAAAATACGAATAGGCTGCCGCCCCTTGGGGTCTTAGATAGAATTCCTATACCTACTTCTTTAAGGCATTTACCGTGATCGCCTCATGCGACACCCAACAAACAATTCGGGTAAAAGATACTCTTACGCCGTCGACATACAGCAATTAATTCTAGTTGTTTACATATCATTACATCATAATTACGGTCCTTCTAAAGTGTACTGATGAACATAGCCTTCCCCCAAGGAATACCATAAAACAGGATCTGGAACCACCTTCATCCTTCGAATGTCTTACCAGGTTCATTTCATCTAGTAGGTCGCCCTACAGTTTGCTTACTGATACAAGGCTGCCACTCGAGAACCTTTCTTCCCCTTCGCTTGTCAGTTATATTTACCGATATCCGTTGGTTTACGTATTATACAAAACAAAAATTTTTAAAGAATGTTAGTATTAACATATTACTTGAAATACTTTCAAATGTAGAGCCGTGGTAGCTTAGGTGCAAAGTGTTCGCCTTAAATTTCACAATCGCTGGACCAAAAGCATCCCGGGTTCGACTCACGCCAACACCAATGAAATTTATATTTAATATCTAGAAAGTGTTCCTAGGACGAAATAATTTATTATAATTATTTTGTGTGTATCTTAGTGTAGTTTTCTTTACACAAAAGGCGTTCTAAAGATTTATATGTACGGCGTATTACACTTATGCATACAATGAAGTCGAATAGAAACAATATATATTTGCAATCTAAAGTTCTCCTTACTTCATATTATGAGATCGTATATGTATTTGTGTGTACTTGTGATGAAGATATCATCAAGAAGATATCAGGAATATACTGCTGCCCAAAGTAATGGGTTAGATCAGTAAGTAGGCAAGGTGTTTATAATACGTATAGTACAGGTACCAGGTCTAAAATACATTACGTGCTAAAGCCTAGCTGTCGTCCAAGTTCCAAATAGGCTGCCAAATGAAGTAATCTCGAAACCAATGAGAAATTCTAGCTCCAGTAGAAGCGAGCAATATTAAGGACTGTCAGCTCGTTACACACACGGAAAACGTTTTTAAAAACAATACTAAAACTTTAAAAATTAAGGTAACATAAATATATCATCGCTCCACAGAACACAGCTTAAAGAATCATAAATAACGACAAAACCTTAATATTTCCATACAGCGTGGTTGGCACAAAGCGTTATTATAGAGATAAAAACTAAAATTTATATCCTTGCATCACGGTAAGCGCAGTTGCACTAAAACTTTATGTGTCACGTAGAACAACAGATATGTGTAACGCCGTTGCCATAGTAAAAACAAGATTGCTACCCTGACAGGGAGAAATGTGGGTAGGTGGAACACCTGGGTGCCTTAGAACAATTGAAGCTAATGCCAAGTATCATTTGTTGGTGTCCCGTTGGGAATATTCGCGGTGTACGTAAAATATTTGACAAAACATTGGTCGTTTTACCGTCACGTTTGTTGTTTCCAAACAAAGGGGAGTTTACCGCCGCGACGCGCGGCATGTTTGATGTTCAACTTTAGGAATCATTTTCGGGAACACGAGAGGTATTTTGTATTTTTTTTTGCATATGCTTAACGTATAACTATTTCTTATGTTAACGCGAATATCACATTGAATAAAACCAATTTTACGGATTTTATCGCGATTATTTTAATTTTTTTTGAATCCAGACGTTTCAGGCGCTTTACAGCAGCCTACGTAGGTCGTGGGATGGTAGAGGTATACTGAGGTGCTTGACGTCTTGATGTTATAGTTAACCCGGGCTACTTTCAGCCTTAAATTATAAATTTTGATAACATGAAAAGGTCGGCAAAATTTTCCTGATAACAAAAAATAATAAAAAACAATTGCCAACCCACCTACCAAGCCTGGCAATTATTACATATATCCTATATATGAGGAAAATTTGGGGGGATGCAAGCCTATGTTCAGTGACTCTATATGGAATGAATTAAAAAATTTACAAATATCTAATATGCTTTTATCATTGGCGACGAAAAGCTAGGTATTCTGTTTTAACGTACCACGTCCGTATTCACTTTCCGCTGCAACAGCAAGGGAGCCACCATAAATCATGCTTAACCGCGCCCCCGGGGCCCGCTCGCGTTTTTGCCCGGGCTTCCATCAAATCCCATTAGTTCACCTCGGTTAATGAGTTTAGCATTCGTGTTATTCTAGCTTTTCGCTCGCTTTCGAGGCAATTATACGTAATTATAGTCGACGTTGCTGCGTAGACGGAATTCCTTTGCCGTGTTTTAGAATGAGTGTTGTTTTAAACGCCATCTGACGTTTCGGTACGTAATAGTCATATTGAGGTGTATCGTTAATGAATATTCTCAGTGTTTTAATGTATATTAACAATATAATATTATAAATTTAGTTGGTTTAGTGGTCTTTGTATACATATCGATTAATGCCTTAATTATTTTTTTTATATTTACTTTAATATTACGCAAATGATAAAAATTAAATTACACTATTTTAGGGATTACATAGAGTTTATTTACTAATTAATATGCCGCGAAAATTTACTTTGAACGCAATGGAAAGGCGTGCCGTGAAACTTTTTTGTGACTTAAAAGAGGTATAATTACAAATTTTGTATAACCGACTTCAATATAAATAAAATGGGAACATTGTTAATGTAGTCGAATTTAATTGAATACGCATTATTAAGGATAACTCAAAAACCAATAGTCAGATCTTGATCAAATTTATATGGAACCACACGAAAAGCACCAGCTTTCAAATAAAAATATCGGTTCACCCAGAAAAAAGTTTTGATGTAACATAAAAAAAAATACAGTCGAATTGAGTACCTTCTCCATTTTGAAGTTGGTTAAGAAGTAGTTAAAGCCAATCTTACCAATCTCGAGCACAGTTACAAATTAGTAGAATTGACAGACTTAATCCCGTTTTTCACTACCAAGCTTCGTCACTCGACATGCGAACAGCAAAGCAGTGGAAAGTTTTTGCCAGTAACTGTCTCTCCATCCAATCAAATTGTGGCTTCAAGAAAAGAGCGAGCTTTTATTGAAGAGTGGGCTTTTATTAAACAAAGTGTGTGTTTTAGGATCTTCGGCTGCATAACCTTTAGAAAGTAGTCAAGCACTGACTCATAATGGTATGAATAGGCTTTATTTTTAAATAATAACGTATCTTTTAAAAACGGTTTTTTACTACAATACTAATAGTTTTGTTCCGCAAATACTATTGCTTTTCGTTTTTAACTGTCACAATGGCCACGTTATATACACTACTAACTCTTGGTAAACACTCTTGTGTTTGCAGGAATTACGTACTTTAATTCCTCCCTCCTTTCTACCATTGGACAAACTGTTGGTGGAACTCCACATCTTTACTGTCGATATTCCACGCATTTGAATAAAACTATTTCCTTCGTCTTTCATAATGAGATTTCAAGGGATTCTTCAGATTACAAGGGTTGTTTTCTATGTTTATTGTGTTTTTAAGACAGTAGTTAATAGGGTTTTGTTATAATAAGACACTTGTTATACTATGTTTGCACTAACACCATTTTTCACCATTATAGTCAACCACTGGCTTGTATGTAAAAAAAAGGTGACCGCTCATTCGGTTACCACGTCTGAAACGAACGAGCAGAAAGAATAACTAAATATGAATAAAACATTAGAAAACACCGACATGAGTGATCGTCCTAATAATTCTTGGAGAGAACCAATTTCATACCGTCGTTATCAAGATAGAACATTTAAAAAAAACTGAATTAATTCGCTTAACGTACGAAGCGATTAATGTTTGCAGTTTCGAAGGCGAGTCGGAATTGCGATAACACCTAACGTAGTTTTTGAAATATCCCCATCAATAATTTGAATGCGACGCTTTTAAACGGGAATGGAATTTATCCGAGAGATGGTTAGGGTGACCGCGTATTGTTACGATTACGTACAGTACGGACAGTATGTTTTTTAAGTTAGACGTTATTCAGTAATCCAGTTATGAAAGCGCGTTATGGCAAGATGACGGCATTTTTTGTACAATAAGAGTGACAAACGAGTACAAAGTTCAAATGATGGTAAGTGGATGCTGTGGCACATAGATTCAGTATAGTCGATAAAGAATCAAAGGGCAGATGCGTTGTTTTCCGTAAAAATTGAGATGAAATGCCTCACTACAATTATCAAGGGTCTCCGGTCCGCTACTCTCGACGTACATAACAGATAATCCTTGTGCTGCTACATTACGTTGCTATTCTGCGAAGCTTGATTGTTCCTCAGTCGAGCTGACCCATTCCTGCTACAGTCATAATACAGTTACAGCTTGAACCTACAAACCCTCTTAGAAACGAGCTGGTAAAGAAAATAATTAGCCAAACAAACCTGGAATATTTTCTAATCCAGCATATTCATTAAAAGTTTTCTCAACATCACTATGTTATTTTTTCCTATAAAAAAATTATCAATACGGATTGACTAAACAAACCGTTATGTGTTCCAAATCAGTTGTACGTATAAGTAGATATTACATGTCCTCCAGACCGAATTTCAGTCACAGCAGCAAGACTATTCATTGGTGCTGGACGGGGATATAGTGCTCGAGTGTGTGCGCACTGTTACACTTTATTCCCTCACTCTTATTGTCTGATAGAATGGCAATCCGACACAACTGAAGAGAAATCTGGCGCAATACAAACGACTTTACATGATTTCCGTGGCACGGCGGTAAATCATCGCCATCTTCGTGACTAAGGGAGGGCTGCTACGGATTATATACTACTATTTCTTAAAGGAAAAACTCAATAACTGATTTTTTCGGCCCGACTTCGATAACGGGACCTAATGGTCTGCAGTCGCGTTTAGGGTCACTAGAAGAACGAGGCAGACATAGATATTAAAGATATGTATTTCAATATAATATGTGGGAAACAGTTTTTAGTATTATTATTATTATTATTGAAAATATGACTGTTATAATATGGTTTATTTTTTGTATAGGCCCTGTTACAAATCCAGATAGTAAAATGATTTTGCTTGTTATTACTGTGGATTTTAAAAAGTTCACCGCCATTATTACTACGTATTGTTTAGACCGGGGATTCCCATAGTGGTCGATGTCGACGAAATCGGTTTCCCATGGGTCGACATAAACGAAAACTGATTTCGGGGTCGACGAAGTCTTAAAATCGTCCCATATTAATTAATTGGAATTAATTCTTATTTGGAACGTTCAAGATACCGTATAATTTGTGTTACGTGTACCAACTTGTTATAAAATTGACTAACATTTTAGTGGGAGGTATCATAGTTGTACTTTTAAAATACTTACTCAATAAGTCGATAAGCGTGGACAAGTTTGTGCAAAATAATGAGATCGAGCGTAGAATTCTTAAAGTAATGTGGCTATGGGGGTCCGAGGTATCAGTTCATATTGGTAAAGGGGTCTCTTGCCTAAAATAGTTTTGGAATCCCTAGTTTAGACTTTTTAGACTATAATAGTTTTATTGAGGTAGCAATAATCGACCTTACTATCCAAAAAAATATTTGAATCATAGGTTTTAAATGATTCAATACGCATAGTATATATGCAAAGTATATACGCATATAGTATATATGTTGATTTTAACTAAGACTGAGACTTGAATAACTTTTGCGAATTTTCTTGCATTTAATAAAGTTTATTTTTTCCCGGCGTTTTGCGTCCTGTTAACACCGATGTGATATCCATTCTGCGTAAATCGGTTCGAAATTGTTAATTAAATGCTGAAGGTTAACTATCTATTAGGATATCAGTACGTCAAACGAGTATTACCCAGACCATCAAACACTGAATATATGTGGAATTTAAAAATCCGTATCCGTATTTAAAATTAGTTTCATTCATTCGCAGACTTTGTGGTAATTTTAGATACTTTTCTCTATACGTGAAATAGTAATCTTTTTAGCAGTAACAACATTATCTCTTTGTATTTCATATCATAGAGCTTTATAGTTCGAAACAAATAAAGTTTCCATTGTGCAAAGTTAAACAGAACGGGAAAGCTTCGTTATACTAATACTTATTTCTCTTTCTGCTAATTTCCTTGTTTGAATTCAGACCGAAAGTCGGGCCCCTACATTAGAATATCTTCCTCATGTAAACGTCAGGAATGTTATATTGAGGTAATTTTACACTCCAATCTTTGGGTACAAACATATTTTAGAATATATAAGTATAGATCGGATACACTTTATATGCAACATCATTGGAAGGCATTTAGAGAAAAAGTTTTTTTGTTTAACATTTGTTGAATTATTTTATTTTTTATTGCACCAAAAAATAAAACAGAGAGTGAGTTTTGGGCAAGTTAGGTTGTCATACAAATTATGAAATAAAATTATTAATAATTACCATTAATATAATAAATAAATGATTAAAGAATTATTATTGTGATAAAAAATAATAATGCTAAAAAATATGTATTAATGTAGAGTTAATGTGTGCATATATATTTTTAAGATTAAATTGTAACTGTTAAGAAAAAATTGTCTATTTTGGAGTTTTTTTTAATCTGCTTCTTACAAGGTCCGGTGTACCTAGCTTTTTTGACTTTCAAAAAGTGATTTATTGAAACTAGTTTTGAATAAAATTATTTTGACTTTGAATTTGGCGATCACTCCATTCATATATTGCACATGGAAAAAATTCTGACACAGAAAAATTATTAGGTCATATAAATGATAAGTATTTATTTGTAGGAAACAAACATGTGTCCTATATCGCCTAAGCCAAATGATTATTATACTATTCTATTCACTTTTATATTCTTTACTGTTAAATATAATTTTAATTCATATGAAGAATATCGCTAAACGACATGCCATTCCAAAAGGTTATATAACTGCCCAAGGTGCAGTTTAAGACCGGCACAGTCCAACGTAAACAGTTAACGAGTCGCCCGGCGAATAGGCACTTAGCGTATGAAAATTTCACAGCACCAGTCAATAGTTGAACGGCGATTTAATGGGGAAATGCATTCGCCAAATTGAGCCCCACTCGAAGTTACTGCAGCGCCGACAGTTACAACAGTACTCATTTTTCAGCGGGATTTTAAATTCGAAAAATTTTACATTTTATTATAATGCGTTGCTTGTTGTTTTCTTTTTTTTTTTTTTTTTTCCTGTTCTGGGGTTTTTTTTTGAAAAAAAATTTTTTTTATTTCTATAAGCTTGGATACTGATTCTGATAACGCACTTAACGGGAACCACAGAGTTTTTGTTACATGTTGTATACGCGTTAGGAATTAAAAAATAGTTTCGTTACTATTAAACTTTTATTCTTAAAAAGTCTCTGTCCCGCTGGGTTTCTTGCTGGTTCTTCCCAGGACAGAGGTTTTTCCGAGCTTGTGGTAAAGTAAAAAATGAATTTCAATAAGAATTACTTGTTCTCTATATTGAATAAAAATTATTCTATTCTATTCTGTTATGTGACATTTTTTTATGTTTGTATAACATATTATGTAACAAAACCCATGTTATCAGAATCAGTATTTAATCGGTTAGAAATAACTTTACTTCAGAAAACTTGATTATAAAAATTAAATCCTTTTTCATAAAATAATTATAAATGTTAATCAAGTTAACTCAATTATTTGTCGGTCGTACAAACAACTCTGTACATTCGAACCCCTTGCCTCGGACCGCCGCAGCTTAACCACCGCTTAAAATTAAAATGAAAAGAGGTGACAAGAATATTTTTACGAGTAACATTAACTTTTCGATATTGAGACAATATTTTCCCGAAACTTTAAAAAAAATAGTAGTTAATCGAGACCTGTGAACTTTAATTCCATCCTATTAAACTCTAAAGGGTATTAAAGCTATCAAGCTAAAGTAGAGTGCGATAATGCTTCTTTGTAATAAGTCTTCGTTCGTTCTAAATCTTTCGTAACTCTAAACTGCAGTGCAGTCTAGTTCCAGTGGGAAATGGTCTGGAATCAATAGATGCTTATCGGACCACGAATATCATGAACCATGCTATCGACTTCGTTATGTTCGCATTTGAATATAACGAACAATTTTGATAGAGATCGTATCAACTCGCAAAAGTAATTCGCTCATAGTAACATGCCATAATTTTTCGACTTTCATAAGATTCTAATTTTACTTACTTAACTGTTAAACGTAATTTTACTTACTTTAATCTAAAACGTGTATTAACCTGTTTTTGAAAATTTATTTTTTTAATTAAACTGTGTTTTTTAATATTTTTTTAATTTTCTATTTGGTTTATATAAGTGGTTCTTAAAATGAAAATCAAATATCTAGTTTAGGGGTGGTGTTATATAGATTTAAAGAAAATTTACATCCCTAAGGCTATTTAGATGACTTCTCTTAAACTTGTATAAGTCCTTTGACTATTCAAAAGGGTAAAAGGTATCTGTGGTCGGGCTTAAATAAGTTGATGCCCTGTCTTATAAAACCTATGCCTATGTCTATGTTTAAGCACTGATTTTAGAAGCTACTATGTGCAAATTATTTCATACTTTTCAGTTTTTGTAGTCGGTTCTTATGTTTTATTGATTGTATAATTTTCACTGTAATTTTTCATCTACGCATCCAAAACCTTAAGAAACAAATAGGTCGAAACTATATATTCTGTACATTCTATATTACTAAATATTTTAGTAAAATTGGACAGATTATTGAAGCTAAGTCCGATATTTAAAAGAGTTTTTTTTTTAATTTACTCTGTTCTGTAAGTTCACTGTAAGTGATATCACTTTAGTAGCGTTTTACATCGACTCTTAAATATATCATTCCCAAAACGAAAACAAAACAATCACTTTGCAACCGTATTGGTACACGAAATAAACGACACGAGAGTTGGTTATCTAAAAACGTCTGAGGACCTTACCACATGGTCCTGTTATAAACACTGGGAGAGCCTACTGCGCCGTTTAAGGACATGAAATTTTAACCCAGCCTCCGTCGACGCAAGAAAACACGAGTACTTAGAGTTATGAGTATTAAGTAAGGCGCGGCAGCGATTAGCGCTGGGATTCACGAGGCATCGCATCGCGTTTAAACACCTTTCTTGATATATAACATGGAAGGGGCGTTCTTGAAATTTGCGATTCACTCGAGCTTGTAATATCTTTATTTAAAAATTTGCTCCCACGTCGTCGGGAATTTTTTTTTTGTTATTTTTATCAATATCAACACATACAATTTTATTTTTAATATTAGTTTTACTACATTTAATGACATTTTTATAATTATTTATTATACTTATTATTTATGTTTATATACAAACCATTTAATATGATATTTTTTATTAAAACTTTTTTTAAACATGAGGTGGTGGTTGCTGCAGGCTGTCGAAGCCTGCAGCGAACTTCTAACAAAAAAGATAGATGCGGTGTCACTTCTGAGGATTAATATTTACGAGGTAAAGCCACGCTGCAGCTATATTATAGTTATAGCACGAATGGGTCGACTAGACCGGGGCAGGACCACGCTCTGACAGAATATCAGCGTAAAATACCAGTGTTATACTGCTGTGTTCCGTATGGTAAGTGTAGAGAACCGGAGACCCTTTTTCAGGAATCGAGGTATTCCATTTTGATCCTTAGTTGAGTATAAGTGTGGATGTCTATGGGCCACAGCATCCACTTACCATCAGGTGGACTGTGTGCTCGTTTGTCACCCAATGCTAAAAAAAAGATGGAATGCCTCGAAGCCTGTAATTATGCTGGCTCTCTTTACTTTTCTTACTGAAGCACAGCAGAACAAGTACTGATATTTGGCGCCAGAAATAGGTAAAAGGACCGGTAATGAAATCTATTAATAAATTAAAGAAACAAAAAAATATTAACTGGAAAGATTTAACCGTTATTTATTTGTAAGTTGATAACTAGTTTGAAATAAAACTTTCTTGAAAGTTACAGCCTACATAAGTCCCACGGTTGGGCACAGGTCTTCTCACTGTTCTGAAAGAGTTCTGGAGCAGTCCGCCATACTTCTCCAAGGGAGCAACTGAATTCACTTGTCCTCAAAATATTTTATTTCTCTGTTATACAAGTCATTTCACGATATTTTCCTTTACTGTCTAGCACGTGGTATATCAGCATTTAGAATTGCAATTAATACCTAAATTGGTGCCACCGGGGATCGAACCCGAATATAAAGGTTCATAATATCTATCTATAATGTGGTAGAAATTAAATAAACTTTAACTATAATTTGGAATCCTCATTCATTTTACAAAAAAATCTATTAATATTGTAACATGCTTTAATATGATTTAACATATTGGTTATCTTATGTTTAAAGATGATCAAAAAACTAACAATCGTCGTCATTAACACATTTCTAATATGGTTTCATATCACGATATATCTGTCAACATCGCACAAGAAAATGTAAGACCATCACGAGTGACTTTAATCACTTAAGCCAACCCATAAGATAATATACATTGCCCATACTCCAGCGCCATTTCTAATTTTAACCAGCCGGTACAGCCAACATTCCTTTTCAAGAACTTGGTATTCCAACTAGTATTACGTATTGGCGCTTAATGAGACCAACAAAAACATGTTGATCCTTGTTTCTGTTGGTATTGCGTAAGTGTATCCTGTTGGTAAAGTTTATACGACCGTGGTGGCACTGAACTGTGAGGGTGGTCCCATTTGAAATTCCTAAGCAAAATCTTTTTTTATCATTCTCTGAATATTTAACTGGTGAATAAAGTGGTGTTTTAATTTGAAGCATCAAATCGACCCAAAATATATGTAATATTAAAAAAAAATTTAGTGAAACAAAAAGTTTTTTAACATTCATCTATTTGGTCTGCCCTCACTTTGACCATTTTTCATTCATTCAGGCCTCCCCCATTTTTCCTATATAGGGGAGAGGGGAAGTTTGCCATAGTTGCCACACTTGTCAGGCGGGTTAGCAGCTGAAGTTTTTTATTACCCTCTGTCGCTGTTACGGCACCCACCGGATGATATAGGGATTGTCTTACGCCGCGACTCCGCAATAATTGTGAGTTCTTTTTCTTCTGTTTATATGATTAAACTGATGATGATGATGATGAGAATCGATTTGAATGGAAACTTAACCGGGATTAACTTTGCTTTATACATTTATAGTAATGATTTTTTATATTTACGCGAACACTACACATTGATTAAAACTACTTTTACGGATTTTATTGCGTTTAATTTATTTTTGATCTTTTTTAATTCCCGACGTGGTTGACATGGTCACGGAGCACTGAGGTGACTGACGTCCCGATGGCAATGTTAACTTGGAGTACCTTCAGCTTTTTTATTATTATTTGTGGTCCGATGTACGCAGAATGAACGTACTGTGTCTTGCAGTGATACCACTGCAAGCAAATGCTTGGTTTTAGTTTTAATTTTACTAATATAAAATCTCAAGCATGTGGTTGTAGTACCCAGTCTTCTTCTCTATTGATTAGGTTTTTTTATTTCAATAGCCTCACGTATTATTTTTGGTAGGAATTGATGTTCTTTCGCGGAGTAGTTTTAATCAATACCTTTATAATGTTATTAATTTCTAAGTAATAGCATTGGCCACGCTGCAAGCTATATTATTAGTATTTTATATCACATATCACGAATGGGTTGGCTCGACCTGGGTAGCCCCACGCTCTCGCAGAATACCAGCGTAAAATAGCAGCTTAATGGTGCTGCGTTTCGTATGGTGAGTGTAGAGAACCGGAGAAACGTTTTACTGGAAATGAGGCATTCCATCTTAGTCCTCAGGGATGACAATGCATCTGCATTTTGATTCTCAATTAAGGATAAATGTAGATGTATATGGGCCTAAAATAGTCTATTCCGACGTGTAGATATGTTACAATTTTGACTTTTGACGGAGCCCTTTTAACAGCACATAAACAGGAATTCGAAAAGACGTAATGAAAATGCTTTGATGGCAATTATAGGAAAGTATTGGTACCAAATACCAATAAAAAGAATTGTACGTGACAGACAATGGCATCGTACGATTTCTTTTTTAATAAAACCACATCGATTCCAATTCCCTTTCTTTCCCGCAAGTCCCCGCTAAGCTGCAGTTCAATGAAAGAAAATATTAAGTCCCATATACAATTATTGTTACGTGCATAAAAGATTAAATACATAAAAATTCCTTGTTTACTCGAGCAGAATCAAAGAGTTTAATGAAATTGAGTAAGCATTCGTATCAAAGTGATTTCAGTTTTTATGCTCGGTTTTAACAAAGTTGCAGTTGCAAATTTCACACCGAGCAAGTTACTAAACTAGGAAAGGCAAAACAAACAATCCGTCAAGCAGGACGGGGGGGGCGGAACTTACACCTGTGCCCAGTCCACCGACCTCCCCAAGAGGGCTAAAGAGGAATGGACCCGGTGCCGGATTGTTACGATAAATGACTGTTTATATTTCTTCTCAGCTCCTTACTGAGCTGTCTGCAGCCACTTATTCAAATTTAATTCGATTTTGTATAATCTCACCCGACATCTAGGTGTTATTTACTTCTGTGAAGTATTAACGATTGAACATAATTTGTGATTTAAGTATAAATAACTTCGTTGAAAGCAATTCACACCGTACATTTGCAAATTACCTCACTTAATGTATAAAATAAATAACTTTTAGACGTGTTATAGTCACACTGCATCTATTTGTGGCATGACTGGGTCAGCTCGACCGGGGAAGGACCAGGCTCTTATTGAATACGAGCAGAATAATAGATACTGTTGATTCATATGATGACTGGAGAAAATGGAGTTCCTTTTTACTGGAAACTCATGGGTGAAAACGCGACTGGAGAAAATGGAGTTCCTTTTTACTGGAAACTCACGGGTGAAAACGCGACTGGAGAAAATGGAGTTCCTTTTTACTGGAAACTCATGGGTGAAAACGCGAAAAGAAACGAGTTTTGGTTCTTAGTCGAGGATAGATGTAGATCAAGCATCCACTTACCATAAAGTGGACTGTGTGCTCACTTGCCACCCTTAGACTATAAAAAAATCAATTAAATTTACATAAAAAATTAACTTTATTGTGTAAGTATATAAAGATTTGCTTTGATCGGTATTCAAATTCTAGTCTTTTGTTATATTTATCATCCCACAAAGCGCAACACAAAATATTTACTCTACCTATGCTACGTATTTTCCTAAAAATATTATCAAAACCATATCGTATGTTAACTGTTTTTAGGGAGTTTGAAATATGAATTCATAACTATATTTTCACGGCCAATAAAACTGCAGCACCGAAGCGATAACTCATGACACCTGCGAAAGATCTCAGGGAGAGGAAGTTAGGACTCCACCTGAACTTTCCAATGCTCCGGGGAATAGAAACAATTTTCAGTTACGATCTTTTACCGGACCCCTACTTCCCCGTGACAAGTACGAACAAATTTCCTTTAGTCGTTAACCATGAAAATATTGTTCAGACGTGAGTCTGATCTTCGCATAGTTGGACGCGTTTTGTTTCTCACAGCTACTGTATAATGTCATTTATGCTCGTTGGACTAGGCACTAGTTACTTTCAATAACGGCGTCCAGTAATGGTGTCGTTTACCCTTCTATTTATTTAATGTTTCGTAAAGATAAGGTATTTTCTCCATGCAATTCTCATTTTTCGTATTTTATAGGTTATTTAACCATTAATGCTATGTTTAAAGTGAAAAATAATAATGTAACAGATAAAGGCTTCGCTCACTATGGGCACAGGCCTCCTCTACCAGAAAAAGGAAAATTCTGCCACACGTAATGGTGGACGTAAAATAATATTTATTTCTCAGACATTTCAGGTTTTTTCAGGAGGTTTCCTTTACTACCGAGCGCGTGGTAAATTTATACTTGAAATTGCAATTATCAATTTAATTGATGCCGGCAAGGATTGAACTCAGTTCGCTCACGTACATTTTAGCTGAGCTTCTGCACTGAGCTAATACCGCTCAAAATGCTCGAGTCTAGTCTGGAAATTTTCGTATATTTTAAAAGATATTGATAATAATCTTAAAATAGCTACAAAAAAAGTTTTAAATACCTGGACTCAAACTGTAAAATTTGGTAGTGTTGGAGTAAGAAATCTTTCTAGTGTTGCATTGCCTGCTTACCTTGCTTCCGTGCATAGTGTCAGTGACTTATGTAACATAATTTTAATTAATAAAGTAGACCTGTGCTTTGCTGGGGAGGGAAGCTAACGCTCTATCCCGGCGAAAATGTTCTACTGGAAGTTAACCAACAAAAACAGTGTTATATTTATTTATTTTGTTAATTTAAAAACTTACATGTAACAGCTTAAGCTAAAGGGTACATAGGGCGGACTTAATGCCATGTAGCATTCTCTGCCAGTCAACCCTCGGTGCCAAGCACAATTGTTGACGGGTGCGAACATTATACATAAATAAGTTCACATACATTAAAATATACATATATACAAAATACATACATACACAATACATTTAAATATACAAACATATAGTACAAAAATACGTACAATAATACATACATACATATATATATATAATTATTTAATATTCCGTTGGAACGGAGTGTGCAGAAAGATTGGTATCATAATTTCCATAGTGACCAAGATCAGGTCCGCCTTCTAGCTATTTCGACTAAGAAATCTAGTCATTGGTTACATGCTTTACCATCAAGTAATCTTGGCACATTACTTGATGGGGAAAGCTTGCGCATGTCTGTTAGAACATGTGTAAAAGCGTCAATTTGTCAACCTCATCAGTGCCCTTGTGGTAGCAGCGTTGACGAGTTTGGTCTCTACGGAGTTTCATGTAAGAAAAGTGCAGGTAGGTTTTCCCGTCATGGTTCTTTAAACGATATCAACAGAAGAGCTCTTGTCTCTATAAATCTTCCCCTGGTTTAAGAGCCTTGTGAAATATTTAAAGACGATGGCAAGATACCCGGCGGTATGAATTTGGTCCCTTGGGGATGAAGTGCGTTTTGATACTTGCGTAGACAGGCACTTTAGCCGCCTCTCATCTCAGGGGTACCTCGCTTAGAGCTGGAGCGACATCAGATGCAGCTGAACTAAGTGGGGCGAATATGAGTCTCTGAGAGATGACTACATATTTGTGCCATTTTCTGTAAAGACTATCGGTCCGTGGGTTCGACATGCAGTGAAGTTCCCAAAGGAATTGTATCTGTGACTAGTTGTCGCTGCTGCTGATAAGAGGGCTGGTTATTTTTTTCCTCAAAGACAAAGTATAACTATTCAGCGAGGAAACTCAGCTAGCGTCCTTAGCACGATACCACGGGGAATACGACTGTATTATAATGATATATGACTCGGTAATCAATTATGGATTGAGCAGTTATGGGCTAACATTCAAAACACAGTTAGATCGTATAAAACATTTACAGATTAGACTACTTAAGTATTTAGTAAGTAAAAAAGTAAAATTACAGTGTAAAAAAAAATTATGACAAATTATTTAATATATGTAAAATACTTCCAGTGCATCAAAAGGTAGATTACCTAATTGCTTTAGAACAATATAAAATAAATAAATTTAAACAACCTATAACGCATAAATATCGTACCAGGCAAGTTGAGAAGGGTAAATATGTGATACCACATATAAGAAACTATTATGGTAAGAGAACTAGGCAATATTTAACTCCGCTAATATATAATAGAATAGATTTTATAAGAGATACGTCCAAAGACATAAGCACAGTAACATTAAAAAAAAGACTGAAAAATACATTCCTATGAAAAGTATAATGTACTACCTATAATAAGTATTAATTAAAGATAGAGATATTTATTGTAATAAATATACCTAAGATAAGTATGTATGTAACAAAAAATACATATTAATATATAACAAAAGAGCGCCATTATCGCCAACAAACTGTTGCACAGTTTGGCGATGTTTATTATTATTTTAAATCTGTATATTTTTATATGAATAAAGATTCAAAAAAAAAATTAATGTTTTGGTTTTAGTTTCTCTATATTATAGTTTTTTAATACTCGTATTGTGTGTAAACATTAAGCATTTTTACCGTATGTTATACAACTCATACATTGAAATGTTTTTTTTTTAATGAAACTAATTCAAAAAATATGGATAGGCATGGTTTGTTAACATGACAGTCTATCAAATATCAACTGCTGAACATCACCCATGGATTTCTTCGTAGGGAGGGGATATTTGCCTTAGTTGCCACATTTGGCAGGCGACATGATATAACAATGACAGTAACAAAAAAAAAGAGTAATGGTAGTAAGATATTCTGACACTGCCACAACGTTTTTTTTTTTTTTGGTTTAGCAATCGTTATGTATCATTGTCATATCGTTATAGTTAAACCATGATCTAAGTAGTATGATGATTCTTACCAAAATTCTGTGTGTACATTTTGAATCGCTTTGTATTAGTGTCAGCAGACGATAAAGGCTTCAAACAAGATTTTGTTTCTCAGAATGTACTAGTTTTCTTAGAATGTACATGTAAGGGTTGCGATTTCGCTGAATTACGCAGCCTGGAGAATTGCATTTTGTTTACATTCCAAAAGTAATAAAAGATGGTGAAATTTAAAAGAGGTTTTTAAAATTTTAAATCGTGACTATCATTCAAAGGCACCGACAAGCAGATAATATTTTAAAAAGAAGATAAAGTTTGCAATTCTTAAATTTTTAAGTCACTCTTCAATGTTATTGGAGTTTTCTGACTATAGATATATTTACGACTAGTAAAATATTAAAAACGTCTGACTTGAATGCACAAGTGGTTTGCCAGATTTAAAACGTAAGTTGAAATGTCTAGTATATTCCATTTCAGCGGTTTTATATTAGGAAAGGCCATTGACATAAAGTGTCACATTCAGATGAAAAAAATTTATAGATTTGTAATACCAGCCACGCGTTGATGTGGTTCAAAAATGTATACAGGGTTATTTTGCAATAACCGGCCAAGTTTGCAAAGAAGTTTCAGAAAAAAAGAAATATTTAAAAAATCTGAAACATTCTGTGAAAACATTGCGTTCAAATGCATTAGCACGTTTAATGTATTGTTATATCAGCGTATAAATACTCCATTCACTCAAATTTCACCGAATTCACGTAAGTACAACAGCTTTCGCTAAAACAGTGAATTTTAAACTTAGCATAGTTATATATTAATATTGTTTTCATTTTAAACTATTAAATTATTTTGATAGCTTTAATTTAAATATAAACTATAAATAGCAGTCTGTAATATTTATTTAGATTTAAAATTTTATCTGGATGAAAATTAAATAGGAATTAAATGTTGTTAATAATATACGAAATTGCATTAGGGTTCTTCAAACAGAAAAATAAAGAAATTAGGTCAAATTTCAAAATTCATCTCCAAAAAGGAATATCAAATATTTTTCATTTTGTTTCCTATTTGTAGTCTTTCTTCTGGGAATAATATTTTTGTATCTTTGGAAAACTGCAAAATTATCAAATTTTGCATAACTATCAAAATACGAAATACATTGCAAATGGCGGTAGATACAAACCACAGAGAAAAGATAATTTCCTACAGCAAATTTACGAACCGTAACAAATGAGAAATGCAGTGCAATATATTACATTCTTGCTGTAAAAATTAAATACAAGAGATATAAGAATTCTGTTTTCCCGTTCGAAAAACAGGTAGCTAATGTACGGGGATAAGAACGGTTTTCCGGGAAGATTAATGAGACAGCTTTGAGCGCTGGGCTATTGCACCTGGTCTCTGATAGCTGGACCTGCAATTCGGGCTTGCATTCCCTGTTGGTTGGTGCGCTTGTAAAAAATTGCAGCGTACGTTTTCCTATTGGTTGTAAGGTTCTACAATTTGTCTGATAGATTTCTTTTAACGCTCAAAGCGCTTTCTTTTATGTATAGTAGTGTAGTAAGTGTTTTGTTTTGCTTTTCTACTTTTATTATTTGTTGTAAAATGAAAGAAATAAACAGTTCAATTAATATTTGATACTATAAGTAGTAGAGAGTAGTAGAGATGCAGCTATATCACTGCAATAGTTGTAGCACGAACGGGTCAGCTCGACCGGGGAAGGAAAACACTCTCACAGAATACCAGCGTCATATAGCAGCTCAACGCTTCTGTGTTTCGTTTGGTGAGTGTAGAGAACCGGAGACCCTTTTTACTAAAAACAAGGCATTCCATCTTAGTCCTAACAGTGACAACGCGCTTGCATTTTGAATCGTTATCTAGGATAGATGTAGATGTATATTAAAAAAAAACTACAAGTTTCAAAACTTTATACACTATTTACAATTTTTGGCACTTCAAGTGTTAGGTATATTGAAATTTATTATGTATTATATACAAATAAAGTGAGTGGCAAAAGAATTCGTAAGGTACGGTCTAGGCAGAAGGTTATCGATCGAATATATTGAAGACTAGCGACCTGCCCCGGTTTCCCCTATGTAGGATCTGTCAATGTGGCCTTATTTAGATTTAATATGATCAAATTATTTTTACAAATTTTAAAATAATCTTGTTTTCTATCTGTCTGTTAAGTTACATTACAATTTGTTCAGCCATTCTGAAATTTAGCCCGTACAGGAAACAAAAAGACAGAGAGGCAATTTTTTTCAAAATGGTTATATATACCTTAATGACATACAAATAAACCCTTAGCTCATATTAAGAGTACTTTTAACCGTACCGTGTATTGGTGGTGTAAGAATATGATAACCCTAATTTTAAGTGGATGCAAAAGCATAATAAGGAAGAATATGTGCGCGCTTATTTCCTTATTCTTTTATAAATATAAAGTGCTAAGCGTTTTACATAAATGTTACTGCTGGTATTTTTTTTACAAAATAAGGTGACAAACGAGCACCATAGACATCTACATCTATCTTCGATTACAAATCAAAATGCAGATGCGTTGTCACCCGTGAGGACTGAGATGGAATGCCTCATTTCCAGTAAAAAGGGTCTCCGCTTCTCTACACTCACATACGAAACACAGCAGCATTAAGCTACTATTTTACGCTGGTATTCTGTGAGAGCGTGATTCTTCCCCCGGTCGAACCGACCCATTCGTGCTACAACTATACTACTAATATAACTGCAGCATGGCTCTACCACGTATAAAGGTAGGTAGGCTAGGAGGCTTCTTTTTCAGCCTACAAGTCCCATCAGACTAGATACCAAATCTTACTTATTTCTGCCTTCAAGAAGCAGTGCCGGTATAATTACTGGCTGTGAGGCGTTCCATCCACTACCATATGGCCCGGTGTTGGCCCTTTTCTGTGTGGCTGCTTTTCACTTTTTTGGGTCTGTGTGTACACTTTTCTTTTATCGTTCCATGGGTGTCGTAACGGACGACAGGTGAAACCAACCAGGAGATGGGCAGCTGCATCTCCTAAATTGCTACTAAAAAAACCATGGTAGCTAACTCGCCTGCCAAGCGTGGTAATTATGGCATATATGGCAGCGAACTTTTGATAGGCTGTAACAGTAACCGCTGAGCATGTATGTATAGACATATGAATGGAAAAGAAATGAGAGAGGTGTGTGAGGATCGTGTCAAACGTAAGTTCATAGTCTATGCCTACAACTCTGTGTGACTCACGTAAAAATTTTCGTATGTATAATCTATGTAACCAACAAGTTAATGAGCAATATCATAAGTACCAATTGCAGTATAACTACGTTCTTATTAATTCGCTTTTCGCTAATAATTTCGCTTTTTTATTTCCCGATGAGGTGGACTTGAAATTTCCATTATAAGCTCAGAATCGGATCACAATGTCAATATGAAGAAAAAAACGTGCTATGTTAAAAAAATGATATTTACATTGAGCAATAAATATTTTTTGATAGAGTAAGAGTAACAAACAAACACATAGTCTACCGGATGGTTAGTGTCTACATTTATCTTCGATTAACAATCAAAATGCAGATTTTGTCACTCCTGAAGATTAATATGGAACGCCTCGCACCCAGTAAAAAGGGTTTCCGGTTTTCTACACATACCATACTAAGCTTAGCAGCATTTAGCTGGTATTCTGTGAGAGCGTGGTGCTTACCTTGTCCAGCCGACCCATTCGTGCCACAACCATAATATAGCTACAGCGTGGCTAAACCACGTAAAATTAATCAGTATTTTGTATTTAGGTCACAAAGCTCTGCAACAACTTACATAATTTATTAATAGAGACGGCTACACAGTGTTACTTTACAATCGACATTCGTTTAATCATCTGCGTTTAATATCTTTATCGCTAATAAGCAAGCGCCATTTAATTACATTAATCATCCCTGTAATATGGAAACGCAACACAACCTAGGCACAACGATCGATCAAAAATAACGAGCACTTAACAAAAACTCATTAGTACAAGTCTAGACCTGATCGTTAATGCGGCTTTAAAACAAGTTCATCTTACTCGCCTCTTTTATCTCCGTCAGTGGGACGCAGGTGTCTTCAATGCATCCCGCGCCCGTCCCGACCCTCCCCCTCTATTCCCACACTCCCTTGCGTCCGCTAACATCCAACGATAACACATACTGTCACATCCCCTGATGAATTGCCTGTTAGATTGTCTGGTGCTGTGCACTTATTTCAGTTCAATACTGACGTTTGCTTTTTGCGTTATGTTAAATTTATGACATTGCCTTATTAAGTTGTTACGTGTTTTCGCTTCCTAAATGTTAGCTGTTTGAGCAGACTCCGAGAGTGGTGCTTCGAGTTTTTGTTTTGCGCCAATTATGAAATGTTTGAGACGTGGTTTGCGATTTATTGGGACGGTTGAGAGCAGAGAATAAGAGTACAAATTGGCTTAGCAAATTTATTTCAGTGAGATTTTCCGTCAGTTATTTATAAAGACGTTCAAATGTTCGAAATTAAGCATTAAATTTATCTCAATTTAATCTTATTTATAGATATAAACAGTTAAATTAACTTAATTTGGGACAGTCTTATTACTTTTTTTAAATATAAAATGCCGCTCATGAACAACTGCTATACAAGGGATGCAGATTCTTTGCCGACCTTTTAAGGAAGAATAGACTCTTTTCTTGAAGGTCCTTAAGCCGTATCGGTCCGTAAATATCGTTGGCAGTAGTCAATTCAAAGAAACCTAAAAACTTTTCTTCCGCCGTGTAGTAGGGGCATAGAAGAATCCAAAAGTCCAAATCATCTCGAGGGTATGGTAAGAGACGGAGAGAAACCGTAAGATAGCAGCTTAATGCTGCTGTGTTTTGTGTGGTGAGTGTAGAGAATCGGAGACACTTTTTACTGGAAACCAGGCATTCCATCTTAGTCCTCAGGGGTGACAACGCATCTGCATTTTGATTCATAACTGAAGATAGATGTGGATGTCTATGGGCCACAGAAACCACTTACAATCAGGTGGACTGTGTGCTTGTTAGTCATTCTTATTCTATATAAAAATGAAGCTATTGTTTTATTAAAGTATCATTGAATTAAAAAAAAATTAAAAAATTTTTAGAAAGTACTCTGACTAAATTAAAAACCTTTTAGTGAATGTTGAATAATGACGTGTTCTTTTTTCTTTACAGATGTTAAAACAAGATGACGCGGCGATTTGACCAGAGCAATGCAAATGAAGATTGCTTCTAACACCAAACCCAATCACCAACCAACAATGATGGGGATACAACGTCAAGTCGTTTTAGAACCATTGGAGAAGAAAGTCCTACCTAAAAGAAGGAGTCTCCTAGATCTCAAATCCCTTTTAGAAGATAGAGGGGGCACTATAGAACATAGAAAAGAATGTGATCGAGCAGCTTTCAATGATAGCGTTATTAGCAATAATAGATTGTACCGCCTAGACAGTAAAGTTAGTTTTGAAGAAAGAACTGTAAGTGATTACGGTGATAGAGAGAGGTGTAAGAGAAGGTACGGGAAGGGAAGTTGGTGCTGTAGTAGGATTAAAACTCTAATGTTCTTGTTAATAGTGGCGATATTTGTTGACACGAGACTGCAGACGGAAGCGAGGAATACAGGTAAGAGAACACACTATATTGAAGTAATTATTTATTGATTTTAATATATTACCACCTGCTAGGCGGTGAAGTTGAAAAAATATTTCGAAGAGATGTGAAGTTCGCAATCACTCATTGGATCAGCAAGGCAAGCATTTCCTTGCCATAAAACACTCTCAGAAATGAGACGAGTAACTTACTTCTTTTAACTTATAATATTTGTAGACGTTACTAATATACGGCGATCTGTAGTGATTAATTCATAAGCTGAGATTACTCATGTCGAGGTGAGTCATTAAGACAATATGTGCCATTAATTAACAAACTTGAATTAACTTACCGAAAGAATAGGAAATGAGGTAAGGTAAATAAAAAACCACGGGTTTACCACAGCGGTTTTCCTCAAATGACTAAGGAAGTTGTAATTATACGATTTTATTTTCAATATTTGATGTATTCAATATTACTTTTATAAAATTGAAGTTGCTATAGCAGTTTTTGGATACCTGCAGTCTACTTCGAAAAAATAATGCTACAGGTGCGTTATCACCTCTTGGTGTGGGATTGTTGATCCTAATTCAAACACGTTTACACGTGGTACACTCTGCAGCTATATTATGGTTGTAGCATGAATGGGTCGGCTCAAACGAGAAAGAACTACGCGCTCACAGAGTATCAGCGTAAAATAGCAGCTTAATGCTGCTGTGTTTCGTATCGTGAGTTTAGAGAGCCGGTCACCCCGAAATCACCCCTAGGACTAAGATGGAATGCCTCGTTTCCAGTAAAATGGATCTCTGGTTCTCTACACTCAACATACGAAACACAGCAGCATTAAGCTGATATTTTACGCTGGTATTCTGTGAGCGCGTGATCATGCCCCGATCGAGCCGACCCATACGTGCAAAAACTATAATACGGTTGCAGCGTGGCTCTACCACGTAACAATTTTTTCTCCATTTACCCTAAGTTTGCGACACCTACGCGTCTAAATGAGGGCAATATATCCTCTTACGCTACCACCATACGACAATATTCATAACGGTTGGCATAAATAATTAAATCGGACAAAACTACTACAGTAAATTCGAAAACAAAGTTAAAAGTTATAACCCTATGAACATCACATTGTTAGGCACAGGCCTTCTCTGATTACTAACGAACGAAGCTAAGGATCAGTGAATCAGTAGGTAAGGGTCATAATCAGTGCACTGTGGCAAGCTCTCGAAACGTTTCATTTTTCTATGCATAAAAATTTAAAAAATATATACCAATTCCATTTGCGCCATTGCTGTACCGTGAATAAACTCGAGTTGCTCGCGTACTATTAAATTTCCGGCGAGCGCCCGACCCTTGTCTCTTGAAAATTATCATTAAACTATGAACATAAAGACATTAATACTGCTGCCAGAAAACGGACCTACAAGGGTTTTGTGCCTGGTTATATAAGCCTATTGGCTATTTATGCATATAAATAAGTAACAGTTCAATCTCAGTTATTTTAGGTCGTAATTTCTAATAACCCATTAGAGTACAATCTATCTTATCTCATAAAGTTGACATCACACTTGTAGTTATATTTAGAAATGGCTCCTTAAATATGCCTTGTAGAGCCATTTACTATCAGATGAGTTGTTAAAAAGAACAGAATTAAATAATCAATAATATGTTAAATTAAAAAAAATCGTAAACTTAGTTTTATTCAATGTGTAGTATTTGTATAAATATAAGAAAACATCATTCATCATCATCAAAAGATCAACAACTTAATTTGATTGTTTTGTGTTTTAAAAACTACGGAGTCGATTTTAATTGAAACTTACTCTGAAATTAAGCGTAGAATTAATATGGCTTGGAGGCGATATCGTAATTATTGTCTTCGCATGGGCGAGACGATAAACGTTCACTATCACACCAAGGTATAAGGCGCGCAAATTTACCGATGATCAATCAATCCTCCCACTTCTGTAGACTGCGGCTCGCGATTGTCTTAATGAGATATAATATATATATATATATATATATATATATATATATATATATATATATATATATATATATATATATATTTATATATTTTTTTTTTATTCCAATTCATTTGTGATTCTCTATTAACGTATTATTGTTCTTGAGTGTAGAGAACCAGCCACCCTTTTCTACTGGAAATGAGGCATTCCATCTTAGTCCTCAGGAAGTGACAACACATCTGCATTTTGATTCTTAATCGAGGATATGTAGTTCGTTAGATAACAACAGATTTTTTATTCATTGTACATTACATGTTAAAATAAAAAAAAATATCATGAGACAAAAACAGACATGCTATTTCTATTTTTCATTCCATTTTCAAAACAAAAAGCTTAGCGGTAAACCCGCTGAGTAATATTGCATATCCCTGGAGGGAACGTATACCATTCGCGATGCGAACTGTCCGGCTGAAACAAATAGCCCGCGCCGTACGTCTCTGTGAGGTTTTACACGTCTCGGTGCAAATAAAAATTATTTCTAACAAGTACTTACTCTGTGTAAGGAATCGCAGCTGTCTTGCTCTGTGTAATTTTACTCAAAGAGTGTTAGACGATTGTTTCGAAGCTTTTTTCGTGAAGTTTTGTTTCGCTGAAAGACTCTCTTGTAAGTTTATATCAAAATATTTAGATTGTATGAAAATTATTTTTTTATTTTGTTGTGGTTTTTGAATAAAAGAAATGCGATATATATATATATATATATATATATATATATATATCTGTTGATTTAACTATCCAAGTTACTAAGTTAGCTGCTGATCCTCCAATTAAGTCTAATGCTAGGAGTCCTATACGACAATTGTCGAATGGCGAATTCGGTACCCAGGTTGTTTTCGGTTCGCTGTACGTGTCCTTAATTATTAAGCTAATGTCACTTTAAACGGTTTTTTTATGGAATAAGGTGTGAGAAAAAAGCACATAGAGCACCTTTTCACGTGATAAAACCACGCCGCAGCTATATTATGGTAGGAGCCCGAATGAGCGGCTTGACTAGGGTAGGACCACGCTCTTACAGAATGCCAGCGTAAAATAGCAGCTTAATGCTGCTGTGTTTCATATGGTAAGTGTAGGGTACCGGAGATCCTTTTAACTGGAAACGAGGCATTCCATTTTAGTCCTCAGGGGTGACAACGCATCTGTGTTTAGATGCCTCATCGAATTAAAATGCAAGTGCATTATTACCCATTTCTGTGTTGTTTGCTGGTACTCTGGGGAATCGTGGTTCTTTACCGGCCAAGCCATACTCATTGTTGCTACAACCATAATATAACCTCGTTACTATCACGCGTGACAAATAATATACTCAATATAATTGTTAAAACACGAAAATTTTTAATGAAAATTAACTAGTTACTAGCCAAAGAATACTGCTAGCTTAGTTCTCAAGAGTCCAACTAAAATGCGGTTGCAGAACCGCAACGAGGTTTAACTGTTTCTCACCTATTACAGAAGTTCGTTGCAAACTAAAATACCTGTAAACACATTAAGTTCCTACTTTGCAACTGCAAAAATGTTGCAGTGTTACACTTTAGTGTATACCCGCCATAAATCGGGGCACAAGCGCTCGACGAGAGCTTAAAACACCACTTAAGACTCGAGCACACTTACCAAATATACTTCTGTACTATTGTACATACAAAGAAAGTGCGAGAAAACAAACTTCGCGCTACCCGCGCCGTCTTTTGTTTAGCTAGCCTCAATTTTGTCTTCCTTTTGGTTTTTATTATCTCCGCGATACACACCACGGCCACGACGTGATGTTAACCGAACTTTTCACACCCCCGTTTTCTAATACCGCAGTGTGTTACCAGAGTAAAATGTCTTAGCTAATAATGAATTTTAAAATTATTTTTTTAATTAAAGGGCTACTTAAAGACTCGTCCAAATTAAATTTAATATAAAAAATAACATTTCAATATAACTGTTTAGACGACATTCTTATTGTTACTGTTCAACATAATAAGTAATGATACTACAACGGCTTGTATTTGGAACCTGAGTTTTTTTGTTATTTTGGAATCTGTGATGGGTACAGACCCGTTCGTAATTAGCGAGTAGTGTAAGTAACAGATAAACAAGTAATATTGTAACGTTTGTTGATCAATTCATCCCAAAAGTGCACCTGCACATTGGCCTCCGGTGCTGCAGTCCTCAGGAGGATTTTTCAAAATCGCATAGTATCCTAAGTTATAGGAATTTTCAAAATTTCATATTATTTAAAAAAAAATTAATTTACATAAATACGACTGGCTTGATAGCATAGTGGCTCAGCATTTGCTGCTAAGATAGAAGAAACCCCTGGTGTCCCGGATTCGAATACCACTCGTAATATATGCTTTTATGACCTGCAAATAATTGTTCCGGATGCTTGTCCATGTAATAATTATGTAAATATATACGTCACAACGATACAGGGGAAAATCCTATTGTATTAACGTCCTAGTATTAGTGTTATGATTTTTTTTAATTTAACTAAATGATGATATCACAAATTGCGGAGTACGGAATTTAAATTTTCCGTCCAATCATATTCATCAGATTTCACCTAGCGACCTATAAAATTCTTATATAAAGATTAGTTCGAAAGCACCGATGGAAACAGTTGAAATTAACGGAAGTGTGTTAAGGAACGGCCAAACAATACTCTCGATTGTTCGCTGTTTGGTTAATAGTTTTCATGTTGTATTAAATATGCGAGTTAGGAGCTGACGTTTGAATGACATTCGATTATGAAATAATAGGTTAGGTAAACCTATCGTTTCTCGTGTCTAACGTGTCTTCGTCATACTTGTGCACATTGAATTAAAACTAATTTGCATTGAATTAAGCTTGCAATACGAATGAACAATAATTATGTCTTTAATATAACAAGGCAGATATACATTATACAAGTTATAATTATATTCAAGTTATAATTATTATGATTAATACACGGGTGTATTAATCATAATAATTGTAACTTTTTATCTGTACATACATGCATATGCATATAAATAAATGTGAAGTCTGTATTACCGTAACAACTTGCTTCTATCAAGCTCAGGGTTTATTTGCATGCAATTAAGACCTGAATAACCAATTTAAAAATTTATATCTGTTCGCGATAATTTTGAAATAGCTAAGCCAATTGTAGTGAATCTTCACAAACCGATGTAGAGCGATACCGGAAGTGATCTAAACTATATTTTATCCGAAATACATGCAAAACCTTTTTAGTGAAATCGAAAAACGGATTTTTAATTCTACGCGGTTTTGTTTGAGTTAAAGTACTGACTTTGAAATAAAAGGTTGTGCTTTCTACTCTACTCTACTGTACGTTAACTACTCGTAATATAAGATTTTTAACCTTCCTTTTTTATTCACCTTATGGTAAGTAGATGCTGTAGACAATCGACACCTACATCTATGCTCGATTAAGAATCAAAATGCTGATAATTTATCACCACTGAGGGCTAAAATAGAATGCCTTGTCACCATTCAAAAGGGTCTCCGGTTGTCATGGTTACTTAGAGTCGTTAAAAAAAATATTATGTATACCAACTGTAAATTTTAATATTTAGCCTGATACTAAAAAAATCGAAGTTTTTGTTAGCTACGCTTAAAGTTGCTCTCTCTTTTTTTCCAATCCATAATCCGTAATTGACAATACAAATAGGGAGTATACCTATATAAATAAAATTAAAGTGCCTGTTGGTAATATCCAAATACCTGCCTTACATCGAGCTCAGGGGTTATTTGCGTGCAATTTAGCCCTGAATAACCATTTGTAATATATTTGTCCGTTTTTTCGAGCTAATCTTCGAAATTACTGAAACCATTGTGTTGAAAGTTTACGAACAGATAGAGAGCCAATGTCAGAAATTATCTAAGCTTTTTTTTATTAATAGGGTGACAAACGAGCACACAGTCCACCTGATGGTAAGTAGTTGCTGTGGCCCATAGACATCTACATCTATCCTCGATTACGAATTAAAATGCAGATACGTTGTCCTCATGAGTGACTCATGAGGACCAAGATGGAATGCCTCGTTTCCAATAAAAGGGGTCGCCTGTTATCTACACTCACTATACGAAATACAGCAGCATTAAGGTTTTCGCGCTGGCTTTTCCGTTTAAAAATAAAAACGTATAAAATAAAATCTGTTTTATCTGAAAAAACTTGCAGTAATTTTTTGTAATCGAAAAACTGATATAGAATATAAATGGTCATTGATTACTTTTAAAATATCTAAATGTAGCCACGTTAATAGTTGCTACACAAGTTAGGGCGGGGCAGGTCGCTAGTTTAATTACATATTTGATTATATTATGGAAATTATACATATAATATTTATTAGCATTTCGAATATTGAAGCTTTAATTTACTTTAGTATATCTGTGTTAAAAACGCAACGTTGCTTCACTATCTGAAAAATTTTTTAGCAAAAACAAAAAAAAACTTTGGCGAACTTTTAATAACAGAACAATCCTGTTATCGATTTTCTCTCAAAGTCAGTCAAATACAACATGTTAAAACATAATTGGAGAAGTATCGGAGAACTAATAAAAAAATATCGTTTTCATAATTACCATCATCTCGTGGGACGAGGAAAAATTGTTCCCAATGCGATGCGATCCGTTTTATACTTTGAAGAAACCAATCCACTGCGAATTGGAAAGAAAACGTGTAAAATATCCGCAGGTAAACCGACCGGCCTAATCATAACATAATCCATTAAGATTTTGCGCCGCTCCGTCGAACACACTTCCAAACTCCCGCGAGGTAAATATTTCAACCTACCCCCTCTTTCCCTAGTATAATGTATTCTGTACCACCCCCTCAGACCTCATCTTTCCGTCCCTATTTTGCATGAAGGGGGAATTTAAATTGTGTAATCTAACTTTCAATTCATTCATACATTCAACGCCATCTCTCGGTCAGTGTTTCCACTTTTAGGGATTTTTCCCTTTTTTAGGGAAAACTAAGTGAAATTGTACATGACTAGGGATTATTTTAATAAGACAGGGATTTAGGGAAATTCGGGGGAAAATCAAAACTTATGATGGTAACCCTGTTGTAGTATGTACAAACTCTATGGTGCCACCGCCCGCGGTTTATTTTTGAAAGGGGAATCCCCCGTACTATTAATGAATGTAATCCGTCCAATTTTAATTTGTCATTTATAATATCAGTTCCGTTGTTTTAGATGTAGTCGGAACTTAGTCATATTATGTATACCTACCAAGGCTTGCTTGATTTGATTAGTTTTGTTTCATTTACATACTGAACTCCGAATTGCACCTTGGAATATAAAAAAAAAAAATTTTTCTTTTCGATTAAATTGTAAGTAATTTAAAATGGAAGAAGATAATGAAACACCATCCTCTTCGACTTTAAAGTCAGCAAGTAAGGAAAGAAAATACGTGCAAAAATTTAAAACTTCTTGGCTGGAGCATCCTGATTTTAAGACTTGGCTGAAGAAATCTGATAAAGGTGAGACAAAAGCTTACTGTAAAATATGCGATTGTGATCTTGTATGTGGAATGTCCGAATTACTTAAACATAAAAACAGTGCTAAACACACCAAAAAGATGGCTGTTATTTCGCAATGTGGAAGAATGTCAACTTTTTTGAACAAAAATCAGACGCACGCTACTAATGTATTAAAAATGGAATTAAAAATGTGCGGCTTTCTTGCGAAACATCATCTACCAATTTCTTTAGTCGATGATTTTGTATCGCTGTTGCGAAACTTGTTTCCGGAATCGAAATGTTTAGATGACGTGCATCTAGGAAAACAAAAAGCAACAAATATTTTACGTCAAGTCACAGGAGCGACATATAAACAAGAAGTGATTGATATCATGAAGAATAGCTATTTTAATATAATAATAGATGAAACAACAGATCTGTCTGTGAAAAAACAGTTGGCTATTATTATAACATTTTTTAATAGTTTGACAAAAAAAGTAGAATACAGATTTTTTGATTTGATAGATATGATTGATGGAACGGCAAAAGGTATCCTCCAAACAATAAAAGGAAGTTTTTCAAAACATGAAGTACCTCTTGATCATGTCTTCGGACTTACATCAGATACGACGAACGTAATGATGGGAAAGCACAATTCAGTTCAGGCTTTACTAAAAACCGAAATTCCACATCTGGTCGTTATGGAGTGCTCATGCCATTTAATACATCTCGCCACATCATATGCCTCCCGTAAACTACCTAAAAATTTAGAAGATTTGTGCCGTAATATACCTGCATATTTTCATATGAGCCCTAAGCGAACAGAAGCACTCAAACAGTTTCAGGATTTTCTAAAAATTGACCAACATAAATTACTTTCTGCAGCAAATACAAGATGGTTGTCACTTCAAGCTTGTGTCGACAGGATATTAGAGCAGTATGATGCATTGAAATTATTTTTTACGGGGGCAGTTTTTGAGGATCCCTCTAATACAAATGATTCCATCTTGAACAGTCTTAACAACCCATTTAATAAAGCTTTATTACACTTCATGAGTTACGTCTTCTCTATAACTAACGATTTTAATACATTTTTTCAAACAAAATCACCACAATTATTTATACTGCCAGTGATGGTTCGGAAAATGTTGAACACTTTTTTGTGCAACTTTGTCAAAAAGGAGCACCTGAATCTGAGCTCGGATCTAAAGAGCCTTAAGCAAATTGACGTCACTAAAACAGAAATTCACCTCAATAATGATCATATATACGTTGGTATGGAAGCACATGCGATACTTGAAGATTTAAAGACAAAAGCCCCAATAGAAGAAGTGAACAAATTTTATGCTAGTTGTCGTGAATTTTATGTGGAAATAGTATTGCAAATCCAAAAGCGGTTCGACTTGAATGAGAAACTTTTCGACATATTGAAGTATGTGGATCCAAAAATAGCAAGAAATCTGGAGAAACAATCAGTGAAAGATGTTTTTGATAAATTTAACTTTTTAACGACAAAATGCAACATGCAAAAAGCAGATAACGAATGGAGAAATCAAGCTCTTATAGACTTAAAGCATTTTGGAGTTGAAAGCGAAGAAGAATTAAAAAACATGCCAGCTGACATTTATTGGAATAAGGTTCTAAGCATGAAAGATTATCATGGTAATTTCATTTACGAAAATCTTGAAGTAGTTATTTCAGTTTTACTAGCAGTTCCATCTTCAAATACTGAGGTAGAAAGATTATTTAGTATTCTAAAAAATGTAAAAACAGATAAAAGAAATAGACTTTCTAACGAAACTCTGAACGGCTTGTTTCACACAAAGTTCGGAATGCAAGCAAACAATTGCTCAATTTTAGAACCCAACAGTGCCATGATAAGTGCAGCAAAATATTACAAAAGTAATGATTCAGCTTCTAAATCTTCTGTCTGATCTGGTTTTTGGTGATTGATCTTTTGTTGATTTATTAATAAATATTCAAAATAATAAATTATTGTATAATTTCTCGAATAAAAATATGCTCCTTAAAAATAGGAATTTTTAAGATCGTTTAGGGAATTTTAGGGATAAATCCTAAAAAAAAATAGGGACAAACCAAAATTGTAAGTGGAAACTCTGCTCTCGGTGATAAATTGAAAGTGGAATGGATTCTTTCACTCATTTAACTATTGGTTGTGATGCAGGCCGCGCGTCTTTTGTATTTACATTTGCATACAACGCTTTGAACTTCTTTGCTGTTCTGTATTACTAATAGTTTTGTAATGTTCGAGTTTATCACCATTTCTCTACCTAAATGTTCTGTTTATACCTACATAATATAGGTAAGCTGACGGCGGAAAATAATTCCGAATACTTGCTATGCATATAAAACGCCTTACAGTTGTTAATCAATCAACCCATTTCACCCCAAGGATGTTGTACAATGGTCACCGAGAGATGGCGTTAAACTGTTCTACACCAGACATATATAAAAAAATAGATAAAATATATTATAATATAAAGATATATATAATATAAAAATAGATAAGTAAAATAGGTACTGATTTGTAGTGCCGCGATCGTACATCCACATATAAAGCCTAAAGAGTATATCATCCCCTAAGGAGATACCTGTGTCAAGCGACAAATCTCCTTTGGTGATGGCAAAAAAAATAATTAAAATTAATTCTATGAATACCATTTTATTTCACTCTTTGTTAAGGGGATATAGTAAGTCAACTCAAATTCTAATTTCGCCCCCACTTCCCCGCGCATCGTATGCTATGTACCGACATGTTTGTAATCACTAATACTGTAAGTAGATAGGTGGTTAGATACTTATTTCATTAGGTTTATCATATTTGTGCCTGTTTCTTAACGCCAACCCAGTCAGTTATAATAATAATTATAATTATTCAGTTTGGAGGTAAATTTGGATTTTTTTTCTATCGAGAAAATTTTACGGAATCGTGTTTTCATCTAACATAGTCCTTAACATTAATCCTCAACTTTACCATATATTTATTTCAAAATTAATGCTGCAATACTTTCGGCATAACGGAGGATCTTGCTAAGCCATTTGAGGTTATATTTCCCCTTAACTTATAAGTAGAACATAAAACTGCCATTTTATTTTCACCGGCGTAGATCGGAATCTGCTTGCGTAATTATAATTTTATATGTCTTTTCAACTATGTCACAACCACACTATTAGAAAGTATATTTTTATTCTTATTTATTTATTTTATTCTTCATTATAACACCTTACAAGCTTGCAACTGAGGTAACAATGGGAGGACTTAATGCCTGTCGGCATTCTCTGCGAGTCAAACCGTAGCGTGGTGAGGTGTGAACATACTTTAAGATCTTTGAAAATATAAAATAAAATATTTGTGTAGGTACCTAGGTAAATACAACACATACGATAATATACAACACTATGTAAATTATGTTTTTCTTTTTCAAAAGTAAATGACATATTGTTCACTATATGATAGTTGTGAACTAGCGATCCGCCCATGATTCGCACGGGTCTAATTGAGTTTTGAAATCATCCAGGGACCCACTTAAAAATTTCATCAGTATCGGTCCAGCCACTATCGAGTTTTTGCGATACTAACCGACAGCAATTGATTTTTATATATAGAGATTATAGAGTTAAAACTTATGCTACTCTTGTTGATCATGAATGCTAGTATATATAGTATAGATACAAGATCATAGTCATAATTTTAATCCGTATGCAAAATTTAAGATTATTCAGACGTCCGAAAGTGGATGAAAACTGACTTTACAAGTTCAGTGTGTCATTATGAAATAGTAAGAAACACAACCCCGTCGATGGTAAGTTTATGTTTTCAATTTTCCTTCAGTGTGGTAATACCACTGACCTCTATGTATACAAGTACACTGGACTGGCTGTACCATAGAAAATGACTGTGCCAATTTGAAGCGCCGCTAAAGGATGTCTTGAAAAATAAAATTGACATAATATGCCAAAGTTTGTTGTCATATTTATATTGTCCTATTTAATAAATTATCTGTATTTTTAAATTTTAAACTAAAAAACGAAAGTATTTTATGTTGTTTAATTGTGTATAATATTAGTTACATAATAAGTATTATTTTTATTAATAATGAGAGTGTGCGTAATCTGTAAAACTCGTTACCAAAAGGGAAGTGGTATAACATTTCACAAGTAAGTGAATTTGCAGCAAATATTAAACAAATTAAAAATATTTGATAATGTAAGTACTTACAAATTTGTTACTAATCTTAATATACCAACATCTTTGGCTGTATATTACTGAGTTTTGATAAACAATAAAATTTTAATAGGGTTGGTTGTCGAGTTCCTTGTCTATAATACTTATCGATGTTCTTTCCTATCCATATATGTTAACACAAAGTCGCCAACAACAGATGATTATCTAATGTTTATTAATTAACAGGTTTCCAACTGAACCTAGACTAAAATTATAGCTTAAAAGCATAAAAATTAAGAATTGGCGTCCGAAACAAAATGATCATATTTGTTCCAAACATTTCACAGACGACTGTTTTATTAGACATGAGAACTGCACACTTTGAAAAATTGCAGTATATCGACAATATTTTCTGGTAGTACCAGTAAGTAAGTATAAAAGCATTAGATTATTATTTTTGTATTTTTTCTTCTTTTCATTTTCCACCAAACTCAAGGGCCATAGCCAAGTGTCGAAAGGTCGCCTGATGATGTCGAGCCACGTTGAATGTGTTTTAGTGGGCTGAATAAAAAACTGTATCGGTGACTGATCTTATATAGCCATTCAGAGAGGACACGTAGCCAGCATTCTTGGGACGATACCACGGAAAGTAGGACTGTATGATAATTTCAGTTATTTTTTTTTAATATTGTTATTTTAATTTCGAAAATCACGTTGCAAATAACTGATAAGTATGTAATTCAAAGTTTATATTATTTTATATCTTGCTAGCTCGTACCCGGCGCATTGCTGCTACAGAAGAAATAATTGAGGAAATATCGTTAAAAATGTGGAATGTAATGTAATACAGTTAACTCATTGTATCATTAGGAATGATAATAAAATCATTGAAATAGAATGATATATAACTTTCTAAAACTTTCAAATAAGTAGTCAGTATAATACGCACGCCAACTAGTGTCAGTTAATTGTACCATGCGTATAACCTTCGCACAAGTGCAACCAATAAGTTGACTAAGTTTTACCGCAATCTGATGAACGGTATAGCATCGTAGAAAGTACGAACAAACATAATTTTTTATATAGTAGAAAATATTTTACTGTTTATAGACAGCCCTGTTGTTGATTAGAATAGGCGTTATTATAGCAGCTGATTTGTTTTTTATAATACTAGAACTAAATGAACGGTTGACAATAAATTATTTTAGAAATTATGTTTTTGTTTTTATTTTATGTAGTTAGTTTAATCTTAATAATTTTTTTAGTTGAATGATCTAAGGGCTACGATGGCTATCCAAGTACAGAACTAGAGTACAAAACTAATCCAACTGTAGGGATGTGTAAGACAGGGTGACGTAATATCTCCGAAATACTTTACCGCTGCATTGGAAGACGTTTTCAAGTTACTGGACTGGAAATTATTCGGTATTAACGTCAATGGCGTGTACGTCACTTACCTTCGATTTGTCGACAATATAGTCCTTATGGCAGAATCGTTGGAGGACCTACGCACTATGTTCAATGACCTCAATAGTGTCTCCCAACGGATATGTCTTAAGATGAACATGGACAAAACAAAAGTCATGTGTAATGTCCATGTCACACCTATGCCGGTGGTTTTTGGGCGCACTTAGCTGAAGTTATTGACGAGTATTTTTACTTGGGACAAATAGTTAGATTTATAGATATAGATTCAACTCGGCTGGGCAGCGTTCGGGAGATTACAACACATCTTCTCGTCAGGAATACCTCAAAACTAGATTGTACAACCAGTGCGTGTTGCCAGTGATGACCTATGGATCTGAGACGAGGTCTTTCACTGCTGGCCGTATGAAGAAGCTTGAAGTTGCTCAGCGAGCTATGAAAAGGGCTATGCTCGGGGTTTCTCTGCATGATAAACTTAGGAATGAGGATATTTGCAGCAGAACCAGAGTGACCGACATCGCTCAATTGATTAGTAAGCTGAAGTGGCAATCGACCGGCCATATAGCTCAAAGAACAAAATACCGATGGGGAAAAAAGGTTCTCGAAAGGCAGCCTCGTACCGGCAGGTGAAGTGTAGGACGTTCCCCCACTAGATGGAGTCAAAACCTGGTAAGACATGGAGGAAGTCGATGGATGCAGGTGGCACAGGACAGTGCTTTGTGGCATTCCTTGGGGGAGGCCTATGTTCAGCAGTGGACTTGTGAAGGGGTTTAATGATGATGAATGATAATGGCATTACATTAATATGATACATAAATAGAATGGACGCTACGAGTAGAGTCCATCTATCCATAGAGTCCATTCTATTTAGGCATAGGTAGGGTATAGAATTTTTATCGATATAATTTGGTACACTGTCTCATCCCTATTATTAGTTCCGTGGACGTGCACTTCTGCTGTCAGCGCCAAAATGGCGGAAATCAAATCGCTTCATCATGTCACGGTGTATAGCCAGTCCAGCGTACTTGTATATATAGAGGTCAGTGGGTAATACGCTTAGCATTCGTAAAAAGTTCTTACATGAAAAAGTTATGAATTATGATGCGGCACCGCACGTGAGTTGTCAAATATAATTTTTGTTAGTCGGCACGGATTTTCATTTATACGATTCACATTTATTCCGTTTGTTTTTGTTTTAGGCGACCATTTTTAGGTTATAGAGCGTCCGTTTTGTTTGTCAATACTGAATACTTCCCTACCAAAATTGGAGTGTCCTCATTTTCCAAACATCTAATGTGATTAAGTATGATAGAGTCAATGTTGCTTTTTAACCTACGTATTTATGTGATTGTAAATGCTATTGTCATTAAGTGGTTAAAATTTACATTCATAGCATTTATGAAACTACATTTATGTAGCTTTTTTTTTAGTGTTTATGTAATCAAAAAATCAAAATCAAAACTATTAACTAATATGTTTGGTACGACATAAAATTCTCAACAGAGCTTTAATTATGATTTATTAATTGATATAATATCTCACTTCTCTAGGCCGTAGTCATAATTTATTAATTGCTTCTTCTAGGTGGGTTGATAATTGCAATTTTTATTATATTGCTTTGTCAGGAAGCTGCTTCTGCCGATTTGCTGTTTGATAATATGACATGACATGACATGATGACTTTGAGATGACCTTGATGATAAGACATGGTGGATTACGCCGCCACTACACCTCTGATAATTTTTCAGGCCCTCTGATAATTTTTCTAATTGTCACTTACAGCATCTAATTTGTATAAAGTGTCATTAGGTAGCGAATTTAAGTGAAATGAATTCAAAAGAAAATCAACGAGCGAATAAGGGCCTGCTTTCAAATGTTTCCTCAACTTATTAGCTCTCGTAAAAGTCAAATAAAAGGTTACAATCAAAAACGGGTCTCTTTTATCAGGGCCTTGTTGCAATCAGCGCTAATGAACGCGGGGCCGGCCATCCGTCGGTCTGTCACCGACGAATTAACTAAAAAAAAGTTCGGACAAGTACAGACAAAATGCATTTACTGTTTCGAATTACTAATGAGTGGACCATGATGTACCATCGTATATAAAGTTTATTTATTTATTTAACTTCATACAACACGGCGTAGGTACAAGCGGACTTAAACAGTTAAGCTTTAGGGTGATTGAGAGATATAAATACATATATAAGTACGTATGTGCATAAAATGTTAAAAGATAGGAACATGTATTAAAGTAACTGCTTAGTTTAGTAAGCTGAAGTGGCAATGGACCGGCCATATGGTACGAAGAACCGACAACCGATGGGGAAGAAATGTTCTGGGGAGCAGTGTCGTACCGGTAGACGACGAATAGGGTGACCCCCCACTAGCTGGAGTGACCTGGTAAGACATGTAGGAAATCGATGTATGCAGGTAGTTCAGGTGCTTTGTGGCATTCCCTGGGGGAGGCCTATGTTCAGCAGTGGACTTGTGAGGACTGTAATGATGATGTTGATGATGATGTATAAATTATGCACATATAAAAATAAATTATCGCGGAAAAGTTAGATATTAACGCATCTGTAGCATTTTTTTAATTTACTCTTACTTGTGGGGGGTATCTGTGAACTGCAGTAACGATCGTTTCCACTGTTTGTCGAAATTTCACCAACATTTAAAAGAAGGACATAGTTTGGTCATTATACGATAAGGTACATAAAGGTCGGTGAAATTCACGTCTAAATAAAACATGGCCAATATTTTCCTTGACCTCGGAGCATGTGATAAATCTTTATTACCGCATTATGTATCTATGTACGAGACGGAATGGTGTGTCATTAGTTTGATGTAACCTATTAAAGAAGGTACGGCCTTTACTCGTCTCTCTGGTGAACAAAGCCTCTCTTTATGAAATAGCATTATAGCGGTAGATTATGGCTACTCTGTTATACTGACGGATTAGAAAATAAATGTGTTTGAATGTTCCGAAATGTTCCGCTGTTCTTTCTGGGTTCAAACTTCAAAACTTAACCGGAGCCAAGATGAGCTAAATAAATAGCCAAAATAAAAGTAACATGCGCATTTTATTTTACAGGTTTGTATGCAATAACTTATGTCTTAATAAAAACCTTAAAAATAAATTTGCTCATATCCAAAGAGGCAATCGGACTCTTCGTCTCCGAGTCTACTTCACCTGAGGATGCCTCGTGTAGAGGCGAAACACGTGTCGTATTATCAACGGTGGTGTGTATGTGAGGGCAGTAGGTGCTCCTCTTTAGACTAGGGAAGATACATCATTTTATTTTATTACCCACATCGTTTTATTAATATTTATGATCTTTCGTATAATGGATTTCGGCAAAGTAACGCCTAATTCAATTAATTAACTTATATCTAGGTTGAATAAAATAGAATAAAACAAATTTTATTGAATTTATCCTGAATAATTTAATTTATATAGTTGAATTAACATTTAACCCGCAGCTGCAAAGCTTTAGTTTAAAGCTGAAGGTAGACCGGGCTATGTACTATGACATCAGGATTCGGGACGTAATTCACCTCAGTGTCCTCCGTATGCCCGTAACCATGGATGGAAATTAAAAATAAGTTAATACGCGAAAGTAAATTGGTTTTCAATATCAGAGTCTGTAATTGTAAGAATCTTTTTCGTTTTCTTCTTCTCGTCTCCCGTCATTCTCCTTTCGTACGTCACGATAAATAAGTATAATGAAGCTTACTTAAGATACTTCTTACCCTCTCTCGTTGTAGGGACGATCGTCTCGCTTCGCAGGCTGATTGACGCTACCAGATGACTCGCACCTTAGAATTTCTCTACCCGTCGCTGGTCTACTATTTTACTTTTGGTGGGAGCGAGATAGTATAACCATCATTCAGCGTAAGATCTTTTTGGCATGCCTTAGACTTGCCTTTTACAACACCCACGAGACCCATAAGACGCAATTCTTTCATTAATCAAGGGCAGTACAATATGAAAGATTTTGCCACTGATAGAGGTTTGTGTACTTATTAAAATTTGCAACCTTTTTCCCAACCCTTGTAACGACGCTGTTAAAAAAAATCCACCACACCATACATTAAATGGACAAAAGCATTTTCATAAATCAGCAGCCATTTTCAAATTAAAAATGGCATTAAAATGCTCTATTGTCTGTTTGCTTATTGTGCGTTCTTTCGACCTTCCGTCACATTAAAATGCAACGGTAATCAAACGCTGTTTATAGTTCCGCTGACCTGGTTTCGTGGCCGCAACGTAGCTGAACTATTTGCGCAACATTACTTCAGTTTTGACAATACGCATTTTATGGTCCGGATAAAAAATATATCGGTATATCCTTCGCTGTTCGACAGCTGCCGGTGCGACTTCGTTATGAAATATGGAGGTTGCATTGTGAAAGATAAAGCAGTTTTTCCTGGATCCTGTTTCTAGTTTTATTTGCTGACGCTACTTTTATGGTGAGCTTATCGGTTCGGTGTTATTGTTTCGTACTTAGAATTGAAATGGTCATTTGATGCTCATTTTTATGCGCTCTTTTATGATCGCACCGTGTTTTAGCTTCAGTAATGTTAATAAGTTTTTGCTTAACTACCATGTTTTTTGCAGCCTTTGGCAGTTAAGTTATAGTAGTTTCCATTTTTATGTCTTAGTTATTTACGTTTCAAACATTTATTTAACTTCATTTTAATGTACTTATTAAAAAACGCAAAACAAGTTATTTTAATATTTATTTTTTAATTGGTTTCGGATTTGGTTATGATTTACAGATTTGCTTGGAAATAAGGTAATTTTCCGGATATGACTTGATAAAAAGCTTGTATACGTCACATTGGTGGGCAAGGGTCTCCTCTCATTTCTGAGAAGGTATTAGTGCAAAGAAGTGTCTACCGCGCTGGCCCGATGCGTTTTGGCGAACTTGTCACACATGTCTTCGAAATATTTTTTTCTTATTTCACAGACGCAGGTTTCTCCACGATGTTTTCCTTCACTGCCGAGCACGTGGTATCGAACCGGAGTTGCTCGCGCACTGTGAAATTTACAGCGAGCGCTAACCACGCGCGCATGAGCTACCACGGCTCTTCTTCTAAAATATTTAGTAATAACTGAATCATAATGCTAGGTTGCTGTTTTGGAATTAGGTAGGCTAACTTCATTTTAGAGTTAAACTAAATGACGCAGCACCTAAGTGTAGATGTTAAAGGCGAAATAAACCTCTTACCAGAGTCTTACATCGTAGTACTAGGCACTTTAAGTCTCGAGTAAACTCACTCTCAACTTTCCGGACTTCCATTTTGCTGTTAAATGTAAAGAAAACTAAGAAGATATAATTTTCAAGATGACAACACCGTGCGAGACTCTTCGAGCGTCTGTAATTGAAAATTGACGGTAATGATCCGTACGCAAACTTCCAATTTCCGTCCTTATTGCTTCGAAAATAAGCTTTCCAATAGCCTGGAAAGTGTTAGCGAGAATTTATCGAATGTAGCTGTATGATGTGCAGGACAATAGGTTTTGTATAAGATAAAGTCTTTTGTGATTTAAGGTTCAGACAAAGGGTTGCGTTGACGGCTTGCTTATGGTTACTAAGCGATTGTTTGTGCTTTCTCATTTGTAATTCTATCTCATTCTTTCTCATGAGTAATATATATATTTGCTTAGATGAGAGATAGGACTGTGCTGGTCTTTCGACTGTAAAAAAGATATCTTATAATTTAATGAATTTTTGCTTTTTAATTGTGATGGCAATAAATATTTCCGACATAATTAGACGTCACTTTGCGGAAACCATTATATTAAATATAGCAATTAATGTGCTGAGATACGCGTAAAAAATACCTAATATAGAAATGATGTGTATCACCTTGTTTAAAGAGCACCTCCCGTTCTCCATCAATAGAAAAGAATATTTTTAATCAATACTAGCAATTTGCCCCATCTTCTCACGTTTGATATCTGAATTCTACAACAGCGCCACCTACAGCAACCAGCTATGGCTATAACCTTCGCGGAAGTGCAAGCAATATGTCGACAAAGTTTTACCGCGGTCTGATGAACGGTATGGCAGCGCATAAAATACGAACAAACAAACATTATTTTTTTATATATTAGATAGATTAGGTACAAGTAAGTCTGTCTGTCCTGTCACCATTACCTAATCCCAACACTGCCACAATAGGAAAGACACCACCATGGATAATATATTTTAACATCTTTATAATTTTTTTTTAAATGCAATTGCTTTATTGAACTTTGATTCATGCAGGTAATAGGTAACTACACTGATTTTAGGTTTTACTGAATAAATATATTAAATACACACACACGTTAAAGGAAATAATGAAGCTGTCAATTTTCTGCCATTTTCAATGTGTACTCGCTGTTGGACAAGCATATTTGCAGTGCCCTTGCAGGGTTCTTGTTTGGAACTATTTTTATAATTAAGACCATATGTATACAACAAGATTAGCAAATAAATTGAATTGAATTGAATTGAATTTTATACGTCTGCTAAAGATCTGATTGTATGATGTAATGTCACATACTGCCATAAAACTACACACATCGCCGTCTCGTTGGTCTGGTGGTCGTAAGCGCGTCTGCTAATTATGGGATCCTCAAATCCCAGGTCAAGCCAAAATCAGTTATCGGGCTTTCCTGTCAAAAAATTCTCAGTAATAGTCCTGAGTCCGGAAGTTAACTTCCAGTGGAGGTATTTCACCCCGTGTAAGCTGAGGTATTTCACCCCGTGAAAGCTGAGGTATTTCACCCCGTGAAAGCTGAGGTATTTCACCCCGTGTCTCGGAAAGCACGTAAAGCCGGTCGGGTTCTGTGCTTGATCGCTCTCCGGTCGTATCAGATTGCCGTTCCATCGGACTATGACAGTGAAGGAATAGAGAGTGCACATGTGTTTGCTCATACACTCATGCACTATAATTCTGTCCTGCACAGGTGGCTAATCTCCCTTGAGACTGACTGCTGTTATCAAAATTCAATCTGGAGAATATCGCTTATCACATCATTTGTAATGCGTATAGCAGAGGAATGGACTATATTGCCAACAAAAGTGAATAGATTTCATAAAGTAAGTCAGTGCGCATATCCTTCACATCACTACTTACCATCAGTTGTGATAGAAGTTAAGCAATGGCTTATTGTAGTTAAAAAGTAACTGTAAATTCTATTGCGTGATCGTTATCACACTGTATAATAAACAAAGAACAACATAGTAAAAACCTTTCTAAAAACCAGCCCGGCGCGGGACGTTTCGCACAAAAGTAATTAAACTTGATTTTAATCAGTATCCAACTAAATCTAGATGACCCTTAACGTTTCACAGGGCATTTAAATGATATCTCTTCTGAATCCGAAAAGGTCAGCTTTTAAATCCTATCTAACTACTATTTAACAATTTATTTTCATGCCTTCCGTACCCTCGCTCGCACTTAGCACAACCGTCACGTGGAAAATAATGAAGGATAATAAAAAACGCTTCTTTAAGAGACAATCACATTAAAAATTCAACAATTCAAACGCTTTTTAAACCCAATTGTAAACGCTCAAGGTACATTTTCGTTGTAACATCCAACAAAACAAGCAATTTAAATGGAAAAAGAGTCGTTTTCTCCTCCAGAGTATAAATTTTTTAAGGTAAAATACTCAACGGACATTCATTTTGATAATATTCAATTATGAAAATCGCAAATTAGGGACTCACAAAGGAAATAATATTAATAGATATTCTTTTTATCGAGGTGAGATTACAATGTGATTTTTCTTTACGCTCCATTGAGCGCGGTTAAGTGGAATCATTTATTTTTCGAATGAATGCCGCTAATGTATTGGTAGACGTTGGAGAAAGTCGTTTCATTGCCCCTACTCAGTGATCCGTCTTACGTTTAAGCGATGTTTTCGTTTGCTGGTAAAAGCAAATCAGTGATGTTTGTTTAACGTGTAATAAAATCGGGCGGTCGATCTGTATCACAGCGACACAAAGAATTGAAAAGAGACAATGTATTTTAAAATGCTTTTTAAAGATTTTCTAAAGCTATAGTTTAAATGGTGATATTTATAAAAAAAACGACGTACAATGTCGAAAACGAAAGCGGTGGCGCTAGTGTTGAAAATCGGACTTACAAAAAACAGTAGCATTATTTCAATAGAAACAACATTCAGTTAAAAATCTGAGTAGTTACTGCAGAGAAAGTAACTTTCTTTGGAACTACGAAACAATGCAATGCAATTAAAACACATAAGGCTAACGTTACAAAATCATAATAAAATAACATAATATTACGTGTTAATGCACAAGCGGTGTAAGGCGTATGCATATTTTTATCCCTTCTGTTTTTTTGTTTTAAACGTGTTGCCATTACAATTACTTTATTGCTTTTTTGGGAAGATTTTACCACAATTGGCTGGCAGGTTGGCAACCGCATTTTATATTGAGTTGTTACTTGTTATAAGGGAGATGCTGCTACTCATCTCCTGGTCTGATTCCCTCCGTTGTCTCCTACGACATTCACGGGACGATATGGGGTAGTGGATATATTTATTTACACCGCCACTTCACGATCAAATAAATATATTGTAGTAGTTACAATCATTATTTTTCTATTATTGGCGCATTTAAAATGTACCTCCTACTCATACTTGCTTATAACTTGTGAAAAACATTAAATAACGTTACAAAAACATTTTTCAACAAAACAGATTTCCATTCCCCTCAACAATAGTTTATGCTTCAGTCAATCTTCACGTTTAGTTTATCCAAAATGAAAGTGTATTTATATCTTCCTACTGATGGAAAATCTGAAATCCTATAGCTAGTAACCATAAAATAAAACTTATCCCATACAATCAAGTTGGCTCTTACTTTGAATACATCCATCGTGACCAAATGGTCCCGGTCGAAAAGGGAACAACCCACCGGGGAGTAACAGTGCTACACGCGAGCTAAAGTAGAATGATGACTCGCGTTAGTCGAAAAGTTTGTTTCATTTTATACTTTGTTTCTATAACTCTTAGGTCGGTATTCTATTGGTAAAAAGAAATACGATATTAATTTGCTAAAAATCTTGGCGCATCTGGCGATATGTGTTGCTGAGTAGTTCTCTATTATTCTTAACACATTTTAATATATCTGCATGTCTTTTTTACATAAGGATATGAATTCTTTACTCGAGCATGTTTTCCAGTAATCGTTTTTTTCTCTTATGTATCATTTTTAACAGGATTATCTGTGACAGTTTTACTTATAAAATATCATCACTATGATACGGAGTGCGATTTTTTTAACATGTAGATGTAAGAGACGTTGACAGTTTTAGTAAGGTACCAGTAAAGAAAAAAATAGTAAAAATTTTTTTACTCAAGATAGATTGTAGGCTTTTTTGCCAAGTAGTCCATCTAGGTAGGTACCACTTATAAATTTCTGACACCAATCAACAATAGGTACGTGTACTGCTGTGTTTTGGTCTGAAGAATTTCAGAATTCTATAATATTGGCCCTCCAGAGCAATTATAGCTGTTATTTATTTATTCTATACTAGCAATCGGTCCCGGCTTCGCAAGGGTTATTTCTGGATCTTGACAACAGCGCCACCTACCGGGTCCAGTTGTGAATCGTTTAGATCATCCAGGGAACCACAAAAATTCATCAAAATTGTTCGAGCCATTTTCGAGTTTTAGTGAGATTAACGAACACCAACTAATTTTTATATATAGAGCTAATCTATACTCTAAGATAAGCTAAATATCCAGACTGTATGTTCGTTGATCACTTCAATTTTATTTTAGTTATGAGTTCTTAAGGAAACATAATACCCAAATATACGATAATTATATATTACATTAATTAGTAACACGTTTTGTTGTATGACAGCCATTGTTTACCTTGCACGATATAACGTTTAATTACGCATAATGAAATTTTCTTTCAACTCGCACAAACAGCACCTGTGCCTGAAAACTTCAGATCATGAGCGTTAATGTTTGCCTCGTAATAAGGTTTTAATTTGTTTTGTGCTGACTCACTGCCACTCGCTGGTTCTCACGCCGATGTTATGACCCTCCGCGTTGTAATAGCTTCAGGCATAGAGTAGATCAATCACAGAGCATGTTTTTAGTAGTGACCAGAGAATCATTGTTATTGATTGGTTATTCGGAAAAACTTTAACTGATATCTAATTAGCAAGGATTATATGTGCTAATGTATTACTTCTATACGAGGAATATGTATATGTATATAGTGAACTCTATTAGAACTCCAGCTACAATATCAATGAGTAGGAATGGGAATATTACAATTGGAAAGGGTTTAACAGCAATTATAATGGAGTACGACGACATGCATGCGTAGAAATTTAAAGGTCAACGCTGGTCCCGTGGGAAACAATTAGGCTTTTTTTACCTTTAATATTAGGATGTCAATTATATTACTAAAAGAAGCTGTTAAATATTTGGATTCGGCTAAAAGAGCTATCTTACTTGTAGTCTTTTTTCCAAAATAAATATCTTAGGTAATACAGTAAATCATTACAAATAAAAATAAGCAAATAATTTAAAGAAAGGACCTAATGCTGTGTTAAAGGCAAGACTGAACTATGACTATACATCAAGACAGAAAAACTAACTACTTGTGGTTTGGCACAGTCGTTAATTCTATCTGGGCTTGGATACTATGACCCGCGACTCAGAACTATTACCTATATCAAAACCACCGACTCTCCTAAACGTTGGTTTTTTAACAGACTGAATTCCACATCATTAACAAAATTACTAAATAGCGTAATTAATACAATGGAAACCATCTTTAAATCCTTAACGACCGTTGCATTTGAATTGGAAAACGAATTTTAATTTACCAAGCAATTTACGTCTTTATTTCTTTTTAGGAATTATCATAAAGTACTAAATATTAAATGCGTTAATTAATTTAAAACTATATTATAATAGCTAGGTTAAGAAAACCTTAGTTAATAATTAATTACAATTTTTACAATGCTGGCGGCTCACCTAAATGCGGCTAAATTGCAGGTACATTGCCGGCCTTTTTAAAAGAACTAAGCTGTTAACTTGGAAGTACAAATAAATCGAGAAATGCGAGAAAAAAAAATTAGTTATGAATTACGTAATGGTGAACAGCCATGTAACCAGATGATGTTTTATTATAGTGTAAAGGTGACAAACGAGCACACGGTTCACCTGATGTTAAGTGATTATTGTGGCCCATAGACATCCACATCTATTCTCGATTAAGAATTAAAATGCAGATGCGTTGTCACCCGTGAGGACTAAGATGGAATGCCTCGTTTATAGTAGGTGGCCCCCAGAATTTTTTTTTGGTGGGGGGCCTTATTCTGGGGACCTTTTTTTTAGTTGGCACTACTTGGGTGTTTGTTTGTTTGCCTATCTTAAAAAAAAAAGAAAGAAACGGTCTCCAGTTATCTACACTTACCATACGAAACACAGTAGCGTTAAGCTGCTATTTTACGCTGGTATTCTGTGAAGAGCATGGTCACAGCATCCACTTACCTTAAATATATTTCGTTACATATAAATATATTTCGAAGACATGTGAAGTTCGCCAACACGCATTGGGGCAGCGCGGCGGACAATTCCTTGCCCTAAAACCCTCTCAGAAATGAGCGGAGGCCTGTGCCCAGCAGTGGGACGTATATATGCTGTAACTTTTATCCCCTTACCATCAGGTGGACTATATACCCACTTGTCATCCTTATTCTATAAAAAAGACCTTCAAAGCATATGGCATTTATTTAGGAATAGTTTATTTTATACTCCATACTCCGGGAGGAAAACCGGCGACGAGGTTCGCCACCCGTCACGTTCTGTCTCCCGGAGAGGCGAAAAGTGGATTGCAGAGGTCCGTCTGGCTACGTTGAATGTATGTGGGGCAATGAATGATAAAATGGATGAAGTATGCGATATGATGAATGATAGAGGAATAGATGTGTTATGTGTAAATGAGACGAAAGGAAGGGAAAGGATGTCACTACACATGGCATGTATACCGCATACTGGTCTGGTGTAGACGAGATCGAGCGGGCATGCCAGGGAGTAGGTATCATCCTTTCAGAAAGAATGGGCCAATGTGTGAAAGAGTATGAATGTGTAAGCCCAAGACTGCTGTGGATACGAATGAAAGTGGGCTTAAAGAAGTTGTTTGTGTTAGGGGTCTACGCCCCAGACATGTCTAAGCCCACTTATATCCGAGAGCAGTTTTGGGAAATGGTAAGGATGGTGTTAATGGAGTGTAAGGGAAATGAAAATATTATTATGCTAGGAGATTTTAATGGAAGGGTTGGGGTGAGGAGGCTTGGTTATGAAAGGATATTGGGAACGTTTGGTGATGAAAGTATAAATGAGAATGGTGAAAGTCTCCTCACCGTATGTATGGAAAAGAATCTTTTTGTGACGAACACTTGCTTTCGCCACAAGAGGATTCACATGTATACTTGGGAAAGAGGTGACGATAGAAGCATGATAGATTTAATAATTGTGGATGAAAGATTGAGGGGCGCAGTTGTAGATACAAGGGTTTACCGGGGTTCTAACGTAGGAACGGATCATTATTTGGTTCTATGCCGAATTAATGGTCTATTCAGACGTTGGCGCCATTGGACATCTGTGTCTACCACTGCGTTACAGCGTATTAGAACAGAAAGGTTACAAGATGAAGGTGAGAAAAAGAAGTTCAAATGTAGACTGAAAGAAAATATAAGTGGTTTGGATGAATTATGTATGAAGGAGTTAGACTTGGAGAATGTATGGCAAAATGTAAAGAAAGGTTTAGTGGATGCAGCTACCGAAGTATGTGGTGTTAGTAAGAGAAAGAATGAAAGGAAAAATAATACGTTATGGTGGGATGATGAGGTACGTATGGAAGTTGAAGCAAAGAAGAGAGCATGGCTAGATTTACTAGCAACAAAGGCTGGTAATTCTAGCGGTATGAATGATGATATTGAAAGAAAAAAGGCAGTCTTTAGACATCTTAATAAGAGAGTAAAAGAAGTATTTGAAAGAAAAAAGCAAGAAAGAACGGATAAGAATGATAGAAGAATATCGGATAATTTCCAGGCAAATATTAAAATGTTCTGGAAACTTGTAAGAACTGCCAGGGGACATTCAAAACAGCCTATGATGAATGTTATAAGAGACGAGAATGGCTATATTCTGAATGATGAAGTTTTGAGTTTAAAGAGATGGAAGGAATATTTTGAAAGCGTGTTTATGAGTGAGGAGACAACGTGTGTACTAAGTGAAGTAGAAATTCCGAAGGAAGAGGAAAGAGGTAGCGAGATTAGTGTAGGTGAAATAATGAAAGCAATGAAAAGCATGAAAGCAGGTAAGGCTGCCGGATATGATAGAGTTTCACTCGAAATGCTAAGGGCTGGAGAGGAAGTGGTGGCAGGCCTGCTGCACACCTTGTTTAATTTATGCTGGGAACTGAAGCGGGTACCGGTAGACTGGTGCAAAGCCGTGATAGTCCCAGTATATAAGGGAAAAGGGTCGCAGCAGGACTGTAAAAACTACCGTGGCATCAGCCTTCTTAGCATTGTGGGAAAACTGTATGCTAAGGTACTGATTGAAAGGGTCATGAAAGAAACTGATGGAAAAATTTGGGATGTGCAAGCAGGATTTAGAAAGGGAATGGGATGTACAGATCAAGTCTTTTCCATGCGCATGATCGCGGAGAAGTTTTTGGCCAAAAACCAAAAGGTTTTTTGTGCGTTCATGGACTTGGAAAAGGCCTATGACAGAGTGAATAGGGATGTGCTATGGCAAACACTGAACTCATTTGGGTTGAGCGCTGGCTTGATACGGGCATTGGAGTCCCTTTATAGGGACTCTAGTGCTTGTGTTAGGATCAACGGGGTCTACTCGGACTGGTTTGACATCCATAAAGGTGTCAGACAGGGCTGTGTAGCTTCCCCGTGGCTGTTCAACCTATTTATGGACAGTTGTTTGCAAAATTTGAAAGTTGAAGAATGCGGATTAAGAATGGGTGAGTTAACCGTCAAATGCCTTTTTGTACGCCGATGATCAAGTTATACTTGCGTCGTCGGCGGCCGAGTTGCAAATGATGGTTACATTAATGAACAGATCATTAAAAGAAAGGGGTATGAAAGTGAACGCAAGTAAGACGAAGGTTATGGTTTTTGAAAGAGAAGAAAGTAAAACGATTTGTGAAATAAGAATAGAAGGGGAGTTGATCGAGCAAGTAGACGAGTTTGTATATTTGGGCTGCGTATTTAGCAGGGATGGGAGATATGATAAGGATATAGAACGACGAGTGAATGCGGGAAATAGAGTAAATGGGGCCCTGCACTCTATTGTGAAGAGTCAAAATGTGTAGAAAAAGGCACGTATGGCAATTCACAATGCTGTGTTGGTCCCTACTTTAACATATGGTAGTGAAAGTTGGGTGTGGCAGAAGAAGCACGAGAGTAGAATGAACGCAGTAGAAATGCGGTCGTTAAGGAGTATGTTAGGGCTGAATCTTAATGACAGGGTAAGAAATTGTGTAATAAGAGAAGAGTGTGGTTTGCAAGATGATGTTGTGACCAGGATTAAGAAAGGAATGCTTCGGTGGTTTGGTCATGTGGAAAGAATGAATGAGGAAAGAGTGACAAAGAAAATTTATGTTGCAGAAGTGAATGGCAGAGTCGGAAAGGGACGTCCTAGGCGAAAATTTATCGACCAAATTGGCGATTTATTGAAAACGGGCCAAATTAGGAGTACCCTTAACCGACGAGCATGTATGCGGAGGTGTATGGATGTGAAGGAGGCGAGAGAGGTGTGTCAGGATCGTGCCAAATGGAAGTCTGTAGTCTCTGCCTACCCCTCTGGGTGACAGGCGTGAGTGTTTATGTATGTATGTTATTTTATACATTTTTAATTTTTTATAGGATAGGCCTGATCTCTTCTTGGTCATGACACATTTTAACTTAATGTTCTGAATTATTTTTAATATACTTATTGGTTTCACAGCATCTGCGCTCATCTGAAGTCCCGATTATACGAGTACGTTGTTTGAGTGACAAACAAAGTAACAGTCCACTTGATGGTGAGCCGCTACTGTAGTCCATGGTCACATGCAACCAATTTCAAACTCGTAGAAACTCAGTGGACCGCGCTAACGCAGACCTCAGAGGTATTATTTCATAATAAGCGAGCGACCCGGGTTCGATCATCGCTGTCACCAATGAAATAGTTAATTGCAACTTTATACTAATTTACTACGTGCTCGGCGATGAATTGAAACTTCGCGAGGAAACCAGCCTGTCTTAAAAGTACAATATTTCGAGAATATGTGAAATCCGCCTACACGCAATATAGTAGAGCACGGACAAATTGCTCCATGTCACTTTTAGAAATGTGAGGCGCCCTGTGCATAGCAGGGGACGTGTAAAGACTGTTATTTTACTTTAAGGCCACAGATGCATAGATATAATATGCAATTCCTCATAACCTATAATTATACCTATATATATATATATATATATATATATATATATATATATATATATATATATAGTATATGGTAAGGATTTCATCTATAGTCATTTGTTTATAGTATGAGAAATCATTATTTTTTTACTCTAGGATAGTCTATGGGCTACAGTATCTCCTTACAGGTGGACAGTGTAATCATTTGTCATGTCAAACACACTTTAGTCATCATTATCTTGTATAAAGTCCTCCATTTGAGGAAGTAATGCATTTTTGTAGCTGCCACCCGTCCTCGAGTCTGCATTTTTTACATATAAAATATAAGAGATTGAGATTTCTATCTATTTGCATTTCACATAGTAATATTTTATGATACTTAAGTGGCGAGATGGGGCGATAAATACTTCCACGGTACCTACCTAAAACTACGTTAAACTACACTTATTTTTTATTATAAGTACAAGTGATATACGATATTATACCTATATATTTACCGTCAAAGACGGAATACAACAGTGCAAATTTCTAGGCAGTTATCGCTGCTTCAACAAATGACTAAATACATGTATCCAACGCGATAACTTTATGTGTGATAACGCAAAATAGAGAAAATTCTCTTCGGAGTGTAATAAATAATTGTACTTTTAAACAACTTTATTGATAAAATCTTTATTGGGAAATATAAAGTTTACGTTGCTTGTCTCATGAACGCAACTGAAGTACATCGATATACCAAATGTTTAATGTCACGCAAAATGGTATTTAATTTTATATCTACTTTAAATAATTAATCCCTAGACTTGTTCATCATCATCATTACAGCTCACAAGTCCACCGAACCTCCCCCATAGATTTCCCTCACGTTTCATGATGTGTCGCTGAATATACTCGTGGGTCTACAAATCTACAATACACTTGCCAGTATGAGGTTGGGACTCGTTAGACGAACCAAAATAGGCTTTTCTAAAGTTTTCTTTGCATATAAATTAGAGTGACATTTGAGTCCACAGTTAACCTGAACCTGAGTGGACCACCTACATTTATTCTTGATTAAGAATCAAAATACACTACATGGATTATGGCGGACCAAATGGATTGCCTATTTATGATAAAAGGAATCACCGGTATCGTTACTTACTATACGAAACACAGCAGCCATTATACTCTTATTTGTTGAAGTAAGTTAGTGTTCGTTACCATTTTCAGTTGCATCACCACTTAAAAGTAAAAAAATATTACGCTAGTGTTCTGTTTTAGTAGTCAAGTCAAGTATTTTTACGTGCTATAGCCACACTGCAGCTGTATTGTGGTTGAAGCACGAATGGGTTGGCTCGACCGGGGTAGGAACACGCTCTTACAGAATACCAGCGTAAAATAATAGCTTAATGCTGATGTGTTTCTTATGGGGAGTGTAGAGAACCGGAGATGCCTTTTACTGGAAACGAGGCATTCCATCTCAGTTCTCCGGGGTGACAACGCAAATGCATTTTGATTTTAATTAAAGATAAATGTAGATGCCTATGGGCCACAGCATCCATTTACCATCAGATGGACAGTGTGTACGTTTGTCATCTTATTCTATAAAGAAAAAGAAACTTTCGTGCAGCAAACGTAATACTTGCGTTTACGTAACAGTAGTAGTATATGATTCTATTACGTACAAAATCTTATATTATTGTAGTTATTATAACCTTTTTTAATTTTTAATCTTTATTGTTTCTTTCGGCGCTAGTTGTTCGTCTACAATAAAGTTTAGTAGATAATTGTTTCAAACAACTTGTATTACTGCAGTAGACAGAAAGAACGTTTACTATTCAATAAGAATGTCCGGTGCCGTAATTTGCTTTACTTTAACTGCCCCTTTCTCTTATTGAAAGTAGAACGGTTTTAACAGACGTCGTAGCAGTATACTGTCCGGCCTACTGTCATGTAATGGGTTTCCCTTAATCATCACGCTTTGCTTGGATTAATCATCATTGTAACAGATGTCTTCACCTGTGACGCTCTTTGTAACAGTTTGCATTTTATATGCAGAATTATACGAAATAGTGTCGCTATCTATTGGAAACCAGATATCTTTTTGTCATTTCTCATGTTTGCCTCGCGTCCACGGTGTGAAATAAGGTGATAGATTATTTTAAGTCGCCACCTCATGATGTAAGATTTCTTTACATATGTAGGGTTTACGGTTTACAGCTTAGTCACAATTTACACCTCTAGATGAAATCGAACCATCGTATTCATAATTACGTTTTCAAAAACAATAAAATCCGATGTATCTAAATGTACATATCGACCATTTATGTTTTAAAAGGTTTGTTATAGGTTCTAGCACAGCTTTTTATTTTTATTTTTGTAAAAGGCATTAATGTCACACAAGGATTTTCTCATGTATCATGTTAATACGTAAGTGGCATAAGGACAAACATCCAGATAGACATACCGCCATTCAAATAATTGTTTCGTGCGGGTTTCAAACCCGCGGCCGTCAGTGCCAAAAATTATTGCTTAGCCACTGTACCTGGGAGCAGTCGTCATGCTTGACATATTGGAGGAGTTTTGATGAATAATTTTGATGAATAATATCAAATTATAATGAGGATATAAAAAAAGTTATAATTTCTTCATAATAACAGTTTTATAATTAAAAGTTAGGCCCAATGTATTTGACGGTAGTTATTAAAATTTACTATTAAAACTGTTTTTTTTTAAATAGAATATGGGTGACTAACGAGTACACAGTCCACCTGATGGTAAGTGGATGCTGCGGCCCATAGACATCTACATTTATCCTCGATTAAGAATCAAAACGCAGATGTGTTGTCACCCCTGAGGACTAAGATGGAATGCCTCGTTTCCAGTTAAAAAAGGTCTCCGGATCTCTACACTCACCATACGAAACACAGGAGCATTAAGCTGCTATTTTACGCTGGTATTCTGTGAGAGCGTGGTCCTTCCCCGGTCGAGCCGACCCATTCGTGCTACATCCATAATATAGCTGCAGCGTGGCTCTACCACGTGTAAAGTTACTGGGTAGTTTACTAGGAAGATGTCTTTTTCAGACTAGGAGACCGTCTCAGTAGGACCACCCTTTTACCTATTAAATAGCAGTGCTTGCGCTGCTCATTGGTGTTACAGGCTGTGAGGCATTCCATCTTAGTCCTCGGAGGTGACAAAATATCTATAACCTTCTTTGTTTGAAGTTAGCCGCAGTCAGTTATATAAAAAAAATCAGAAATTAAATTTCGTTTGAAGTTGATATCACATACTTATTTAAAAAAACGTTAAAGTATATTATATTTGAACTCGACAGGAGCTAAGACTGGAAGTTCTTTGTTTTTGCAGACAGAAAACGAACAAAAGAAACCGCTCACAGCGCTCGAAATCACGACAATTTTTTGTCATCTTCTAATACCCATTGTTCTTGAAGACAGTTTTCGGAAAGATATTTTGCTGGTTTTTTTTTTGTTAATTTTTCACCCACTATCATTACTTGATACAAATATTCGACAAAAAGAAACCCTTTATTAACGAACACTCATCAGATTTCTGTAAAATGTAAGATGTATTTAGTAAAAAGTAAAACTGTTTATTCAACGTCTAGTATTCGTGTAAGTACAAGAAACAACTATGACAGATTTATTTATGTTGTATATGTATGTCGCAGTCAAGTAGTTTGATTAGCCGTTCAATTATCAGCCTAGCCTTTTTTACTAATCGGCGCCGTTCACCTAGCAGCCTGAATGATATTCAGCTGATGCGTTTAATATGATATTGCACGTCTTGTCATATCAGTGACAGTAACTTAAGGTGCGGCTGGGGTGGCCCTGAAGCCACCCTAAAGCCACCTACTTTTATATAATATAGCACATAGCGCTAATTAGACACATACCAGCAACTGTATCGTTCAGTGAAATTAATAAGGTGACCATGTCACGTAATGTCTAGGCTATTAACTGAAAGTCTAATTAAACTAGTTAGCTGCGACATGTATACAATATTATAATTTTTATGTTTTTATGCGAAGTACAATCAAATCTCTGACAAAAAAATGACTGCAGTATATTGCTTCGTATGAAGGTAACGAGATCCGGTAAACCTTTAATGGTACAAGACATACCATATAATATATAAAAGGTCACTGTCACTTACCTGGGCTGTGTTCTTTTTCGTCCTTGTACTTACGAGTATAATAAAAATAAGGGTAGTTTAATGTAGTTTTAGGTAGCGTGGAAGTATTTATCTCCCGTATCGCCACTTAAGTGTTATAAAATATTATCGCTGTGATGAAAAGATGAAAATCTCAATCTCTTATGTTTTATATGTAAAAACCCAGACTCGGGGACGGGTGGCAGCGACAAAAATGCATCGCGTCCTCAAATGGAGAGGAACTTTATACGAGATAATGATGACTAAAGTGAGTTTGACATGACAAATGATTACACTGTCCACCTGTAAGGAGATGCTGTACCCATAGATACTGTACCCGTAGATACCTAAATCTATCCTAGATTAACAAAATAATGATTTTGTTCATATGCGCTATCACATCAAAGGATTAAGATGGAATGCCTTACCAATTACTAATTAAGACTTGTGTCGCATCAAACTAAAAATTATTACTAGAAGATACACAAATTGTTAGCAATACAACAAAAGCAAAAGCAAAACAATCGAGGATTTTCTAACTCACCGTACACACAAGACACTCAGACCCTAAAGTATGATGGTTTTTTGAATACCTGCGTGATTTAAGGTGATACCTCGAAAATTTGGTAGTTTTTCTATTTAACATATTTTTTTAAGTTTTATAGATTACAGACCAAAATTTTGGTATATTATGATTTTTGGCTATATGACCTTGGATTGCATAAAAGGAAAACACGATATCACGTAAACTCTTTCTTCGATTTATTTTCAAGGTATCCTCTTAATACTTTGTCACTGATTTCTCCTTAACATTGACTTTAAACAGTTATGTCTTTTTAGGAATATACCTATATCGTGGATGTTTTAATAAAGAGCACACATAAATTTCTTATAGACAAACATCCAGATCCGTAACAATTATTTGTAGACCATAGGAATAGTTTTTATTAGGGGATTTGGACCAGAGACCCTTATTGCCGCAGCCTAACGTTTCTAACCTAGCATCAGATTTGAAAACGTTTTAGACTAGTACTAACTAGTAGGTTGATTTATGTTTCCGGTACACATGTGACACTATAATGTTCGGCCCGTTGAATAACTGCCGGAAGTATTCAGATATCGCCGCTTTCAAAATCGACCAGAACATGTTGTTAATACAGTTTTGCCTATTTACTTTGTAAATATTAGTCAAAATTATTAGCTAAAAGTAAAGAACGCTGTATGAATGTTCTATTACTGGGCACAGGTAATGTGTAGTATCGTGGTCACTTTGAAGGGAAGGCTAAATTGGCCTCTAAAAATCTTGGCATTACAGTAGTTTGTATAGTGACAGTATTTCATTCATGCCATCACACACAATTTTTCGATTTCCAAAATCCAAATTTCAGTCCACCACTGTGCGTTTTACTAGGAGTTTTCTTCCCTGCGTAACCTCTTTGTAGTATCGTTTACCACCGACGATTTTCCTGAAATGCTACGACTCAGATACCTGCAAGAAAAGAGCTCCTTTCTAAAAGGCCGGCAACGCACCTTCAATTCTCCTTCACTTACCATCAAGTGCTCAAGTGCATGTTAACGTAATTTACTTTGCATTGAAGAGCCATGATAGTTTAGGATATAAGCGCCCATCTTAGTTTGTAGTTCGTGAGCAACTCAAGATCGTTTCCCGCCAGCACTAACGAATTGTTAACTACAATTTCATTACCTTACTGAAAACATACTGTTACCTTTAAAGCCTATCAAAAGTCCTCTGCTGAAAATAGCCCTCCCCCATGGATTGCCTCATAGGGGTAATATTCACCATAGTTGCCATGCTTGGCAACCGCGTGGTTTGGCAACGGCAGTGTTTTTATTTCTTCAATTGTTATAAGTAAAATGTTGCTGTCAATCTTCTAGTTTCCTTTCCTCTATTGTCTCCTACGGCACCTCTACTGCAAGGTCATCAATAAACCCAACCGTGTTGTATTAATAGAAATACTGGACCATGCTAATGTATTAATTCATATCTATAATGTAGGTGTTTCGGCGTATGATTAACGACTTCATCAGTTGGCAACTCAAAGCAATTATATAATTTGTTCATTCGCCATTATGTCTTTATTCTTGGAAGCTACAAATTACATTTGACTTTTATAGCCCACTAATATACGTGACATAATTACAATGGATGGGTTAGCCGATATTAACATAATCGATGCTTGCTTAATAAGTCTTAGTTGAAAAAATACCATAAACGGTCGGACGGTGCTTAGTCCGAATTATTAGGAGTTGAAAACCAATTAAATACGTTTTAATGCGATTAAGCTTTTATTTGATTTTATTATAGGATAAGGGTGACGAACAAGCACACAGTCCACCTGATGGTAAGTGGATGCTGTGGCCCGTAGACATCTACATTTATCCTCAAAATGCAGATGCGTTATCACCCTTGAGGACTACGATGGAATGCCTTGATTCCAGTAAAACGGTTCACCGGTTCTCTACACTCGCCACACGAAACTACATGCTACAACCATAATATAGCTGCACCGTGGCTCTACCACGTCAGTAATCTGAGTAACCTATACCATATCTTAACCTAGTAGTGAGACCCCGTTAAGGCTTGCCGGAGGTCGATAAAGACGATAGTGAGATGGAGCCATGTTTTGTGGCATTCCTTGGAGAGGTCTCAGTTGCTATGCGACGGGAATAGACAAGAGGATATTACCAATTGAGATCAATCCTAGTCACCACTAAAGACAATCTAGCGAAATATTTCTTAAAGCAAATCCAATTTTTTTCCCACAACAGTTAGTGAGTTTTCAAAAAGGTTCGCTATCCAAAACACAAGTAAAACGGCTTATAAAAGAGAAGAAAGATGTCTTTAAGATACTAGAATATATATTTTACTTCCTTTTAAAGCTTTTTTCATGTTATTTTAATAAATCAAAATAAGAAATTACATACACCATAGTAGTAGAATGACGGATTCGAACCCACGACTTTATTTTTGAGTTTCGCCGTCCGTATCCTTAACCATTAGGCTACTATCACTTTTTAATTAGGATTTGTATTTGATTGTGATTTAATTATTTTGTACGGTATTAACATGAATTTTTTAAAGTAACAACGGTCTCTGAAAATTGACTACTCTGTTGATGCGTAGGACCAAGAACGCGGTGGTACGAAAATGATAGAGTCATTAAAAAAAACCGCATCAAATGTGCTACACCGCGGCAGTGTACCATGATTTCTTTGTAGCGAAATAAGGTACTGATCATTATTCTTGTGACCTCATGACGCTTATGTGCAAAATGCCTAGTCTGTTGTTAATCTTAATTCAAATTCATTTCAAATGAACCTTGAATGGTTTTTCTTTAATTTAATTGCCTTTATACAACGAATCGTATCTTATAAATAGGTTTTTTATTTATAAAATTAATTTTGATAAGTGGGTAATTTAAATAGGTTGCGATAGCAACACTGAAAATATTACTTGAAGTACTTATTTCCACTTACCTCAACACTGCTTGAATGTTTATTTATATAATTCTGCTTATTTAATACATAAATTAACAGGCTAATAAATAATAATATTTATAATAAAGTTACATTAAAACTGTACTGTCTTCTACTAAATTCTACTGTTCTTGGTGGTAGGACTCCTTCTGTCTCTTAATTACCACCCTAATACCTAAATACAAACAGGAATCTGGATTTGAGTTCCAGGGATTATTATTCTTTCTGTAAGACCAAGAGCCTAAGACCCTTTTTATGTTCCAAGGCTTTCTATATAACTTCTGACAGGGGTAAGAATTCATCAGCATTTTAATTTAAATCGTGTTTTCTCTCTAGGGCAGTGGACTGTCTTAAGCTGCCGTGTAGTGGCGGGGTAAGAATGTTCACTACCTCATATCATCCCAGAACTTGTCATAAGAGATTGTGTCATCGTAGGGGAACATTTGTCATAGTTTGATACGTTTATACGTGGTAAAGCCATGCTGCAGCTATATTAGTAGTATATGTTGTAGCACGAATGGGTCGACTCGACCGGGGAAGGACCACGCTCTCACAGAATACCACCGTAAAATAGCAGCTTAATGCTGCTTTGTTTCGTATGGTGAGTGTAGAGAACCGGAGACCCTTTTTTACTGGAAATGAGGCATTCCATCTTAGTCCTCACGGGCGAACGCATCTGCATTTTGATTCGTAATCGAGGATACATGTAGATGTCTATGGGTCACAGCAACCACTTACCATCAGGTGGACTGTGTGCTCGTTTGTCACCCTATCCTATAAAAGAAGCTGTCATGCTTGGCAAGCAGGTTGGCAACCGCCGTTTAAGTGGTTATTATGAAGACACTGCTGTCTATCTCTTGATTGGGTTCCCTCTTCCATCTCTTACGAAACCCACGGAGTGATATGGGGTAGTGCATATTCTTACACCACCGCTACACTGTTCATTACATCATTATAATACAAATAAATTAGGAAATGTATCCATAACTTTAAAAAATCCCATTAAAACTTAACGCCTAATCGAAACGTAAGCACGTAATAACAATTTAATGTACAAACATTGATTATTTAAGACCACCGGGTCCGGACCGAATTAATAGATTCTTAAAAAGCACGTCATAATCTAACTCATTAGTGTGGAATCAAATTTATGGGCGGCTGGGCGACAGTTTTATGTTGTTCGCCGATGAATGCGCCCAGGATAAATGGATGCGGCGGCCGGAGAGTTATTTCTCACTTAAGGGAAATATGAGGAAAAAAAAAGGTTTTTCTCATTTTCATTTTTTATTAAGTCTAATATTTTACCTGGTATCATTCAACTGAAAGTACTAAGCACGTCATATTAAATTTGCATGTATGTAAACGAGTCGTCGGGTCCATTATTTTTATTTTGCTTTTGAATATTAGCTTTAAACATGACAAAATAGATATTCTTTTGCCGTTAGTTTTTAGGTTAAAGATTTCTGGGTCATTTTGGAACGGTAGTTAAAATTTTTTTGGTCGAAGTAAAAAACTGTACACTGATCTGCTTTCATTTATTGATATCTTTCCTTTTTCAACATTATCAGAATTCAACAAACAATCATTTCATAAATGCTCTATAAAGCATGTTTAATTTGACAGACATGTCGTGACTGTGGAAAACAGGAAACACCTTTTTAAACGATTTTAAAATTCTTTATTTTTAAATAGCTTATGCTTCAGGGTTGCCGCCACAAATTCGGAGAAAAGAAGTCAACCGTAATAGTAGCAAACAAGGGGATGAAATTTTGAATGTAACTATTTAGACGACATTGAGTTTGTGATACTCCTATGTCTACTCAAAAGAGCAAGAATAACTTAATCATTGCGGTTCTAGTCATGGTTATATTATTTATATAACTATTTTATTATTTTTAGTTCTGTGAATTTGGCTTTTACCTTACAGAAAAAGTACTGGTAACGAAACATTTCATTCTTGTACTTAAGGGTGACAAACACATCAATAATTTAATTCATATTCGGTAAAAGATGTATTATAGGTGGCAATAGGCCGCAGCATTTACCATCACGTAGACTGCGTGCTCTTTTTTTATTATTAAAAAAATCCCAACGTTGGGTAGTTGGGTTAATAATACTTTGTCTTTGATTTGTCTAAAGGTTTTATCCGATCTTTGGCATCTTCGATTTAAAAATTTCTTTTTTGTACACAGAATTTTATTGCGGTATGCAGTTAACCGCCTGCTTGTTTTAATTTCTGAATTTTTAACGGTTTTTAAACCATATACAGTTACCATGTATCCCTATGTATATCCTATGTACCCTGTATATATTGTATAGTAAAATTACATTCAAATCAATGTATCCAATACACAGACGGATTCGAACCTGAGTCACAGTCACAGACGGAATTGTTTTCCGATAACGCAGGGTTTACATTTTTTTATTTTACATAATATCATCAATTCATGATGATATAACGCTCAAAACTCCAGTACTGAATGTAGCTTGAAAGTTCGAACGTAAATACGCAAACCATGACATAAAATAAATATGAACGAATATTATTACTTCGATATATTATAGGCTAACTTTTAGCGCATAAAATACCGCATCCGAGGCTTTCCCTCGCGTTACATTATCTTCAACGTCGGAACAAGCGTACATATTTCATATTGAGCGATCAATCTCTCGCCCACACCGCCAACCGGAGATTTACGCACGATGCCGCGGCACTTTTCATTTTTATTCAAATTTTAATGCTCATCTCTGATGAGTTTATTTAATTTAATACATTGTGCCCTGCCAGGCCACATGATTTATTGTCTAAAGTGTTGTAACAGGTATTATGTAAATTGCGTTCGGATTAGAAAGCACCTATAAGCTGTTATTGTTTAAAAATGATTTATCACGAAGTCTTTCGAAAGGTTTTTAATTTTAAAAGTTAGTTATCTATTCATAGTTACATTAAGGTCTATTAATCGCATTTACAAATTAAAAGTCCCCTTCCAGTCTTTTAATTACACAATGGGCGTCTCAAATGGCCCACCGATAATATTAATCTGTACAAAAAAAATTTGCATTCCTATTGCCATTCCAGGCGCAATTTTAATCGTCTCTCATTAAGCACATCGTTGCGCGTAACCACGCGGTTTTATGACCGCCATTTTGAATTAATTCCACTCCAAACAAAATGGCGCCTAACGCTCAGAGTGTCTAACAATAAAAATTGTATTAATCTCGAATGAGATCTCGTCGAAAACGCAAATAGCATTATAGAACCGCAATTATTTTATAAATTTGAATTTTACCGTTTTAACGACGATGATCGCTGGAATAACAAAGCATTATGGTTGCCGTATATAGCACGTGTCCCTCCGAAATTTTCCTCGCAATTGATTATCTTTGGATGGTGTAACGACAGCCTCTTTTACCTTCATGAAACAGGTTACAATGATTTGGGTTGTAATTAATATAATTTATCGGTATCAACATTATTATATCTTAAATTAAAACAGAAGAAATACAAAATTTCTCACTCAATGGAATTATAGGCTAGTAACTTGAGCGATTATAAAGCGTGTCACTACACGCTTATTATAATCGCTCATGTTCTTCAGTATCTTCCCGTGGGTTCTGTAAGAGGTCACAGAGGGAAACTAACAGGAGACTGGCAGCAACGTCTTTCTAATAACGGCTAGAAAAAAAAACTGCGGTGGCCAGCCCGCTGCCCAAGCGTGACAACTATGGCGAAACTCTTTATGAGGCTTTTTCGAAGAGACCTATGTCCTGCAGCTGACTTTGGTATGCTGTAAGGAATGAATATAAACTTGGGCGATGAATTTTAGTGTCAAACATACGTTACAATTTGTTGAAGAACTTAAATACTATATAAAAATATTTATATTAAATTATATACCTAACAAAATTATAATTAATCTAATTCTTTAATCTAATTATAATATAATTATAATTTTAAGAAATTTATTAACAGTTTTTTTTAAGTTTAACATGTTAGCATAATATAATACAATATATAATGCTTTATTATTTTATATTATTCCAAACAACCTGTGCGTCATTTCTGGTAAACGCCAAATAGCCAGTAGCCGGGAGTCACTTAATTGACACATACAGCTTCTAAATTAATTATATTGTTATAAATATAAATAATATGGCTTTATAAACATTAGTATAGTATTGAAAATGTTATTGTCGATACAAATTGCTATTATAGTGGAAATAATTGTTCCATTGGATACCGTACACTTTGTAAAATTAAAAGTAATTGTATACTAAATGATCCTGTTGTATGTAACATTTATGTTTAAAAGTAACACTAATTTAGTAGTATTTAACAAGATAAACGCAAAATTTTAAATTTAGTAAATGAAGGTGACCTTCATACATAAAATAACGTTCGTCAAACATATTTGTATGCTGTTGAAAGCCGCAAATTTTTTACAAAAGAACAAAATATTAGTACCAAATAATATTAAGCTTTTTCTTTTAGAGCCATACACATTTCATACACGGGCCACTGTTGCTACAACGCAATATAGCTTCTTTTCAATTTGAAATAAAATTCAAATTACATAATACAAGAATAGCAGAGCCAGTCATTGTTTATATCAGAATCGTGTTGTAATCTCAAACCAATAAAGAAAGATGCTTACATTCCTAGTGATGCCAAAACCATGGTATAATTCTAGATACGCACTCACGCACACATCTTTATTATTTTATTTCTTTATCATTTCATATAAGTTCACACACGGACGCTAACTTTTGCCCCTAAAAATATTTTTTTGATTCATTGATTTTAGATGCATATATGTATGCACGGGAGTGTATGTTCTTACGATAAGGTGAGAATAGTTTTGGCTTGGTTTTTGGGTCATTTGAAATGAACGCAGCGCTTCGTCTTACTTTATTGGTCTGAGGTTGTATGTAATACATTACGAATAATCAAATATTTACTTCTATTCATTTTTTGGCTATAAGGTCTTCTGCCAAAAATAATATATTACACAAAATATAAATATTATGAATTACATCGCAACTAGTTGATGCAAAGATAATACAGAAGGATGAGAAGGGATGTTTAGAGAATACATGCAAACTATTGTAACAGTAATATCACTGTACGATGGACTTGCTACGTATGACTACTTTTATGATTAGAAGTCCGTCTAGGTAGGGCCGACATTTTACCGATTCCTGTCGCCGAATAGGAATACTTGCACTGGCTGTTTTCCAGTCCGAAGTGTATAGGAAGTCAGTATAATTGCACGCTGTGAGGCATTCCATCTTAGTCCTCCGTAGCCAGCTCTTAGTCATCTGTAGCCTCCTTTATTTGAAGTTTACTGCAGATTTCCGTAGACGGCAGTAGCCACTTACCATCAGGTGGACTGTAAGTTTATTGGTCACTTCAGTTACAAAAACAAACTTACCATTTATGAAAAAAAAATTGCCGTATAAAGTTGCCAGTAGGCATATTCGTGCCTTAAATAGTTCTTTCCTTAACCGTCCGCCGCAGGAATATAAACATTTCAAACACACAGCCAATAAAACATGTATACCTATCATTGGGAAACAAGGAGGTTTTTCTATAAATTCTAATAGAAATCACTGTCAACCACACTCGTCGTTCCGAGTGGAGTGGTTAAATATTTAAGCACATGTCTTTTACCGGCCGTTCTCCCCCGTGTTTCTACAAGTTATGAGTGTCTAGCACGAGACCAATCTTGCAAATGGACGCGTGAGTTGATATTACGTGTCGGATAAGAATTTTTAAGGATTTACACGGATCAATGGTCAAATCAAACGTTTCCAATGGATCAAGGACCAGCGTATGTGTGAAAGTTTAAAATAATCATTATTCTCAGCAATAATACAGCCGTGTTACAGTATTTATATTATGGATATAAACACCGAGAATTGCCGAAGATACAGTTATATGGGAGAATCGCTGGATGACTTCAGCACTGTGCTCAATGACTTCAATAGTGTCCAACGTATAGATTTTAAAATGAACATTGACAAAAGAAATGTTATGTGTAACGTTCATGTGTTCATGTCACATCTATTTCGGTAGTTGTTGCGAGAACCGCTAGGCAGCGTTAGGGAGATCACAACACGTCTTCTTGTCACGCATGCTTCAAAACTCAAAAACCATAGTGTACAAACAGTGCTTATTACTAGTGATTACATTTGAATCACAGGCATTATCCTTTACTGCTGACCGTATGAGGAGGGTTGCTTTACGGGCTATGGAGAGGGAATAAGCTATGGAGCGATGTATGTTCGGAGTTACTCTACTTTATAAACTTAGAAATGAGGATATCCGCAGTAGAACCAGAGTAACCGAAACATACAAACGGATCAGTCAGCTAAAACGGTAGTTGGCCGGCTAAATAGCTCGACCAATGGGGAAAAAGTTTTTCAAGTGGCAGTCTCGTAATGGTAAGAGATACAGCAACAAAAGGCATTTTTGGGGGGACGTATGTTCAGAGGCCTATGTTCTGACAGGGATCGGGATCGATTGTTCAGCGCTAATCCCCTATTTTACGAACCGCAAAAAAATTATTTTACGAAAAATATATACTCGCAGGTTAAGCCAAGGTGACTTTTTACAAGCGTAAACTCCACCAGAAAACTGTAATAATGAATGAAATGAGTCACGTAACTTAACTTTGAAATAGTCTTTTTTACTTAATATTATAGGTTTTAAATGGTGATAAAGCCCTAGATGCTAAATAGGTCAGATTGTATTCTGACGAAAAGAGGGACACCAGGAAATTGTTTTTATTCTTTTTTTAAAGCTTTTTTTATAAGAGTTAACGATTGTAGAAAGTAAATTTGGCTATTTCCGTTGTTTAGAATAAACCGCTATGAAACTTTAAAAATTATTCACATCATAAAGCATTTTAAAATTTATCAATATTACGAGTTGCTCCTGTGACTTGAACCACCCGATTTCTGAAGCATTCATGCAACGACGACATTGACTATTTGAAACCGCCTCATTGGGACCTACTATTAAGTAAAATATTTATTATGGATTATGTAAAATAGCAATTTTATCCTGCATTTACGTCCGCTCTAGGAATATAGTATCCGATGTGAATAGTGCCTTTTATGTATAAAATATTAGACGTTCAAGAAATTGTTCGTTGTACTCGTGTGGTGGTTTTTATATTGACTATGTAATTTATTTATAGAATACGGGTGACGAACCTCCACCTCCACCTGGTAAGTGAATGATGTGGCTCATAGACATCTACACCTATCCTCGATTAAGAACCAAAATACAGATGCGTGGTCACCCCTGAGGACTAAGATGGAATGCCACGTATCCAGTAAAAAGGGTCTCCGATTCTCTACACTCACCATACGAAACACAGCAGTATTACGCTACTATGTAGCGCTGCTATTATTATAGAAAAGCAAAAAAGGCTGCAGATGGCTACCACCTTGGAGAACTAAGATTTTACGTGATACATTCACGCCTTCACGCCGACAGCGGAGCAGTCACACTGTGCATGTACATGTCCAACTACATCCGAAGGTCGACCGCACTCGTGAATTGCAACAACTATAGGTACTACGAATTGGTCGGCTTGATGGCTCCGTGGTGCATAGGCTCAACAATGAGTTGCTAAGGGTTCAAATCATGCATCTAACTTTAAAGACGAATCCGTGGCGCAGTGGCTTAGCAATGAGTGGCTGCGCTGGGGGTCGCGGGTTCGAATTCCGCACAGAACAAGTATTTGTATGGCCTATAAATAATTGTTCTGGGTCTGGATGTTTGTCCTTGTGCAATTTATGTTTGTAAACTACCCCCACGATACAGGAGAAAATCCTAGTGTAGGGGTACGTTTTTTTTAAAGAAAAAAAAAGGAAAAGACATCTTAAACAAATTATCTTTAAATTTTTAGCAGTTTATTTAAATAAAATTTTCATCTTGATGAAATAATTTATTTCAAATATAAGAGATCATTAAAAACATCGTATTTTTATTTACTCAGTTCTTAAAGAATATCTCGCATGAAAGTTACCTTAACTTCTATCCTCTAGATTTTATCGCACTAAGGATAATATTCTTCATATAATTTATAAGCCGAATATCCGACTAAAGCTAGACGGATTTTAGCGCACGGTTGCGTACCTAAGGCACAATAGGAACCATTTTTCAGGGTCACGAGGCTCGCTGTAAGCCACTCTCGATTCCGCCCACTTTAACGATCATAAATCATACACCTCGCGGGAGAAATGCTGCGATATTTTTAGTATATTACTTTGTATGGCACATAGGGGATTTAATACATTCAAATGGAAACGGCACGGAATAAGGCGGTTGGAAAAACGACCTTCAAAGGGACCGCGAAGATTATGTAATGAATGTAATTTACGTTTTGTATTATCCAATGGTCGTATGTTATTATTGTTGTGGGTACGGGAATGAGAATGAATGTTTCGATATTTTGTTAACGTAATGACATTTTTTGGTATTAAGGGGATAAAAGGCAACTTCGGAAAAGGCTCAGAAGATCTTGTGCAGTACGATTAATTGAAGCTGCGAAAATTCTGACAATTACAGCAAGTAATTCCTTATGTGGAAATTGATCATGATGTGACTAATATGGAGAATGACGCGAAATACAATATTTTAACAGTATTTGAAGTTAAAACACTGAAAATTAGGATAATTAACTTATTTTTTTTAGCTATTCGCATTTATATTTTAACTGAAGGTACCTTTTTTCTTATTTAATCTAAAAGTTGTATAAAGGTCAAGTTTGTACGCTGTCATTAATAAACAGGTAATTATTATTCTGCGTTAAAAAAGTTTTAATCGAAACAATTTTCAACTTCTTAATTACTTTTCGATTCTATCAGAGCATCTTACTTTATATTAATGCTTATTTTATATTTTTAAATTTAAATTTTTTTATGAAATAAGCCGTAATAATTTTATTAGCATTTTTTATTTTTTATTGGTTCCGAGAGTACATAATATTTAAAAAAAGGAAATTAAAAATTTCTCGATATTTACATTTCCGTGGCTTACGTGCACGCTGCGGCTATATTATGGATGTAGCACAAATGGGTCGACTCGTTCGGGGTAGGACCACGCTCTCACAGAATACAAGCGTAAAAATGGCAGCTTCATATTAAGTAAGTGTGAAGAACCGGAGACCCGTTTTTACTGGAAAGGAGGTATTCCATCTTAGTCCTCAGGGGTGACAACACATCTGCATTTTGATTCTTAATCGAAGATAAATGTGCTATGGGCCACAGCATCCATTTACCATCAGGTGGACTGTGTGCTCGTTTGTCATCCTTATTCTATTAAAAATATATCATAATATTATGAGTTCACTTTGTGGTAGGGACTTTTGTGTCTATGAGTTTATCTCAATTGAAACTACATTACCTATTATCTATTTATGACGCCAAGTAACGGTGCGTAAGAAACCACTGCGCTTCAGGTAAACAGCAAAAAGATTTATCTCTCTTGTCGTCTGGCTAATATAATACAAAAAATTCTTTATTGATGTGTTATTGGGATTCTGACAAGGAACCCGTTGTATATACCTAGAGGCTACCAGGCGCTTAACCGAACCTCCATCGAGCCAGAGCTTCTATTTAGAAAATTAAAAAATGTAACTTAATAAAGTGAGACCTAGTTATAAAACTAGGCCAATGCAATGCAATTGCACCTGATTTAATATAATCACAACCGATTTGAACTTTAATACTACAAGTCGTCGAAGTTTTGCAACTATCGTTTGGCGACGTCCCCTTGACAACTTTGCGCCAGCTCTAAGGGTTGTTGCGACGTCAAGTGGTTGCGGACTAATTGTTTATTAATTGTCCAACTTTTTGAGCGCCACTCAAGATGGGGAGGGCTTCGTTATCCTAAATTTAAACGCGTTTAAGTATGGATTCTGTGTGCTATTGCCATTATGCGATCCTCCTATTAATAAACAGTATAATATGAGTCTTTTAAATTAAAATACGGCTTTTTTTTCTTCCTTCTTAGCGCTACAGTAACATTGGTGCTGTTGTAGAAAAAATCAATCGGTTATCAAGTAAGAAATAATGTGTTTACGCGGGATGCGTCGAATATTAACAAGACGTAAGTGACTCGAGGAAGTTCCTCACTTCCGCCCTATTGGATGATTTAGACCTGACAGAGCACGTCAGGATTTTGCAACGCTATAAAGATAATTTATTAAGAAACATTATTTTTCATCGTGTCAATCGTTATGTATCGTGTCGTCAGTTTACAAAAATACAAATTACAAAAGGACTAACATCAAGACCCGTCCCGATCCGACTGAACAATGATTTGTAGGCCATACAGATACTTGTTACGTGCGAGATTTGAACCCGCAGTCAACCGCGCCGCAACCTTATATCAGTATCCACATTGCAAGGAGTGCAATCGCTGCGTGATTTCTAGATATATGACACTATGTGCTAGATAAATCAATACGCTTTACTGCAAAATGTTTTGGTGCACATTTGGTGTCATGCATTTTCATTTGAATTTTTCATTCTCACACGATTATTTTGTCCATAACTTTTATCGTAAAGGGCCCAAGGTTAGTAGCCTGCGAAAAGTAAAGAGCTTAGGTCATTTTGGTATGAATCGCTTTTTGTATGCTCAAGGAGTTTTAATTAATAAATGGAATTCCGTGTGGCCTATCTACCCGTAGCTGTAAAGTGAATTATAATTATTTTATTATTTACTTAATGAAATTTCAATTCCGATTCATTATTGTCATCATTACAGCCTATTAAAATCCACTGCTGAAGATAGGTCTCCTCCATAGATTTACCTCGTAGGGGAAATATTCACCATAGTGTAGTAGCACGAATGGGTCGGCTCAACCGGGGAAGGACCACGCTTTCACAGTAGACTAGCGTAAAATACCAGCGAAACGCTGTATTGCGTATGGTGATTGTAGATAACCGTATACCCTTTTAAATGGAAACGAGGCATTCCATCTTAATCCTCACGGGTGACCACGCATCTGCATTTTGATTCGTAATCGAATATAGTTGTAGATGTCTATGGGCCACAGAAAGCACTTACCACCAGGTTATACTATAATAAATAAGTTGCCACGTTTGGTAGGCAGTAAGGCAACCGTAGTTCTTAAATATTTTGAGCCGTTATCAAGAATATGCTGCTGCTAATCACCTGGTTCAGTTTCTCTGTGTTGCCTCTTACTATGATGATATGGGTTAGATGATTCGCTTACGCACGGCAAAAGGAGACCCACTACCTCATCAAGTAGTATTTATTATACAGTATTGTTATATATAATTATTTTTGTTATTATCTTATTTTAAATGTTATTTATTTTATTGTTCCAGGTATGTCTCGTGAATGGATTTGTATTGGAGTGTGAGTCATGAATAAGTGTAAATTAAAATTGTAAACATATAGCACGAATGGTCGGCTCGACCGGGAAAGGACCACGATTTCACAGAATATCAGCGTAAAATCAGGTGCGAAGAACCGAAAACCTTTTTTACTAGATATGAGGCATTCTCTTCATCTGTCTTCTGGGGTAACAACGCATCTGCAAACTGATTCTTGATCGAAAATAAATGTGGATGTATGTGGGCCACAGTATCCACTTACCATCAGATTGTCTATGTGCTCGTTTGTCACAATTATTCTATAAAAATAGCTTTTTATAATAGCCAATATTGGATTCAAAATACCAGTTCTTGATATCTATATTACACTGTAGCCTTTACCGCAAGACAATCGTTTACATAAAACTGAACTCTTTATCGGTATAAATTGGAATCGAATAACGCTATTGTAGGTTACACACGGTCATCAACGTTGAAAAACTATTAAAAAACTTTTATTGTAAAAAATGCGTAAACAAATGTATTTTCACTTTTGTTATATATGGTAAGAAATTGATATACGTATAATATTTTCAATTCATATACATAAGTTTTGTGTTAACACACATAATTTATTTATATGTTTTAGTGATAAAGTTATTACTCCCTATCAAAGCCTGAAGTAATAAATAAAACTAGTTTTTATGGATTTTTACCGCGTATATTATCTTCTTTTATATTCCCGACGTTTCCAGCACTTTGCAGCACCCGTGGCCACGGAGGTGTTCGGCGTCAATGTCACAGTTAATCACTGCTACCTCCAGATTAAAATTAGTAATTTTTGTTTCGATCTGCGCAGTATCAACTTATGGCATCTTGAAGTCTTGGAATTGTATGCCTGGGTTGGGATTTATTTATTATAGGATCCCAAGCGGATGGCGGTACCCAGTCATCTTCTCTATTGAAATTAGGAATTTTTTTGATTTCAATAACCTCGCGAATCATTTTTGGAAGGAACCGGTGTTATTTAGCCAGGATTTGTCGTCTATCAAATCTGATGTAGTGGCGGGGGCGATCCTTTACGTGTTCACAGACTGGAGACTTCGCGGAGCGTCGATTCTTCATATTAGCTGTGGGTGCTATAAAGTGCTCGATACTTCGGGAATATAAAAGTAGTTAAATTACGCAATAAAATTCTTAAAAACTAGTTTTATTTAAATGTGCAGTGTTCGCGTAAATATAAAAAATCTGACATGATAGCTTTAGAAAATATGTAGAATTAAATGAGCAAGACTACCTGGTGCCTGGCGGTAGCTCTGCTTTTCTGCCTAAGAGTCCATTTGGGTAGGTGTGACCAACCTATGTTCTACCGCCAAGTAGTGCTTGCGCTGCTGAGTTCCTGTACGCAGAGTATAAAGGGCTAGTATAATTAAAAGCTATGAGGTATTTCATCTTGGTGACACAGATGACACCGCATCTGTAGCCTTCTTTGCGTGAAGTCAGCTGCAGGTGTCCATGGACTGCAATGGCCACTTACCATCAGGTGGACTGGAAGTTTATTTGTCGCTTCATTTTTATTATAATATTTTACGTAAATATGTGTATGTATATGATGTATAAAGTATCATTTTTCTCTCATATATATTGTATTTTATCTGCAGCTATCACCACACTACCGAAGTTCGCCATAGTACCAAAATATTTTGAGTGCAATATAAAATTTTTTATCTTTTTATTTTTCTACGTGATCGAGCTTTTTCCGGCTATATACTTGTCTGAATTGTTACTACCCACTTTTATTTCTACCGCAAAGCAGCAAAGCACTGATGGGTTTTCTTTTAAAGCTAAGAGATCATTTTTTACATTTATAGACATGTACAGATCACATATAAAACGTATACAATTTATAGATAAATTTATCTTAGTCCACGAGTATAAAAAAACATAATTATATGGCCTTTTTCGTTGGAATTTGGTTGCGAGTACCCATAAGCTACAGTAGTTCGTTTTTTTATAAAAATGCCCTCATCTCTGACCTTAACGGGTATTCAAGGAAACCGAACTATTATAATATAGACATTTAGTCATTAAATTCATTCATAGTGAGACAAATACAAGAAAATTTTCTACAACAAATAATAAGTATACAGTATGTACTTGTGGCCACAAATGAAAATGAAAAGGCCAAACCACCATTACGCTAGATATCTTCAACTAATTTTCTCTAGTCGTAAACTAAGATTTCACGTAGCATAATTAACTACGCAAGACAATCGGAGTACCTTCAACCAACAACAGAAACCTAATTAAGTCGCTTGTCAACTTGTGCGACAGTATAACGCGTCAACGAACCGCGCGTTCGAAGATTTTAATTTGCCAGTGTTTGCTGAAATGTAGTCGTTTTAATCAAAGTGGAGAGCACCATGGGTCTTGTGTAAATTTTCTATTAAATCCGTGAGAAGAGTACGGAAAGACAAAAGCGACATATCTCCGATCTATTAATAAGGCAGTTTAATTTGGAAGCGACGCGGGTACGGACAGCGTGGAAAGTAGGCGAAAGTAAAAAAAAATGAAAAATAAAAGTTTTAATTAACTTCGATGGAGTTTGTTGGAGTTGTTCCAGAGGTGTTTCTTTATTCCGACCCTGTTTGCAGCATTTTAATCTTTGAGAGTTTTATCATTATTTCATAATATCTTATTATGAAATAATGTAGGACTCCTATTTAGCATGGAATCCGTCTAGGTAGGCACCACTTTCTTATATACTTGTCACGCTGTCAAAAACCAGTTCTTGTACTACTATATTCCATAGTGAAGGGAATGGAGAGCTAATATAATCACTGGCTGTGAGGCACTTCATCTTGATGCACATAAGTAACAACGCATCTGAGGTTTTCTTTGTTTGAAGTTTGCTGTAGGTGCTGACTGCAGTAGTCACTTACCACCAGGTAGACTGTAACTACGTGTGCAACTTCAGTTTTATAAAAAAAAAATTGTGTCATAATTTCATGATCTCACAGACAGTCTTAGTCTTCAACTTTTTATATTCGGATTTTTAAGAACACCACACAAATTATCAGTATAACATATATATATAATTTGGTCAAATAATTAAGGACGTTTCCGCGTTGTAATGATCTACTAAATAATTATAGTACGTGTGGGTAATATGGTTATCCGGTTGATATAGTTTCTTTCTTATTACGATCTTAGTCTTCAACTTTCAAATTCGGATTTTTAAGAACATCACACAACTTATTAGTATAACTTAGATATAATTTGGTCAAATAATTAAGAACGTTTTAGCGTTGTAATGATCTACTAAATAATTATAGTACTTGTGGGTAATATGGTTATCCGGTTGATATGGTTTCTTTCTTATTACGATCTCGGTCTTCAACTTTTAAATTCGGATTTTTAAGAACATCACACAACTTATTAGTATAACTTAGATATAATTTCGTCATATAATTAAGGACGTATCAGCATTGTAATGATCTACTAAATAATTATAGTGCTTGTGGGTAATATGGTCATCCGGTTAATTTGCTTAGTTTCTTATAACGATAAAACTACAGCCTTGTTTACATAGATAGCTGTGTGATACAATAGCTCTTCACCCGTCAATCAAATAATAAAGGTTCAAAAGGGCGCTGCTTTATCGATATCATTATGACAGTTGTCATTAGTGTATAGTAGTCAATAGTAAATATTTTAGTCCATTTTAGTATTGTGTAGTGAGTTTTTTTAAATTGATATTTTTAGGTGTTTGTAATTATTACCAAAGCTTGTCTGCTATTATTTTCTTAATATATTAGTTATAGTACAGGAATTTGTGTTTTTGTTCTTCTTCTACTTTTGGTTTTAGGACAACAAAGCTTGAGGTGATCATATTACCCTCACGTACCTTATCTTATGCTTCTAGTCTAGCGCGTGTGAGTGTGATCAAATGATACGAGTAGGTGCAAAAGACCTTCCAAATACATCAAACTGCTTATTATTAATAGAAGTGTTTAACAAGTATGTAGCATTGTTTATTTAAGTATATTGGCTGCATAACCAGTCACTACCTAATCTGAAGTCATCTATCTTTTTATTCCGTGTTGTTTTGCCGACGCTCCGCGGCGGTGTGACAGCAACGTACGCGAGCCAGATTAATGGTTATATTTTAAATTATTCTCCTGTATTTTCTGTATTTTTTGTTTCACATTATTTTTCAGCCGTTTCTGGCTTATACTTAGCTATTTCATCGTTCCATTGGCTGACGGGCGTCTGCAATCCGAGCTTGCATTTTTCATTCTGATCCCAATGAACTTCAGTTTTCTAACTTTATGATTTCTTAATTTAAACATCTGATTTATATTCTATCTGTTATTTCGCCGGATTACCTTTTAACTCGCGTAGGTACGAGTATGTTTTATTGGTATAAAACAGTTTATTTTTCGGATTCGCGAATAAATATGGGACATCAACAGCTTTTAGTCTTTCCGTCTGGAATTAATACATGTAATTGATAAAATATTAAAGTAGACAATAAGCCAGAAAACGTTCATATATATTTCGTGGGGATACTTGTTCCTTATATGTGCAATTTTCTATTTAGTGTAGGTACACACCGCACGTCTGTATTTTATTTATAGTCAATTATACAATGGACGCTTGAAAGTAATTCCTCGCGATCCAGACATCAATTTACAAGCAAACAAGACAATTTCGTCACCACCATTAGAGTTCGCGGGAAGGGTTCTTAATAGAGGGGAGATAGGAGCCGAGTGGCAATTAAAATTTGTATTATCTACCTCGAGGCGTTTTAGGGGATGGTTATAAGTTGTAATTATGAAGTATCAGGATTGGTTTTGATTTAAATTAACACTTCTTTAATAAAAGAGGCGAAAACTGCTTAAAGATATCAATTTATTAAAAAAAATATTCTCAATTACGCATAATAGTAAATGCCACAACGTCTAAAGCTTAAAGGGCTTTAAAATTACGTTATGGGTCCAGGGCCAACACCAAGCGTAGCAGTGTTTTCTACACTTAATGGAGGACTGCCTCGGAATGTTTCATCCAATATCGACAGGATATGACAAGAACTTTCTCTCGATTCTCGATTCTTTAATTACAAACCTCACCTGCAGTTGTTGTACACCATCCAACAAACTTCTTATAAGCGATTACGTTTCTGTATTTTGGTAAGTGGATGCTGTGGCCCATAGATATTTACATTTATCCTCGATTAAGAACCAAAACACAGATCCGTTGTCACCCCGAGGACTAAAATGAAATGCCTCGTTTCCAGTAAAAAAGGATCTCCGGATCTCTACACTCACCATACGAAACACAGCGGTATTACGCTGCTATTTGTAACTGGTATCCTTGTGAGAGCGTGGTCCTTCCTCGGTCGAGCCAACCCATTCGTGCTACAAGTATAATATAGCTGCTGCGTGGTTCTACCACGTATAGAAATAAATTTGTGCCCAGTAGTCTGTCTTAATAGATACAAGTCCTTTAACGATTTCTGCTGCCTAGCAACACTGCTTGCATTGCTGTGCTCTGACCTCTAGTCTAAAGAGTATAGAAAGGCAGTATGGACTGATTTAGTCGGTACGAGTCCGACTGTTCGATATAACAAAGTGGCAAGAACGTAGGCACTTCCCCATGTGTCTTATGCCCATGATAAGGTGGACTGTAAGTTTGTTTGTCAATTGAATTTTATATAATGACAGAGTCCAGCTGATTTTAAATAGATACTGCGGCACAAAATTACATTACCATCAAAAGGCAGGTGCGTTAACTCCCCAAAGGACTAAGATTTATTTCGATACCAGTCACCATTCTTTTCGATAAACCTACTTCTAGGGTGGCCCTTGCCGACTCTGCCATTTACTTCTGCAGCATAGATTCACTGTCATCCTTTCCTCTTCATTATTGCTACGTGTCCAAACCACCAAAGCATTCCTTTCTTAATCCACAACTTTTTGGAAAGCACACTTTTCTCTTTTCCCACAATTTCTGTCCCTATCACTCAAAATCACCCCTAGCATACTTCGTAATGACCGCATTTCTACGGCATTAATGGTACTTCCATTCTTCTTGTGATATACAGTGCTTACTGTATTGTTTATTCATTTAGCTGACCCGGTTGTGAACATTAGAGAAATCTGTTTTGCATTGTAGTACTAATGCTTTTAAGCAAACGTTATTGCTAATTCCAGGCCGCAAGTTCCGGTAGCTATTTCCATTTGTTAATGTGTTCTATATTTGAGTGTGATATTATACCTTTGCCAATAATTTAAAAAAAGAATAGTAACTATAAATAAAATTTTAAGATTGTCCGGTTAATTATTTTTATAGAATAAATGTGACGAACGAGCACACAATTCAGCTAAAGGTAAGTGATTGCTGTGCCCCATAGACATCTACATCTCATCCTCGATTAAGAATAAAGGTGCAGATGCGTTGTCACCCTTGAGGTCTAAGATAGGGTAGCCCGGTTCTATTAAACAGGGCCTCCAGTTCTCTACGTTCAACATTCAACACACAGAAACATTTAAGCTGCTATTTTATAGTGTTGTATATTATTTAATCATTTTTTATTAGTTTGAATTTTGGATTCAAAACTCAATCACGCATGTAAAGTAAAGTGACAGCGTATAAATATTCCATAAACTTCCCACTGCTGTACACGATCCTCTTATTACTAATGAGGTTTTGGATCAAAGGAAAATTCGCCGCGCTCCCATTGCGTATTGGACTTTACACGTCTTTTCAATATAAATATTTTTTACTTCTTAGATACTCAGGATGACTGAATTCCTCACGATGTTTTTTTAATACCGCCGGTCACTTGGTAAATCAGCACTTCAAGATTACTTACGCAAGTGTCACGTAATGTATGTATGTAGTGACGGCTTTAGAGAATGACTATGAAGTATGACGGGAGGCTTATGTTGAGCCGTAGATTTTTAATATGCGCAAGCACAGGTGCACTCTGTTCCCTCGCTCTCATAATCCGATGGGACGGTAAACCGACACAACCGGGGAGAGATCAGGCGCAGGACCAACGGCTTTACGTGCTTTCCGAGGCACGGGGTGAGACAACGCCAACTTTCTAACTCCGGGCAACTACTGAGAATTTCTTGACGGAAAAACTCAATAATTGATTTTTTGGCCCGACCCGGGATTCGAACCCAGGACTTCATGATCAGCAGTCTCACTACTACAACAACGATGCAGTCATAATAATAAAGCAGATAATTAATGTAAAGAATTAATGAATGAAGGAATGAAAAAGTGCTGGCAAAATCGAACTCTGGTTGCTTGATATTTTACTCATTTATAACTAATTCCAATTGTGTAATTTCTTACTCGATTTTTAGAATGAACTGTTTTAAAATCAGCAGCATATATTCATATTCATAAGGAACTATATGAATAAAGAAAATTTTAAAATAATTAGCACACAATAGATAGAGATTTAATTTAATATAAAAAGTTTTTCTTTAGCGCTTTGAGACGAGTGTATCTAATGCTCTTAAATTCAAAAACCTTTTGCGACGCCATTTAATATTAATTAAAATACACCGACCGTAACAATCTACCTAATATAAAGGTGAAACACACTCAGTCTAACAAGGAAACTCCCAAATCCAGGTATCACGCGTACAATAAATATTCAGCTAACACGAAACAGGCGTTCGTTTCACGCATAATCTGTGCGAAAAGGGAGATTTACTACAGTCCTGTCAAAAAAATCTCAGACTTTTATGTTAAGGTCTGATTTACAACGAGGGAAAGCTTGTTTACTAATGAAAATACCATAGAGGGTGCGGATGTGAATGCGTGTGGTTTTATACGTCTTCAAAAAAATATCTGTACGGTGGTTTCTTTTACATATGTAATACGATGTCTTCTTTTTTTTTTAAATAGAAAAAGGGTGACAAGTGAGCACACAGCCCACCTGTTAGTAAGTGGATGCTGTGGCCCATAGAAATCTACATTTATCTTCAGTTAAGAATTAAAATGCAGATGCGTTGACTACCCTGAGGACTGAAATGGAATGCCTCGTTACCAGTAAAAAAGGTCTCCAAAGTAGATAAACAATTTAGTCGGTTTTTATTTACCTTCACATATACTTTTTACAGTGCCCTCGTGTAAGTTCAAGAAGATCCCCAGAGGATAAGTGAAGACGACTTATATTTATAAAAAGTAAAAATATATATATCCCACATTCATGCCCGGTTCAGGTTTTTTTTTGCGCCCGAAGCAAATATGGGCAACCCTCCGGAAAACGGGGGAGGGAGGTGGGGAATGCTCATAGCATACCACGCAGCCGGCTGCGTGGTTATGTGGAGACTTTTACCCACTAAACCCCACCTTTTAGGGACTGGCTTAACGGTCTAACTAGATATCTCTAAGCCGTATACGAACGAACCCTCCTTAGCAGAAAGGAGGGCGCAAGCGGCGAAAAGCTGCTTAGACGAGTGCCTAACTAAGGCAGATTAAGGGATGTGTTATATAGGCTCGGCCTGAGCCGCTAGGAGGCAGTTCAGGTCAGCCGAAAGCTTGTTGGGGGGGGGGGGCGGTACAGGCCTTCTCTTTTACCTGAGAGGACTTTAGAGCAAGGAAAATTCCCACCCGCCGCACCAAGCGGTGTTGTAGACTTTCACCTAGACCGATAATTAATATTTAATTTAATACGCACAGCACTTTAAATACGAACGACGGGGATCGAATTCGGTAAGCTACTACGGGTCCCATAGTTACCAATTTTTAGTAAGCAGTATTTTCATTAAATTTATGCAGCAGATAACGTTTTTAAAACCTTTCCTAATGGCGGCGTAAGAGAATGCACAATCGCAAATCATCCCGTGGAAAACCCAAAAGCATCCCAACAACCGCAACACACCTTCGATTCCCCTAGTGCTGCATATGTTCATTAGCGACGGTATTCACCATCAGACGAGCTGCACGCCCGTATGCCGGTGTTCTCTATAAAAACTCCCATCAAATCACATTGAACGTATTTGAAATTTTTTATTCATCGATGCATTGTTTAATCGCCAGAGTTAATAGCATAGCATGTAAAAACACGATAAAAGATTGTTTCCTTAAACAACTGACGTCGCCACCACGTTTCCAGTTACACCGCAGTAGTTTGCCCAAGTCATATTAAATGTTATCCTTAGAATTATCGTATTTATGTTGTTTTTCGCTTAATCTATGTTAAATCTATTTCGGTAGCACGCCAAATGCACATTAATATTAAAACTTAGTAAATAATCCATGTACTGGCTTAAAATACAAGCGGAAGCGATAAAAGCTCTGTAACGACCAATGTGTACAAATAATCAGATTAATAATATTGACAATTTTTTTATCGATTAGTTAGTTCTTGAAATAACCTCATTTTAATTAATTTTTTAGACTTTTTTAATTCATAAGTAGTAAAACTATAAAAAACACACAAAAAATCCGCAATTGGTGTTATTTTTTTAACCCGTTGCGCTATGCTCGGCTAGGCCTTACATTGGAGGTGGAGTCATGGAGGAAGAGGAGTGTTGGCTGTGTTGGTTTGGAGATGCGGCACACGCCCTATTCTCCGCAACTTTGACGGGGCCGCACCGTTAATTGATGCGTTGGTGGTGGGGCTGCAGGAGTAGAGGAGTGTCGGTATTACGAGGCACCGCTCTTCCTACCCTCCGCAGCCGAATCTTGATTGGCGGCGGAGCCATAGACCAGATACGCCGCTGGGGTCGGGAAATCTAGTGCTTCTGAGTGCTCGAAAAGGAAATGGGGGAGGATGGGACGGTCAGCGCTGGTGGGGCCGAAGATGTGTGCAAAAGCGTACCCGTGGTTCTGTCAATATGCGATAAAGGTCTATTATGGTGTTTTAGTCGGGACGAGTCCGACATAACCCGTCCTTGCCCCCGCGAGTGGGTATATGCGTTGGCATTTCCCATGTAAAAGAAAACCTATGCTAGTTCCCCTTATACCGTTGAGGCGTTTTACAAGAAAAGGCCCTTGCTTGTTACTACTGTACCGTGGAGAGGCGTTTTACATACATAAATTGCACATTAAAATGGACAAAAAAATAGTCCTGCTGGGTTTCTTGCTGGTTCTTCCCAGGAGGTTTTTTTTTGCGAACCAGTGGTAAATGAAAAAAGTGACTTTCAATAAGTATTGTTATAATCTACATTGAATAAAAAAGTTTCTGTTTCTGTTTCTGTTTCATAAGCTTTTCCAAGAATGCGTCGGCTGTATATATTATTCGGAAAGTTGCCTATACTGAGCACGCTAGATTGGTTACTATGGAGCTGATACTGCTCCTCATTCTGATTTTTTTGTTTGAAAAACAGAATGGACTTCCCGCCAACCGATATTCGTTGGAAGCCTTGTCTTTCGAACCGCAGCGGAGGGAGTACCTAGGCGTGAAAACGAAGGTAACATTTGATGAAAAAGTTGTAAAGTCTATTTTACTACTGACACCTAACCTATATTATTTTTATTTTTGATACTTTCATTTTTTTTACATTACTGGAATAGGTTGTACAATTTATGTCACCACATACAGAATAAAAAATATTGTATATTATCGATCGTATTTGCTAATTAAAATGGAAATACCTATTACATCATAAAACTATTTATAACATATTTAATGTAATTTTAATATGATTTTTCATAATATTATCCGCTTCTTTCTTGTAACATAAATGAGACGGTCATTAAAGGATATTGTAATTAGGTTATAATGAATTGAAAAGATGGCAGGTTTAATTTATTTTAAATGCGTTCTGAATAAAACAAAAAATGGTCAATAATTTAATTTATTATTAATAATACTCATATTTTATTCCTTTTTTACTATAAAGGTAAATATAATATACATACGCAATTTCGAAATTTTAATATGTAGTTTGTTACAAGTATGTAAATATAACTTCATCTTTTAATCGCTTCTTCAAAAAAAAGGTAACGAAGTTCACGATGTTTGAAATTCGGGGCAATTGCTTATGTAATCTCCCAACGTAATAACGATGGCGGTTATTAAATCAGAAGATTACCTATAAACCATACGTATAAGGATTCCTATTTATGATTGTGACGTCGTATACTGCCTCTGCACGCCTGAGTCCATTAGCTTACCACATAATTTTTTTTCTAATTAAGTGCCCTCACTATTTTCATGGGATCATGATATCAGTCAAACATTGAATAAAACTATTTTTACGTATTTTATCGCGTTTAATTTATTTATTTTTAATTCCCAACGTTTCTGGACTGAGGAAAGTGACATCCCGATGTTAGAAGTATTCCAGGTTAACTAGTACCGTAGCGATCGTAAGAGGCGACAGATAAAAAAGGAAAAGACAAACACTAAATATATAAAAATAGTTTTATTCAATGTGTAGTGTTCGCTTAAATATAAGAAATCATCAATCGAACTTCAATTAATCGTTTAAAAACCTAATGGTGATATAGTAAAAACGCTTGATATTTTAAATTTAATTTTAACTGAAGTGTTCTTCGACGTCCCGATATTAATCATAGTTAATCGCGGTTACCTACAGATTAAAATTATTAATTTTCGTTCCGATCTACACAATATGAACTTATAGTATCTTGAAGTCTTGCAGTTGTATGCTTGGGTTGGGATTTAATTTTATTAATTATATGTGTATTCCAAGCAGATGGTAGCACCCAGCCATCTTCTCTATTGAAATTAGGACGTTTTTTGATTTCAATAGCCTCGCAATGTTTACTGTCAGAGATCCCTCGTGCTCTCTGAAACAAAGATTTGGATACTCTTATACCACCACTACACGATCAAAAAGATATCCAGCATAGTAATATAGCAATTCATATTATCAAAATATTTAATAAGCATATTGTCAAGCCCAAGTTAATTCCTTGATTAATGGTTGTGTCTGATTGCACGTATAATTCACATTTGCTTTTGACAGCCCGGTTTATTGTCCAAATGTATGCATCTGTTTTGTTATATACAACACACGGCTTTATGAACTGATTCAAATTTAATATCTAATTACTATCCATCTATCTGTCCATTACAGTCTATAAAAGTTTCTTCCTATGTTCAGCAGTGAACTTTTATCTTAGATTGCCTCATGGGGGGGGGGGAATTTTGATATGCGCCCGGCAAATCCTGAGCGGTCGCATGCGACCGCACCCACAGCACTTAAAACCATTAAAACTTATATTTAGAGACTACTTTTCTATGAAGAAGTTTAGCATTATAAAATCTATACAAAATTCTCTATCTTGTGGTCTAAACAAAAGTCAGGTTTTACTTCATTACAAAAAGATTTTATTGTATTTTGATAACAAAAAAAAAACATACCAAGCGAATGTCGGCACCGTAAAAATTACAATTATTTCAATATATATTACTCGAAATTATTTACGTAAATCACTATACTAAAACACTAATAAAACACTAGAAAAATCCAAAAATCAACACAATAAAATTCATGCGAAAATGGCGTACGAAATGAACGTAGATTATAAATAAATATTCATAAGATAACAGTTTTTATTGCACTAGAGGACATAGTATTTCATTTTGATTATATAATTCCAAACTTCTTCATAGAAAAGTAGTCTCTATATATAAGTTTTTGCTGTGGGTGGGTGCGACCTCATGAGACCGCTAGGGATTTGACAGAATACGGCTGCGGTCTCATGAGACCGCTAGGGGGTTGAGAGGTTAATTAAGTATGGCAAAAATGAGACAAAATTTTCGACTTTGAGATTGTGATCATTTCTATACGTGATAAAGCCATGTTGCAGCAATATTATAGTTGTAGCGCGAATGCGTCAGTGCGACCGAGAAAAACCCACGCTCTCACAAAAATTCCACCGTAAAATAGCAGCTTAACGCTACTGTATCTCTTATGGGTTAGTGTTGATAACTGGAAACCCTTTTTACTGGAAACGTGGCATTATATTTTAATTCTTAGAGGTGACAACGCATCTGCATTTTGATACTTAATCGAAGATAGATGTACATGCCTATGGGCCACAACCTTTACTTACAAACCGGTAGACTGTGACCCATATTCTGTCATCAAATTCTAAAAACTACTTATAGTTTCAGGTCTAAGTCAACAGAATACAATAAATTTTTTTGCTTGGTACTTATTGACAGTATTTTTTTAAATATACATTCAAACATGGATAATTGACATATTTTATAATATTTGTGATTTATAACAATACTGATCATTGTATATACCAATATATATATATATATATTGATATCATAAAAACAAAGTTTTGTATTAAATGAGACGGTCAGAAAATATGCGAACAGTGTCCGTTTTTTTTTTAATTATTTCACAGAGCAGTTTATATGCCGTTTGCGTAAAATTTTTAATTTGTTCGACGCCACAGTAGCGTTTCATCGCCATTAACTCGGCAAATAGTAGGCGATGGGAGCCGATTTAGCATTTCACAACTTTCGTTGTATGCATGGCAAGTCTTTACAATTAAATTTTGTTGAACCTGCAAAAATTAAAGCAAAAAGGACAAACTACGTTTTACTAAAATATTGTGCAGTAATAACTTTAAAATGTGTGATGTTTACTGTCAATAGAAAATGTTAATATGTTAAATTACACGAAGAAAAAAATCAAATGCCTAACGCAAAGCGTAAATAACTGTTAACGTGTCTCATAAAAGTTGCCTGTCCCTGTAAGTCAAGAAATTTATGCTATGTATCCTAAAATAACTTGATAGGTAGTCCGTATTGCGTACAAAAGTAGGGTGGACTTATTTTATTAGAATAGATTTATATAGCAATACTATATATAATAATAGCTAGAGACAATCTATGCACTGTTCATACTACGCAGATTATCTGTAAGTTTCGTAGAAATCTGACAATTAATTTCAAAGTCGGATAAAAGGGGTACGCTATGCTGAGTCTTATTATAATATTATCTGTTTAGTACATTCGCATAAAATAAATCCGTACTAAAATACTCATATAACTAAATAACATCATTATACTGTCAGTCGGATCTAAGTCGGGAAATTCAAGTCTATATTTGCTGTTGAATCTACTTGCTACCCGAACAGTAGTAAAGTGAAATGTGGGTTGCGGAGCTCTGAAAATAGATCCTATTTTTGAGCTGGCATCTTTTCTACAATCACTTAATTCTTTTCATCAGTTAATTTGCCATTTGATAGACTATTTGGCCTGTTCAAAATTAAATCGATTTTATTTTAAGAAACTATTGCGGCGTTTTTTAATATTGTTCTTTTAATAGTGATACCACATGCGGGTTTTATAACCTACAAACATATGCTAATGTAGTCACAAACTCTTGTGGAAATGTTTCAATATTAAATGGAGATTATTAAATGTTCATTCTATTTACTATTTATATCACATCTTTTTACTTGGTGTAGAAATGTTTTTTGGTAATGAACCTATAGGTATAGGTTTCTATTTATATATATCTACCGCATCTATTTACCATCAAACAGAGAGAGAATCTTGAGAACTTTATGTATGTAAACTTTATTTCGTGCTCACGATGCAGGAGAAAATCCTAGTGTGGAGGTAACGTTTATAAGAATAATACGAAAACAAATAAAACAGCCTAGAAATAACCATTGTTGAACAGGGAGGCAGGTTGGCAACCCCAGTGTTTCTTATAACTTGAAGTTGTAATGAGGAAGATGTTGCTGCCTATCTCCTGTTTCCGGTTCCCTCTGTCGATTACACCCACGGGTCGTTATGGGGTAGTGGATATTCTTACACAGCAAGTCGTTATTAAAAACAAAGTATAAAATATTGATTCAAAACATGAGATTTTTTTATAGAATAAGGGTGACATACGAGCACACAGTCCACCTGATGGTAAGAAGATGCTGTGGCCCATAGACATCTACATCTATCCTCGATTAAGAATCAAAATGCAGATATGCGTTGTCACCCCTGAGGTTTAAGATGGAATGCCTCGTTTCCAGTTAAAAAGGTCTCCGGATCTGTACACTCACCATACGACTTTCGGTTACGACTTACGGTTCTCTACATATATTTCACGCTGGTATTTTGTGAGAGCGTGGTCCTGCGCCGGTCGTGCCGATCCATTCGTGCTTCAACAATAATACTTATTACACCCTTACTGATATAAAAATACAAAATTTTCGTAGTATCGAAACTCTCATGAAGGAGTTTAGCATTGACGACTTCGGGGCTTAGCAATGAGTTATAGCGCTATGGGCCGCAAGTTCGAATCCCGCACGGAACAAGTATTCGTATGGCCTACAAGTAATTGTTCGTGGTAACGTAAATTTCACAAAGACTTTTGTCTTTGTGAAATTTACGTTTGTAAACTGCCCCCGTGATGCAGGAGAAAATCCTAGTGTCGAGGTAATGTTTAAAAAAAGGGAAAATTAAAAAAAAACAACTAATCATAACTGCGTTTGTATTTGGTGATATTATGGAGTCGATATTGATATTTTGGAGTCGATTTTTCGAATCTGTAACTAGGAGGTTTTACTGAGACTCTGCCACTACTCTGTATATATTCTAAAGCATGCAGAACATACTGCAAATAAGTTACATTTGTATATTAATTTTAAACGGCTAAGCGTGAAAAAAAAGACTCGGATAATGTTAAAAACTATTTATCTGCTGCGTTTTCTAGTTTAAAATGACATTGCCTTATCCGAATCAAATCTTAAATTGTGATGTAGCTTACATCTTACCTATTGATTTTGTAGAAATAGCGGCACGTCGTGTCGCGATTCACTCGGAATTGTTACGGGAATAATATTTCTAGCAAGACTTCAACAGTTTAGCATCAGAATGCCTCTTTAAGCCGTCGGTCTCTGACCGTAGTTGTGCCTTTTCTTGATGGCCTATTTGATTTATTTGCGCCGTTTTTATATTTTATTGTCTGTATTTATCATCTGAAAATAAAAATGTTTTCTTATTTTTTATTCTGTATAATAATGTTATAATTATTTATTTCTATATTAGGTATATAAAAATCATTTGCTTTCCGTTAGTGTCGAAATTACCTCGGATAAACCTACACAAACACACACAAAAAGTCACTGGATGGTCACCATTCTATATTGGAACCGGTAGGTGGCGCTGTTGTCGAGATCCAGAAATCATCTGTGCGAAACGGGGACCGATCGCTAGTGTTTTGTATATTTCAGCAATGAAAACTTACATTTTTTATGGTATTTACCCAGTTGTCATTGCGTAATAGTGGTGGAAGCGAGTCCACTGCCCATGTCATCATCCCGTGGGTGTGATAAGAGGTGACTGTGGGGAATGCCGGAAAAATCAATGGTGAAAATACAAATGCTGTATATATCTCGTTTACATCAGATTTAGGTACTCCTAAATATTCTCTTCTTCTCTTTCTTCTTTCCGTACTTCTATCCACTTGCCAAGCGTGACGAGTGAGGCAAAAGCTCCCTACAACGAAAGAGGTCCAGCAGTGGGCTTCAGCGGCTTGAAATAGAAGAAAATACCCAGTTATGACTGTTTAATTTTTATATTTATAGGTCTTTATAAATACTACGTGAATGACGCTAATATTGTCTAACAGAAATGAATTGCCGACAAGGAATTTAAAACACGATCTTATTATGTAAAATTTGAAAACTTATTCTTATTTTATTCTCTTAGATGGTCCACAATTCTTATTCAGTTTTCAGTATTTTCCATATTGACTCAAAGACTTTCTACATAGTTGTAGACTCGTTCACGGTTTATTTCTGTAAATTTCCCTACATACGAGTCTCTCTTGAATTTCTCTCCAAGATGCGATTGTTGCTTGGAAGAAGCAATCATTTACTTTGTTATGTGAGAGAGACAATGAAGTACGAGCTTTAATAAAAGTGTTGCTATCTCGGTTACAACGGTTCAAATGTTATCGGGAATTGTTCCGCTCTGTTGCCCGCATTATCCTTTTGAGACTATATCAAACATTATACTTACTGCATCTTGTTTATTTATAACTTAGAGCCACGCTGCAGCTATATTATGGTCGTAGCACGAATATATAATACATAGATCGGCTCGATCGAGGAAGAACCACGCTCTCACAGAATACCATCGAAAAATAGCAGCTTAAAGCTGGTGTTTCTTATGGCGAGTGTAGAGAACTGGAGACCTTTTTTCTATAATAAAAAATTAACAAGGCCACGTATTGCTGTGTTTAAGTTTAATATATTTTATAAAAATACCTGAGTAAAATACGAGCTTATTCGAATGCATATTTGTGTTAAAAATTTTAAAGCACTCGGTGAAGAACTTTCGAAGATTTAATATTTTGAACAAACGTACATTTAAATTGTTATTTATGTAGATTTTTCTTTTGACTTCAACTGATTGAAAGTCACCTTTAAAAACAATCAATGTATTTTCAATGTCGTAGACACATTGTGTTTTACTTGAAATTATTAATTTTATCCACAAGACTCTCATTGTTATTGAGTAGTTAATGCTAGAAATAATTTCAAGTTTATTCAATATGTGTATTTTACCGCCATAAACAGCTGTGTATTTGAGTATATTTCAACACTAATATTTAGCGTGTACACCATAATATTCTCCAGTGGGTGTCGTAAGAGGCGACAGAAGGAAACTGACAGGGGATGGGCAGCAGCATCTTCTTGACTGCAAGTCAAAACAATAAAATACTGCGGTTGCCAACCCGCCAGCCAAGCGTGGCAACTAGTGCAAAATCCCCCCTTATGAGGTAATCTATGGGGGAGGCCTATGTTCAGCAGTGGACTTTTATAGGGTGTTATAGATGGGTGGATGGATTTAGGTTTAAGTTTTATTTTTATTATCGTCTACGTTTTTATCATATTGTGTTTATTTTAAAAGTAATTTCTTTGATTTATATAATCATCCTTACTTACATCGTGTCCACTTCTGTACCTGGACCTCCACCATAGAATGCTTATAGGGGAGATGTTTGCCATAGTTGCCACACTTAGCCTGCAGGCTGGCAACCGCGTTTATTTAGTATTTTGAGTTTTTATCAGGTAAACCTTACTGCGTATCTCCTGTTTAATTCACAGCTACAAATTTATTTTTAAATAATTATAAGTACCTTTATTATCTTTTCTGAATATTACAAGATATTGTTTGATGTAGATCTACAAAAGGTCACCTATGGTCTGTTTAGTCGCCAATGATTTAAAGCAACAATGAGTCGGACGCGATCCCCCGGGACACTGCCCGCATTCTATCACTAGTGGGATTAACCCGGTTTGTGTGTTGCCCGAATTAAATTTATCGTGCGCAGACATTTGTTTGCTAAATGTGATTCCGGGTTGAGCAACGCATTCGTGGTTCCTTTCTGAATTAGCGTACACACCAAAGTCGTACTGATGAGTATCTTAATGCTATAGTGCTATATTAATTTATGTTGTTTCGAGGTTGATTAGAACATTCATGAACCTTGTACCTTGTATATTCCACTTTGTTTGTTTTGTATTTTTCGTTATTACATGATATTCAAAAGATGAGGGGAAAGGGGGGGGTGCTACTTTTACTAATGTTCAACCTCACCTGCAAATGATGTTGCACTCCACAAATTAACGAAAAAGGCTATAGACACAGACAAATTAATCGTGATATTTATATTTCTTAAGTATAAACTAATGTTTAGGTAGTTATGTAGCGTGGTAGAGCCATGCTGCAGTAATATTATAGTTTTAGCACGAATGGGTTGACTCAATCAGGGAAGGAGCACGCTCTCACAGTATACCAGCGTCAAATAGCAGTTCATTGCTGCTGTGTTTCGTGCGGTGAATGTGAGAACCGGAGACCCTGTTTACTGGATACGAGGTATTCCATCTGCAGATTCGTTGTCATCATTGTCATCTTCATTTTGATTCTTAACCGAGGATAGATATAGATTTCTATGGTTCACATCACCGGCTTACCATCAGGTGAACTCTGTGCTTGCTTGTCACACTTATTCCATTTTTTTTTTAAATCTTAAAACATTAAGTGAGCCAAAATCGACACACTTAGGGTAAGTGTCCAAGTGTCGATTTTGGCTTCCATCTCGCCTACCCCTGTGCTGACAATGAGCTTACCTTTCAAGTTTCCATTTCACTCAGTGCATTATTATAGCTAGCAGAAAAAGTATCAAAATAATGATATTATAAAGTTATTTTTTTTTAAATATATAAATTTACCAAAGAAAGTAATTTCAAAAAATTTTATTTCGATGTGTAGTGGTGCGCAAGAGATCACTACCCCAAATTTTATGATGGATGTCGTTAGAAGCGAAAGAGGGACGTTGAAAGAGGCGGCGGAAACGGGCAACAGCATAAAACACTGCAAATTAAATGAGGGCTAATAATCTTCCGCTCAGCAGATGTCGGTAGTTGACACTGAGGTGAAGTTTTTTCTTACATAAGGTAATTGAGAAGTTAGTTTAAAATAATACTTTATCAGTTTCTAGAGTATTATATTAATATACAAAACAATGCTTTAGTGATTTGCTCTATAATTTTTTGCACATTTTTATCTATTTTTTAATTTTTTCTACCATTTTAAATATTTGTGGGTTTGTTTATTTATTTTTAATATTAATTGATATAAAACATAACTAATAGTACATAAAAGCATTCACCTTTACATTTTTCGAATAAATTGACTTCCCGCTATGTAATCTGTCAAATATTACAACTCATTTTTAAGTGACGCCGCCCTGGTGGCAGAAAAAGTCATGGGCATCCATCATTGTTATTATATTGTTACTACATATATATTGACATATATTGACACTAGATGGCGCTAGTGCCAAGTAACAGACGTTAACTTAGGCGCGCAACAATATGTATCAAATTCTCCTCATGAGGCAATCAGTTCCACAGTGGATTTTCGTTAGACTGAAATGAATGAATTAAACATAAATTCTAATAATAAGTTTACAACCTATTGTTTGTAGTATTGTTTTTCATATATTCAGATTGCAGCACTTCACTTATTTCTGAGAGAGAATGTATTTATAGAGCCTGTACAATAAATATAAGAGGATTTCATGTCTTTGTTTAATGACTTCGCTATTTAAAAGGTTAATAAATAATGTTCCCTTTCTTGAAAATTGAATTTTCAAAACAATAAAACTTATGCGCGGACGAATAGCACTTAACTTTTTATTTATCTAGCCGTTTTATGAATCTGACCGTTTAAACCACTAAATCGTTCACATAAATCGCATTTTTCAGTTGACCCGCGAACTTTATGAGGTCAAACAATTTTATCGGCGACAACTAAAAATAATCCAATCGAGAAACTTACTGTCGATGCTATTTAAACTGTGTTTGTATGCATACAGTGAATATTTCACGATGTCGCTAATAAAATCCGCTATCCAAAATGATTACTTCGAATGGAGCCGCCGCGAACGAATTAGTGAAGTAGGCTGTCTCTACAGTTTAAACTTCTAAAGTTTCATTGACATAAATCGTGGATTATGGCCTTATCGTTAATTCAGATATAACAGAATTATTTCATTTTATATCTGTTTCAAATAAATATATTTCTTTCACTTACCCTACTGTCATATAGTTTCTTATTTTTATTTCATAAAACTCTTCATTTGCTAAGATATTAATAAATTCAACTTGTATATTTTTTAAAATATGATAAATATACTATATTATCATATTTTTTTATCTATATACTGCAGTCCACATACTTAAAAATCAAACGTACTTAAGCTTGTGTGTGTTCAGGTCCATAGACCGATTAGATCCATAGAAATACTTAAGAGTAATAACCCAATTATGGAGTGTAGAAGTAAGGAGTATAGACTGTGTATTAAAAAGTGTCCACAAAAACCTTTAAATAAGAACGCACCGAAAAACATTAGTAGGATAGACGACTTTTTCGAGGTTATATTTACTAAATAAAATTATTTTAGATATTAGAGCTACTGAGCAGTTTAGCAGCACACTTAAACCGGCGACAACTGCTAAGTTCATTTCATCCCAGTAGCTACTCCAGCGCTGTTGTGGAGAGTTTTTGAACTGTTATTTACTGCTTACAGATGACCACTTTTTCTTTTCCACCACTTTCCACTTTTTTCACTATTCTACTATGGGAGTTGGTACTCCTTACTTTTACCCTCCATAAGCCCAATATAAAGTAGCGACTAATATACATATTATGTACTATGTATTATGCGAAAGTTCTCCTTTTTGGGTTCAGTACAAGACAAAAATATAATATTTATACGGTCACTTTGTATGTTCCACCTGACCGTCTATCAAGGCCATTTTTTTCCTCTACCCGAGGAATCAAAGTAAAACATCAATAATATTAAGGTTTAAGTGCAAGCAAACTTTCATCAAATCAAATCAATAAAGTTCGCGTTAACCTATTAATCATCTAATCTCGCAAGAAACAAGGTTTCACAAGGATAGAAAAAAAACCTATAATCAGTAATTTGTAGTTATATCATAAAGAAAATGTTTTACTGCGATTACAAACGTAAGTTTGCAGTTACAGCATCAACCCTGAAATAGACCGATGTACGGAAGAACATTTTTCTCACTGCAAAGTTTGCCCTTTATCCGGACTTACTTTTTGATTCGTTATAGCGTTGTTTAGAGTTTATAATTAAGTAAATACGGAACCTTCGAGACGCAGTACCTATTCGCACTTGTCCGGTTTTATCTCATAAGCAGTCCATAATCAAAAATTTATTCCAAGCAAAGACCACTCGCCCAAACATGGAGGATAATTAATAATTACTTTTTACTTATTCATCCATTGATTTTTTCAGACTCCTATGCCGTTATCAACAGCCATTAGATCTCTATAAATTGTTATTTTTTGATAATGCAATAGTACATAGGATAATACAGCTGTTCTGTTGAGGTTATTGTAATATATAACCCTCAAAAAGTAATATGAAACACTTGAACGTCGAATTTATATCCCACTGCGGTTGGGCATCCTAACTTTAACTGCTTGTTTATAATTTCAAATCAGATAAAACAGGAGCGGACTAGCGGGGACCGGACAAAACCGCTGCGAACTGGATTACAACCGGCGCGAACTGGAATAGAAACCGGATTAGTCCGGTAAAGTTGCGCGCATGGTTACGCTGATTTAGAAACTTGTTCTTGCTTGTTCCTTGAGATATTGGCCAGAGAGTATTCTATTGAGGGCGCTTTGTAAATTTATGGGAAATTAATTCCAGATAACTAATAGTTCATATCAAATTTATATAAATAAATGTTTAATATTTTATGTTATTTTTTTAGTCTCTTTTTTCCATAAATTGATGTTATATTGATGCCATTGATAATATCAATTAATATGGCCTCCTTAGATTTAAAAAGAAGACTTATTCTGTCCAATCCTGAAATAAAAAAAAACTGTTTTCAATATCCTAAATACACAGAATGCATTATTATATTTTGCTCATTCGTTTATTTATTCGACACATGTTATATGTATATTGGTTACAAAAATGTTACATTCTTCCTTGGAATAGATTATTATTTATTACCATAAAATAAATTTATTTTTGAGTACGAATAATAGATAACTAATATCCTACCCTACCCTAGACGTTATTTTGAGCTTACATATTTACTTTCACGGAATAAGCAAGTAGTGAAAAGTTTTAACATTTTTTATTCTATAGGAACTTAATTTTACATTGATATAATGATATAGATTATACATTTTGATTAAAACTACTTTTACGGATTTTATCGCGTTTTATTTATATTAATTTTAATACCCGACGTTTCGGGTGCTTTCAAGCACCCATGGTCACGGGGGACTGAGGTGACTGACGTCCCGATGTCAAAGTTAACCCGGAGTACCTTCAGCTTTTTAATTATTCAGCTTTTTTATTATTAGACCAAAGACAATAATTAAATTTTTTAAATAAAAGTTATTCAGCTTTTTTATTATTAGACCAAAGACAATAATTAAAAAGCTGAAGGTACTCCGCGTTAACTTTGACATCGGGACGTCAGTCACCTCAGTCCCCCGTGACCATGGGTGCTGGAAAGCACCCGAAACGTCGGGTATTAAAATTAATATAAATAAAACGCGATAAAATCCGTAAAAGTAATTTTAATCAATGTATAGTGTTCGCGTAAATATAAGAAATCATTACATTATTTACTGCTTAGAAATATCCTATACTTATCCAACTTAAGATTTTTCGTGCTTTTCTCATAGTCGCCTCATATCCCCTAGGAAGTATATATTTGAAGTATTACCTCAAACTTTATTTATATTGATAGCATATGGCATATTATGCTATCTACATAAAAATAATGTATGATATCATGTGTGAGTGAAGAATTGAGGGGTATAGAGTGGTAGATTCTCTTACACAGTCATCACACGCTAAAAGTCTTTGTAATTGGTACTAAAGTACAAATGAAGTGCGCAAAAAGTATAGATTTTGTAGGATAATTTGTTAAATATTAATGTGTATGTGAGTGTAGTTAGAAATATTAAACAATTCCGACAATAATGAATAGTTACACAAAAATCAAATCGGTTGTTGAGTAGTTCTTATACATACGTACATACATGTATATATACATATATATATATATATATATATATATATATGTAAATGGTTTCTTGTAGGAACGGTTTGATATGTATGAAATTTGTTTAAACTTAAATAGGTCTCAATATACCTGAGCAGAAATTTATAACGCCAACGCAAAGCTTTCACGTTCATGTACTCAAATGAACTCAAATTATAAGAGCGATTAGCAGGTGCATAGAGCTGTTTGACTGCAATATTATACCTTCGGTGGCTTTATATTCTTCCCATGAGTCTGTTCTAAGTGGTTGACGCTCCCACAATAATCAGCATAATAACATGACCTGGTCTGTTGTTGTGTTTTAAACGTAGAATATATTGTAATTTTTAAAACAACAATCTCTTGTTTTGCTTGGTAGAGCCTTGCTGAATATTGGCATAAAATAGCACCATAATGCTGCTATGTTATATACTGAATGCCGCAAACCTTTTTACTGGTTACGAGTCGTTCCATATTAATCCTTAATTATAACAACGTATCTGCGATTTGATTCTTAGTTAAAGACAGAGGTGGGTGATATAGGCCACAACATCAACTTACCATCAGGTGAACTGTGTCCTCGTATGTCACCTTCTTTCTAAAAAAATAAATAAATAAATTACATTATCCTTGAACGAAAACGTTTTTCTTGGTCTCTAGTAACTAACGGTGATGTAAATTTGGATAGTTAATAACGATTTTTCCTTCAATAAACCCGAAGAGGGAAGGACCTCTATTGTTTTTACCGTGATATCCTGATCCGGATAGGATCGTGAATCCTGTTTAATTCCTGGGTATGTTCCGTCCAATAATACTATTTTTTTAAACCAGGTAAATTATTTTCATACAGGATGTTATAAATAGCATTTAAACTGAAGAAAGTGGTTTTAAGTAATAAAGTATCTAATGTGCTTTCTACAGCTTTGCTCGGGAATCCTCCATGTCTGAGATAATGTTGGAGAAAAACTTTTTGCCGAAAGTTATCGATGTTTTTAATGCGATCTCCTCAAGATGTTTTTCTACGATCTAGCACGTAATATCAGTTATTAAAATTGTAATTATTGATTTCATTGGTGCTTTTTAATTAATTGCTATACATTTAAGGAGAACCCTTGTTCTTCAGCTTTATACTGTAGTGATAAAGTTATGACGACGTATATTATGCAATATTTTTTAATTTTATTTAAAACGTTACCTCTTAGAAATTTCTCCAGTATTGTGGGGTACAGAAATTTCACAAGGACACACATACAAATCCGTAACAATTATTTGTAGGCCAAAAAATACATGTTCCGTGCGAGATTTGAACGCGTGACCCTCAGCACTGTAAGTCATTACGTAGCCACTGTGCCACGGAGCCGTAAAACATTTAATATATACCAATAAATATTATTATTGATTTAAATATTCTTCATTGGTGCCGGCGGGGATCGAATCTGGTTTGCTCGCGTACTGTGAAATTTACAGCGAGCGCTAACCATCTGAGCTACCACGGCTACGCTGATTTACCATATGCTCGGCTATGAAGTAATAAATACATCGTGAGGAATCCTGCATGTCTGAGAAGTAAGTAAAAAAATATTTGAAGGCATGTGAAGTTCACCAACAAGCATTGGGGCAGCGCGGCGAACACTTCCGTGCCCTAAAACCCTCTCAGAAATGAGGGCAGCCCTGTGCCCAGCAGTGGGATATATGTAGGCTGTAACTTAACTTATAATATTGCTCATAATCATAATATACCAGAGTAATTAACACGAAAGATCGAAACCAATAAATTCAACCGCGAAGTCACTAATATATATGAATATCTTGCATTGAAGCCCACGAAGTCGAACTATAGAATTTAGCGTAAAGTCGTATCGGTTGAACGGATGCGAATATCAAAAGTTTACGAATAACTTTGGGGAAAGTTTTCAAGTCGCGCCAACTCCACGGACCGCTCTGGTCCGCAATTTGAAAAATGAATTGTCTGCACTTCAAATATATGGTCTTAGTTGCGGAGCTGTGAAAAATATGAAAACTCCATTGCTTGCCGAATTTTCGAATAAACCTCTTTCTTGGCCTTATTGAATAAACTTTTTATATCGTACTCGTATAATATTTACTCCGAAAAGTTGCGGTCGTATAACTTATGCTTTGGTTTCTATAGCTTCAGCCCATCCAATGCTGTCATGAGCCATCTGCATCCATCGATTGCGTGTAACATCAGGTCATCACTCCATCTAGTCACTCCAGACTGTTACTTGAAAAACTTTCTTCCCCATCGGTTGTTAATTCTTTAAGCCACATTTTTTATAGAATAGGGTGACAAACGAGCACACAGTCCACCTGATGGTAAGTGGTTGCTCTGGCCCATAGACATCTACATCTATCCTCGATTACAAATCAAAATGCGTTGTCACCCGTGAGGACCAAGATGGAATGTCTCGTTTCCAGTATAAAGGGTCTTCGGTTTTTTACACTCACCATACGAAACATAGCAGCATTAAGCTAATATTATACGGTGGTATTATGTGAGAGCGCGGCCCTTCTCCGGTCGAGATACAACTCTACTACTAATATAACTGCAGCATGGCTCTACCACGCATAAAAATGGCCCATTGCCACTTCAGCCTACTGTCTATTTCAAAAAATTATTCTTGTGTTTAACTGAAAGTCTCGTGCCACTGTCCCTGGGATACCATTGCTTTTGTTTTGGTGTCAATATAGCGACTCGCCCCCACTTCGCATGGATGCGATTTACCTGCTTTTCTCCACAAATGAAACCGTATCAAAGTCTATCTTATATAATTTTAATATTTTAAGCGAACAGACGCGGATGAGTGACTTATTTTAATACTGGTTAGTGTTAGAGGCCTCGTAAAATCGTTTGAAAATATTTGTAATCTACATTTTTATACAGAGCTTAAAAATACTTATAAAAGTAGATGAATCGATATCTTAAGACTTTTAATTTATTGAATTGCTCTTCTTACGTGTTGACGACTTTAGTTGTTAATTAATTTTAAACCTTGAAAACAACACTGGACGGCAATAATAATACTTAACTTTAGGTAAAAAGAATGCAAGGCACGTTGTGAATGCCAGCAGATGTGTTGAAGGAATTTAGAGGACTGTTATGTTAAATGTAAGCACACCAGAACTTAATTAAGAACTTATTTAAGGATAGTTCAACTCGCATCGAGTTGAATTATAACTTGTTTCATAAATAGTGGTATTTAAATTCTACCTGCTTGTTAAAAGTTTGGAGTACGTTTTAAGATTTTTATATTATAAACAGAAGAAAGTTATACCCAATCCATCAAGTGTTACAAAGTTTTGGAATGCATAATAGGTGCTGCTGACTGAAATTTTATATATATTTTTAAGAGCTTTATGGAAATACTATCTTTAATAACATAAGTTTATCCTTGATTATTTTATAAATATTTAAGTAAAATTGCAAGAAATTAACGATTTTACATTTTTAAGGTCAAACATATAATGAGCATGTCAATTTATTATTCTTTTCTATGACAGTATCGATTTTTTTGCAAATAACCATCATAAACGTCAACTAACACTGATCTAAGTAAATGTGACTATCAAACCCTCCTCGATTCGATTTTTTTTTCGAGATTCAATATCTATTTTGTATTGCAGTGTCTACACTGGGAACCGGAGACACTTTTTACTGGAAATGGACATTCTATCTTAGTCCACAGGGGCGGCAACGCATCTGCATTTTGATTCTTAATCAAGAATTGATGTAGATGTCTATGGACCACAGCATCCACTTACCGTCAAGGTCAACTGTGCGCACGTTTGTTACCCTTATTCTATATATTTTTTATTTATTCATTTTATTATATATTTATTTAGTAGTTTAAGAGCCGACATAAAATATCTCTAATATATATATATTATATATATATATATATATATATATATATATATATATATATATATATATATATGTATACGGTACAAATAACCCACAGTTAGTACCCGACAATACCTGCGAATAATATAAAGAATCTCTTATAACGTAAGCACCCTACTTACGCAAACAAGACGGCTTAAAATACATACGTTAGATACCATACCCGCCATCTCAGCTACCGAGTAATACACAATAATCGTATGCAAAATGATCATTAGGTATGCAATGCAAGTCGCAACTCCGAGTGCAGTTAGAGTAGTAACTGTAGACCTAACTATATGAACCACAAATGTGACACTCGGTGGCACACAAGAAAGGATTCCACCTATTTCGAATATGTTTAAAGCTTCGCGCACATTACAGGCGCGCCGGGTCGCAACGGAACGCATTGAAGGGTGCGTTTGGCAGAAAAAAGCGCTAGCAAGCGCTTACTAGCGCTGAAATAGTTTTTCGGCCAGGACACGATTGCTACTTCAGTAGCGCTGACACAATCCGCCATTTTGCTTATTTAATTTGTTTGTTTTGAAATAGAATTCATAAGTTGTTTTTGCAATATTAGTTTTAAGTAATATAATGACGTGAATAGACATATACATGTTATTAAAAATTCATGATTGGTAAGTTTTTAATACGAATACTTCACAAACATATATATAAATTAGGTTAGGTTCCCCGGTTAAAACTAACTTCGTGTCCTAGAGGAAAATAGCTACTTACGATTTGACAGCGCTTACCGCTTACGATCGCCATTTTGCTTACAATCGCTTGCTAGCGCTTTTTTCTGCCAAACGCACCCAATAAAATCAGTTCTCAGTTTTAGTGCTTGGATCAATACGTGTGCACTGTGCAATGGTTAATAAAAAAAAAACATAAAGATACTGGTTATGGGTATAAAAAACTATTGGTTAATCTATTAATAAATATAATTATTTCTAATATTTTATGACTAATATACGATTAATGAAAAAACATTTCCTATAGTCACACTATAATTCCTAGCTTCTATTTACGATTTAAACTTTAAGAATCTGCATCAAAGATATAAACAAAATTTTTATATACACAGTGGCAAATATTTATTTTGTTTTCGAAATTGTTACATAAATCGGCATTATATAAAACGTTAAATATATGAATATAATGCTAAAGTGTTAAAGAACAAAAAAGAACCAAATTATACGAAGTTACGTTGCTATTATCAGCGTATCAAATCATCAGGACCTATACGACCTAGGGACCTTCAAGAAAAGAGCTTACTCCTTTCTAAAGTGCCGGCAATGCACCTGCAATTCCCCTGGTGTTGCGGTTGATCATGGGCGGCGGTAGTCACTTAACATCAGGTGACTCGCATGCTCGTTTGCCCCCTCCCCTGCCCCTCCTCTAAAAAAAATCAGGATGACAGACGAGCACACAGTCCACCACGTTTATCTTTTATTATGAATCAGAAAGCAGATGCGTTGAAGAGGAATGTCTCCTATCCAAGAGAAAAGGCTCTCTGGTTTTCTACACTTACAATGCGAAATAGCTGCTATTTTACCATTATCAACGTATTCTGTTTCTGTGAGAGCGTGGTTCTTCCCCGTTGAGCCGACCCATTCGTGCTACAATCATAATATAGCTGCAGCATTGATCCACCACGTAAAACGCATAGTGATCCGACGGTGCGATCCATGGTGCCTCGCTACGACCTGCCTGTGAATTGCGATGATTCATATAACATTTACTAAAGTAATGCAAAATATTTTTGCAATACGTCGCGTTGCGTTGCAGTACGGTACAATGTGTGCGAAGCTTAAGATTGTACCGCTTTCATTTCTGAATTCAAATTCGTCTTTGAATAAGTTGCGGATGTATTTGCTATGCCGGCTGCCCCCGACTTTATTTCAATTTACATTACTACGAATTAAAGTGCAAAACTTCGTTTGAAGTTTCAACGATGACACTCTGAGACTTAAAACGTTCCGTTTATTGCTTTATTTTCTTTCCAATTTCAATTTTGTGCTTGTATTTATATGAGGATGTTTTCTTGGCCAAGTTTTTAACGACGCAGAGTGTATTTAATACCTACATATAATCTAACTATAAATACTTCCATCCATCCATTACAGCTTCTAAAAGTTGCCCCACTAATGTTGCTATAGTTGTCATGCTTGACAATCGCAGTTTGTTTTTATAATGTTAAGTTATTATAGGAAAGTTGCTACTCTAGGTGCTCACTTGTCTTAAATTAAGATAGAGATCGTTTAATTTAAATCTGCACGCGCCTCTCTTATTTTTTTGGAAGATTTTATTGCATGTATCATATAAGTTATCATGCAATCTAAATCTGCACACCCTTTCTATTGTGCTTACTAAACCACTTGAAACTTTCTATTATGGTTTAGTAGATTTTAGCATTTTCATTATATTTGGCAAGACAAATGTGATAAAACCTACCAAAAATACAAACGAGGCGATCTTTAATAAGTTGTGAATTCCTGTAGGTTACGACCGGAGATACAAAATCTGAGATTGATTTTGATTTTACAAAATAATTTATGTTACTTTATATAATAATATTTTATATACGAGGGTGGCGGTGGCACTGAAAATTTGGGAATCAAGGAAGTGACACAACATTACTATTTAAAAATGTATTTACTGCTTTTCGAAGTATTCTCCGCGAAATTTGACACATTTTTCCATATGATGGAACCAACCATTGAAGTGGTTGCTTCAATAGTTGGTTCCATCGTCCATTCGGAAGTTGGGGTCTCCAAAATGGCCGTTTTGTAGGCGTCCACAGCATCTTCAGGTGATGAAAATCTCTGTCCACGCAATTTATTATTTATTTTAGGGAAGTATAGAAATAATTAGGGCTTAGGTCGGGGCTGTACGGTGGAAACGACCTGTGGCAAACAAATGCTAGCATACCATTCTGCATTAACCGTTCTTTGTCCCTAAAGATGAATAGTCATAACATGGCCGGTTTTGGAGACAAACGTGGCCACCATTTTTTTTGCAACACTCCGTGAACGAACAATTTTTGTTGGCTTTAACTCATTTTCGAACACCCAAACTCGTGACTGGTTTTTTGTTTCAGGTTCGTACGCGTATATCCAGGATTCGTCACCTGATAAGATGTTTTATACAGCATTTGAGGATCCTGCGTGGAATCTTTGAGAGTTCTGACGCACCAAGTAACGCGAGCCGCTTTTTTTTTTCTTCACAGAGCGAATGCGGTATCCATCGGGAAAACAACTTTTTTACACCTAATTGTTCATCCAAGATTATTTGTATTGACTCATGCCAATGTCTAAAGTTGCCTGAATTTCGCGGTATGTCACATGTCGATCTTCCTCAATCAGCTTACGCACAGCATCAACGTTTTCTTGAGTGACTGCAGTTTTTGGACGATCTTGACGGGGATCATCAGTGAGCTTGACACGTCCACGTTGAAATTCAGCAAACCAGCGATAAATTGTGGTTTTGGATGGGGCTTCATCACCAAATGCAGAAATCATTCGTCAACACACTGTTTTTGTGTTAAACCACTTCGAAAATCATAATAAATCATCGCTCTTGAATTTTCTCGAGTCAATTCCATTTTCTCAACGACTAAACAAGTTTAACAAAACCTTGAGACAAGATAGATTTTTTTTTTTTAAATATATGTATTGAAAAACCGGTTTCAATAAAAAGATTTTAGTATGACAGGAACAGTGGAAATATTCCATTCCCTATACTTCTAGTGCAGCCTAGGTATTTACACTTAACTACACTATTGTTGTTTTAACTAAGTCTTCATTTAGAAGATTCCTACGTTTCCCTCCTTCGAACAAGATTTACCCTAATGAAAGTAAACCTTTCATTAATATCAAAATGGCTGGTCTAATTAAATTACATTTAATTTAGTCGATAGAATCTTCAGAACGTCTGTCTTTCCTGTCCTTCCTTCGTTGTCGACGTCGACATACATAATTCTAAAGTTCTTTACAGTATGAATTTGGTCCAATCGATATGTTTACAAACGCGATTGTGTTAGCAATGGACATAAAATATTTTTTTTTTATATAGAAGAAGGGGCAAACGAACATGCGGCTCACCTGATGTTAAGTGATTACCGCCGCCCATGATCAACCGCAACACCAGGGGAATTGCAGGTGCGTTGCCGGCCCTTTAGAAAGGAGTAAGCTCTTTTCTTGAAGGTCCCCAGGTCGTATCGGTCCGGAAAAATCGCCGGTGGTAAACTATTCTACAGAAAGGTTGAACGCGGAAGAAAACTCCTTTTGAAACGTACAGTGGTGGACCGCCAAGCATCCAGATGGTGTGGATGGTATCGGGATGTTTGCCGTGTAGTGCGTTCACGAAATTTGGCGGCTGGGATTAATCCGAACAATTCCTCAGAGCACTCTCCATGGTATATGCGAAAGAAAATGCAAAGAGATGCAACATCTCTTCGCAATGCCAGTGAATCGAGCCGATCGGAAAGCACTCGGTCGTCGACGATTCGAGCCGCTCTGCGCTGGATGCGGTCAAGTGGAAGGAGCTGGTACTGGGGAGCCCCAGCCCAGAGATGGGAACAGTATTCCATGTGCGGCCGAACCTGCGCCTTGTAAAGTTGCAGGCGGTGTGCCGGCATGAAATACTGTCCCGCTCTGCTGAGCACGCCAAGCTTTTTAGAGGCCAATTTGGCCTTCCCTTCCAAGGTGACCACGAAACTGCACGTCACTCGATATGTCGACGCCGAGGATTCCAATACTGGCTGAGGCAACAAGGGGAGTGTCTTGAAACTGAGGGGATACGACAAAGGGGTTCTTTTTAGCGGTTAACGCGCAAACTTGTGTCTTCTGGGGGTTAAACTAGACTAGATTTAGTCGCCCCCAATCCGAGACTCTGTTCAGCAAAGACTCGACTTCAGACACAAGTTTATTCTGGTACTCGGAGACATTTTCCCGAGAAATATTGGCTCGACCGGTGTAAAGAGCATCACCAGTGCTGTCATCTGCATAGCAATGAATGTTACGGGTTTGCAACTTATCATTGATATGCAGAAGAAACAGCGTTGGCGATAGCACGCAGCTCTGTGGAACACCAGCATTGATAGGCTTGCAATCGGAGCTTGCACCGTCAACAACGACCTTGATGCTCCGATCAGCAAGAAAGCTGGTAATCCAATCGCACAATTTCTCGGGAAGCCCATAGGAAGGGAGCTTCGAAAGAAGCGCTTTGTGCTAAACCCGATCGAAGCCCTTCGCATTGTCCAAACTAACGGCCAATGCCTCCCACTTGGACACTACTGCCTCCGTCCATCCGTGAGTTAGGTAGACCAGAAGATCACCAGCTGACCGACCACGGCGAAAACCGTATTGGCGGTCACTAATCAGCTGGTGATCCTCAAGGTACCTCATGAGCTGGCAGTTTACAATGGACTCCATTGTTTTGGAGAACAAGGAGGTGATGGCGATAGGCCGGTAGTTGGACGGGTCTGAGCGGTCGCCTTTTTTGGGGATCGGGTGGACGAAAGCCGTCTTCCATGATTTTGGGACTACGCCTAGGGAGTAGGAGTACCGGAAAAGACGCGTTAAAACGGTGCCAACTCTCTAGCACACGTCCTCAGCACAATTGGGGGGATTCCGTCAGGCCCACTCGACTTGTGGATGTCCAGGGAGAGGAGTGCTTTGCGAACCGAGCGCTGTGTGAACTGCACTTCCGGCATGGAGCACTTATACCACGGGATGGTCGGCGGCGTACTCCCCCCTGTCATCGAGAGTCGAGTTAGACGCAAAGAAAGAGCCTAGAAGATCGGCTTTCTCCTTTGCGGTATGGGCCAGTGAGTCGTCCTCCCTGTGCAGAGATGGAAGAGATGGCTGACAGAAATTCCCCTGGACAGCCTTGGCGAGAGACCAGAATACACGGGTTCCAGAAGGAAGGCGAACTAGTTTCTCGCCAATTCTGCCTATGTGCTCTGACTTTGCCTTGGTAATGACCCTTGTGAAGGACATAGAGGCGGAATTATACTTCTTTTTTAGAGCGCTGGTATTTACATCCCGGGACGCTGATGCGTCAGCCCAGGCCTGGTAGCACTCCTGCTTATAGCATGATGCTATTTTACAGGAGCGACCAAACCATGGCTGAGATTTGCTTCCAAAAGGCACCACAGAGGAAGGAATAAAAAGTTCCATACCCTGAAGTACCACATCAGCGACAGAATCCGCAACAACGTTGAGATCGTCCGGCGAGAAGCAAACCCGCCTCCAAGGGTAGGGTGCAAAGAAAGACCGCGTCCCATCCCAATCGGCTGACCTATAGTGCCAAACACGGCGGCAGCCTGCATAGTGCAACCGCGATTTCAGCGTGAGTGGCACCACACTCCGGACAAGACAATGGTCCGAGGAGCCTAAAGGGGCGTCGACGGAATTCTGATATCCGTCCGAGTGAGAGGTCAGCAGAAGGTCCAACAGGGAAGGTGCATGATCCTCCACATCTGGAATCCGCGTAGGCGAAGTAACCAGTTGTGTCAGACCATATGCCAAGGCAAAATCATGAACAGATCTCCCCGCATGATCGGTTAAACGTGAACCAAGCCATTCGGCGTAATGGGCGTTAAAGTCGCCGAGGATCACGATCTCTGCGGAGGGGATCTGCTGTAGCAACGAATCTGCAGCCATTTGGACGTGGTCGAAGAGTCGGTCGTTGGATTCCGATGGGACCTATAAAGGCACCCGTAGACGCGCGGATGGTCGTCGCTGTCTACGCGTAGCCAAAGGATGGACAGGTCCGAACCTTCAAGTCTGCCGAGGCGTCGAGAACAGATGTCCTCTCTGACGTAAACGCAAACTCCAGCCCGAGGCACAAATGAGTGTTCCAGTTTGTACCCCGGGTAGGATAGATACGAAACATGAGCCGGAGAGGACACCTGCGTCTCGGTCAGAAAGAGCAGAGCCGGCCTCGCCGTCTCGAGATGGTAGTAGACGGCGTTTAGGTTAGAGTGAAGTCCCCTAGATATTGCACGAAATTCACGGACAGCGTGGCAGGGGTCGCCTTGGTCTTGTTGCTCCGTTTGTCCCGAGCAGTTGTAGTCTTGAGCGGAATTTTGCCCCCCGCCCCAGAATACGCGGGGCAACCTGAGCACCCACGCTCAGAAGTGGAGAAACATGGTCGTGGATGCTCAGCGAGGGATTCTCCAGGGGTGCTGGTACCCTCCTGGGGTGGTCTATCATTTAATTCCGCTTCCATGTTGATGGGGGGGGGGGGGGATTTGGGCCTCCGGCCACCTGCACTCACCAGACGAAACGCGAAAGTAGAGCTTCCACTTCACGCCGGTATTCTGTGAGGTCGTGGTACCACCCCGGTTTGAGCCGGCCCATACGTGCAACAGCAAAGCTGCCGCGTTGTTCTACCACTGTTAATTAAATTCTATATCTGAAATTAAATTATTAGGCCTAATTTTAAAATTAAGAGGACTTGAGAAATGTCTTAATGGCGCAATGTTGAGTTGTTAAAATCCGCGGGTTCGAATGTAGCTAGTTAGATGTTTGTTCTTGTGCAATTTAGGTATGTAAACTGCCTCCACAATATAAGAGAAAATCATATTGTGGTAACGTTTCACTAAATAAAATTATGTGGGCATGTCTTTACCTTCTTCTCCAGCTAAAAATCCTGCTGAAATCGGCCTGAAATTTGCCTAAATCGCCTAGCTTGGTAGGTAGATAGACGATCGAGACGTCTCGCACCTCTGACGCTGCTCCGCTCGCCGATCTAGGTATTTTACGTCTGGCGTTAACAAAATGGTTATACTTATTGGAAATTATGTGGTACTTGTACTTTTGGCATATGCCATACTATTACGACACCCACGGGACGAAACGAGGTGATGGATTTTCTTTCGCCACTACCTCAGACACATCTTCTGTCAGCCCGTAGCTATACTGGATGACCTTTTTTACCGTCTGAAAAAAATAGGGTGTAATATGTGAACGGCTTAGAAGCCTATGGCACTGATATTTTACAAAAAATAACAAATATTTTGAAATAAATAAATAAATTCAAATCTATCGAAATTCAAATCATACCCACTTTACGAACGCCAATAAAACAATAAATTTAGTAGGCATCTTTGACCTTGTCACTTCGCAGGGTCAAAGGCTCAAGGGCAGATGGCAAAGTAATCGTTCAAAAATGTTTTTTCAACGTTTAATTAAAAACATTTTTTTATTTTTTGTAAAATATCAGTGCCATAAGCTTCTACTCCGTTCATATGTTACACTCTATTGTTTTCCAGACGGTAAAAAAGGTCATCCAGTATATTTCAAAACTCTTAAAAGATTCCGTTCCTTGATTAAGTGCCTTGGGAGTCGTAAGAGGTGACTATAGAAGAGTCTTCTACTTGTACGTTACTTCATTCTTCTTCTACGTTATAGCTCCGATAGAGGATGGTATACTATTTTGTATTTGCTAGAAATGCGATATATAGACCAGTGACGCGTAGCACATGTGTGAGAAATTAGGCATACTGCGACCGCCAATTGGCCTGGCTAGATAACGATTATGGCAATACAGATGGATATCGGTGAGGTCCATGTCCACGAGTGCAGCAGTGATAGGTATATTATAGAGCTTTAATTTTAATTTTCCGATACGCATCCTCTTAGCACCGACTTTAGACGTTATTACGTTGAAATAATTTTATTATTTTTAGTTTTTGAAGTAGGTATTACTTATTAACTAAACTCTTAAGTCGAAGAAATATCACAAACATTTAAGGTAACTACTAGAATGTCGTCTAAATAGTTACATTTAGATCTTTATCTCCTACTTTTTCATTAGATGGATTTTTTCTTAAAATTTAATCGATGATTGGACCACCCGTGATGAATATCCTTTTTAATAAATAATAACAATTAAAATCTGTTCATAAACAAAGAATTTACGTTCTGACAACCATAACAAAATATACAGACCAATTGAAAACCTGTTTTAAAGTCGTTTACAAAAAGAGATATAAGAAGTAGTAGAGATAAAACTAAAAGTGATACAAAATACAATTTGGAATAATAAATGAACAGCTTCTAAATCTATGATTTTAAAACGAATAACTACCAAAAACCATCACACCTAAATCAATTTAAGGGCAAGATGAATGTTGGTAGCAGACGAATTTGATTGATGGGCTAATGAACGCTTCGAACTGCGACCACGCTTGTCACAGACCAGAGTTCAATTTGGGCTTCCGTTGTTTCGTTTTTGCTTCCATCCCTTCCGGAAATGTTGGTGCGGGACGCGCATAAATGAATAATCAAATTTATTGTTTTGTTTTGACCATTCCAAATTGCGGGCGAGTCTGGAAAGGTTTTACGGAAAGGTAACGTGTTTTTGTGAGGGACGCTTAGTGTCGGAAACCGGTTAAGTTTTGATGTCGCTTCTATGGAATTATGCTTTACGATTTTTTTAATAAACGATTTTCTGACTGAACCCTACCTCTTAAATTGCTTACATTTGCTATATATGTTTATTATAATTTTAAAGTAACTTACTGTTTAAATTTTATGATAATAAAACTCATTGTTTTTCTCCTATATAATTTATTCTTAAAACGTTCACTGTGGTAAAATATTTTTTTAAATTTAAATACGAGATTTCATTAATTTAGCTTAGTTTTCGTAATATCAAGTTTCATAGTAATCTGCGATGTCTCCTAGTTTTTAATGAAGATACTAAAACTGGGAAAACTGAGGAATCGCTCTTGGTGCAAAATTTTCTATTAAAATTATAACGATCACTACGTTGGCGTCGTGACGTTTAAATTGTTATTTGTTTATATGCATAACATAATAATTTACAATGTAATACAATAAGAGAAACTAAAAACAGAACATTTCGGAGAGTGTGTTCTGGAACTCCATAACTTTTCTTTAATATGTTTCACAAGGAGATTTCTTCGGCGTACAACCTCTCTGTGGAATAGTTCACCACCGGTGATTTTTCCGGACCGATACAACCTGGGGACCTTCAAGAAAAGAGCTTACTTCTTTCTAAAGGGCCGGCAACGCACCTGCAATTCCCCTGGTGTTGTGGTTGATCATGGGCGGCGGTAGTCTCTTAACATCAGGTGAGCTGCATGCTCGTTTGCCCCGTCTTCTATAAAAAAAAACTTAATTGTAAAGTTCTACAATAACCATAAGAGATATAGCAGCATTGAGCTGTTTTTGAGAGCGTGATCCTTCCCCGGTCGAGCCGTGCCATTCGTGCTACAACCATATGTTGCTGCGCGTGGCTCTACCTCGTAATAAATTTAAAAAGTAATATGAAGAAGAGCATTAATAAATACTTTAAAAAATGACTTTAACTTGCACTTTTAGTTATGTGCTTTCATACATTATTATACCTAAAATACACATATAAATATACATAACCTATGATGTAACTTTTTCTTCATACTTTCATCCTGGCTTAGGACAGGCAAAAATTGAGGAATTAAGGAAAAATTGAGATTTTACTAAAAAATGTTGTTATTTTTCATTGAATTTACGTTCTATAAGTGAAACCAAACCACTGGTTTCCAGGAGTATATAATGGCTTCTGAAGTGAGTGGTTATTCAAAAGGATTCACATATCAATATAACAACTAGTTCGTTGTCTCAATAGCTATATTAAGGATGAAAGCTTTTATTCGAATTCAAATAGTACACCTGTATTATAACCTATTTTATTAAAGAGAAGTAATTTAAATCGGTTTAACAATTTTCGAAAAATAAAAAAACCATACACGTCGAATATACAACCTCGTCGTTGGTTAAGTTCGGTTAATTAAACGAGATTTAATCCGTTCCGGTTTTATTCATGTGTAGTACTCGCGTAAATAATGACGGCTCCATGACGCAGCGGCTTGGCATTGAGTTGCGGTGCTGAGGGCTGCGGGTTCTTTTTTTATAGGATAAGGGTGACAAACGAGCACACAGTACATCTGATGGTAAGTGGATGCTGTGGCCCATAGACATCTACATCTTTCCTCTGTTACGAATCGAAGTGATACGTTGTCACCCGTAAGGACTAAGATGGGTGCCTCGTTTCCAGTAAAAAGGGTCTCCGGTTCTCTACACTCACCATAAGAAACACAACAGCGTTAAGCTTCTATTTTGCGCTGGTATTCTGTGAGAGCGAGGTCCGTCCTCGGTCGAACCAACCCATTCGTACTACAACTTTACTATTATAATAGCTGCAGCGTGGCTCTATCACGTATAGAATTTCGATTTCAGCATTCCGCATCACGTATAGCATTTCGATTAGAATCCCGCTCGGAACAGGTATTAGTATGGCCAACAAATAACTGTTCCGGATCCGGATGTTTATCCCTGTACAATTCATGTTTTTAAACTGCCTCTACGATACGAGTATATGAGAACTAATGTGGGAGTAAAGTTTTTCTAAAGGAAGATTCAAAAAATACAAGAAATCGTTATGATTAATATCTATATCTATCTATATCCACCATCAATTATATGATAATATTTTTTTAACTAAACTTATAAATGAGGATATCGGTAGTAAAACCAGAGTAACCGCCATAGCTCAACGGATTACTTAGCTGAAGTGAAGCAAGGTTTTCGAGGTGCAGCCTCGTACAGCCTGTAGGCGAAGTGTAGAAAATGGCATACAGGAGGTCGATGGATGCAGGTGGTGGCATTCAGTCAGGATCGTGCGTTTGGCATTCTTTAGTGATGCCTATGTTCAGCGGTGGTCTTCTTAAGGGCTGTAACGATAATGTTGATGATGATTTTTTGGCAAGCTATGTAATTTTGGCTTATACTTAGAGTTTTATAAAACTTATTATTGCTTGCATTATGACTGCTGTATGCGTTCAGTATTACTATATTTCAGCAAATATTAAATTGCATAGATTAATTTTCCCTTTGCTCTTCTCTGACCTTTTGTCTTTTTAACATCAATTCTTTCTTTAATGTCATTTGCATTCGGAATTATAGTACTGTAAGCTGCTAATTTTTTAGGGGAGAAGGATGTTCCTTTGGTGAAATTGAAATGTTATGTAACAATGCCTTGATTAGGAGTTTCCAGGGGAAATTGTCTAGGGACTAGTTTTTTAGCATATAAATTGCAGAATAAATTAAGGGATATTAAAAAATTGAATAAAGCTATTTATACGGATTTTATCGCGTTTAATTAATTAATTTTTAACTTATTTTTAATTCCCGACGTTTCGGGTGCCTTACAGCACCCATGGTCACGGGGAAGACTGAGATGTTTGACGTTCCAATGTCATAGTTGGCCCGGCTACTTTCAGTTTTTTTTTTAATAATAAGTTTTGGTCCGATCTACGCATAACGAGCTTACAGTATCTTGAAGTCTTGCAGTGGTATACTTGGGTTTGGGTTTAATTTTGTTAATTATAGGACCCCAAGCAGATGGCAGCACCCATCCATCTTCTATATTACAATTAGGATGTTTTTTAATTTTAGTAGCCCCGCGTATTATCCGTGGTAAAAATCGGTTTATAAAATATCATTTAATGGTAGGGACGATCTTGAATATATTCACAGACTGCAGACTTACCGGATTATCAATCCTTCACATCGGTTATATGTTCTTACACGCGGGTTTTTATAGAATTTAGATTTTTTATATCCCTTAATTATTGTGATTAGTATAGCTTTTAAGGAGTATCACCACCAGGAGTACCATCTAGTTAATATTATTCGATTCGCTTATGTTAACATTATTAAAATATGATTATATAAATATAATATGATAATATAATTTAGTGACCTTCACTACTTACTTCTTTGTAAATGCCAAGCAAAGCACTTAGTAGATTAGTTAGTGCTTAGTTTGCCGAAGCTCACAGGTGTTGGTGATCAATTACGATTTATAAAAGACAATAGCTTAATGGTACGATTCGGATCGCAATCTCAGAAAGCCGTGGGTTCGAATCCGCTATTCGACTACTCTTAACTCAAGCATTTTTAAGTTTACTTTAAAAGATTAACGGTAGTATCAGTAAAGTTAACAGCTTTGCTAGTATTATTTTTTTAATATAAAAATATTTGCCCTCTTTTATTAAAAAAAATTAATTGAAAAGTATGTCTTATTGATAACCTTCCGAGGTATCGTGGACAATATGGCTTTTTTAAATGCTTACCCTACCTTCCGGCGGTGCACTTTACTGACATATGGATGATGCTTTTGAAAATAACTGATGGCAAAAAAAAAAAAACATCAAAAACGCTAAACACAAATTAAATACGAGGAGGTGTATCACCATTACGAAGGTAAGACTCAGTAAAGAGACGTGGTGGTTCTTGTGTGTGCAGAGTGTTGAGGCTGGCTTCTCTCGATATTCTATAGGGTACATTCGGTAGAGAGTGCGCAGGAATTACATGATTAAAGTCCTAACTACTCTTTCCACGATTGAGCACGATCGACATGCAATCGGTCTAAACTGTTGGCATTTGTGTTTTCAGAGTACAGAAAAGACGTGAAACAATTTAGCAGCTTTCCGTCCAATTACAATCTACGTGTGTGTGTGTGTGTGTGTAGTGCAGGCACTATTGAGTCGGAATCTTAGTCAAGCACAAGCTAATATTAAGTAAAAGAAAGCCCTGTCTCTCTGAAATTTACGGCAGCTCTTAACCCCAGTGCTACTACGGCTACAATTTAACCATGTGTAATCCTTCATCCAATTTTTTTTATAGAATAATGGTGATAAACGATCACATTTCAACTGATGATGCTGTGGCCCATGGACATCTACATTTACATTCGATTAAGAATCAAAACGCAGATGCGTTGTCACCCCTGAGGACTAAGATGGAATACCTCGTTTCCATTAAAACAATGTCTCCGGATTTCTACACTAACCATACGAAATATAGCAGTATTAAACTGCTATTTTACGTTAGCATCCTGTGAGAGCGTGGTCCTACCCCGGTCGAGACGCACCATTCGTGCTACAACCATAATATGGCTGCAGCGTGGCTCTACCACGTATAAAATGTATGTGCAGTATAAAAAGTAAACTCATTTCTGAGTCCAATTTGACCACCACATTCATAGCGTGGCAGGCATAAATCTGATTATTGAATTCCATTTTATCCCTGTCACGTACCACACTTGACATTAATATCACAAATCACTTAACATCGTGTTGAGGTTAAAACAATAACGATGAGTAGGGCGACCTGTTTAGTTACAAATAAAACAGGGTAAGAATGTATGACTTTGTTGATTTGTCAATGTTTTTATATCATTTCAAATAAATGATTACTTAGGGCGGACTTAATGACTTTTAACATATCTTCCAGTCGTTCCTGGGTGTAGCTGGTGCAATTAAGTGATTTTATATATAATAAGAAAAGAAATCTGTATATATAATTATAGAGATAAATATAAACATTATAATAATCTATTATATTAAAATACACAAATGCATATATATGTCTACGAACACACGTACATAAACTTTTACCTTTGGTGAGTGTCGAGAACCGGCAACCCTTTATACTGGAAATGAGGCATTCTATCTTAGTCGTCAGGGGTGACAACGCATCGGCATTTTGATTCTAAACCGAGGATAGATATAAATGTTTATGGACTACGGCATCCACTTTCTATAAAAAAATACGTAATAGGTGTATAATATGCTTATGTGAACATGATCAATGTACCAAAAATTCATTTACCATCAGAGGGACTGTGTGCTAGTTTGTCACCCTTATATCTTTAAAAATGTCCCATATAATATGTCTTACATCGTGGTGATGTCAAAAATTCACGTTAAAAATTATTTGAAACTACTAAAATAGACAGTCTTACCATATTCCATAAATGTAGACACCCTATTCATAGTACAGAAGGGCATGTAAGGTAATCGCTCCCTCGAAGCAAATGATAGACATCACAAATATAAAGAACCAGACTAATCAATAGACGTATTGAATTGCAATTGTGTTCGAGGGTTTTATTTTGGTTTTTAATTTGGATTTATTATTTTTGTTTTCACTATACGTTTGTTGTAAAAGAGTTCTAAAGAAACCAATAAACTGCCGATAATTATTGGCGTAAATTGAATCTCGTCTGAATGATCTTATTTATTTTTATTGTGTGCTGGTAGTATTATCGAATATTAGAAAAGTTTTCAGTTTAACTACTTGATTCTTTTTGACTTTAGTTTGAACTTAATTGTTGTTTGTATTGTTAAAGAGCTCGAGACTCGGTTTATGAAATAGTTTTCAGTACGATACATACAATATTACATACGATACGTTTATATTATGCATTCGACTGCCTCGTTACTCTAGTGGTTGTAGTAGTACGACTGCTGATCATGAGGTCCTGGGTTCGAATCCCGGGTGGGGCCAAAAAATCAGTCATTGGGTTTTTGTTCAGTTGGTCATGCGTCTGATATCTCTCCGGTTGCAGCAGATTGCCACAGCATCGGACTATTAGAGTGAGGGCATAGCGAGTGCACCTGTGCTTGGGCATTCATTCCAGCACTGTAATCTTGATCTTTGCAGATAACTAGTCTGCGTTGAGACCGGCCGACGTTTCTGATGTACGGCGAGTGTTCACATAAATTTAAAAGCCACGTTATGACGTTTACTCGACCAGATCTTCTAGTAGACAATAGATCTGACCCGTTCGATATTATATCATAAATTCCCACGGCTGTCACCCACAGGGTCAGCAGTGAACCTACAAGGATATACGGAGTACTAAAATAGACCACCATATAATGTCCCTCAGACGGAATTTTGTCACAGGACAGGATATTAGTGCACTAGTGTGAGCGCGAGCTCAGGTGAACTCTTTTTTCTCTCATTCAGACTTAATCCAACTAGACTAGAGATAGATCAGGCGCTGGATCAATTTCTTTACTTCATTCTCAAGGAACGAAGGCAAAGCGCTTGTTCATTGAATCGGAAGTAAAGAGGTTGCTAACTATCTTACTTTGAGCGGGAGCTGTTACTGAGAATTTCTTGATAGAAAAACTCAACAGTTTATTTTGGCTGAACCCGAGACATAAATTGACACCCTAGCGCATCTACTGTTTACATATTAAATTTCAAATGTAAGCGATCGCTTAGCTACTCGCATGGCATCAGATCTAATAACTGCAGTGTACTAGACGTATTACTAAAACAAAATGCATTATACATTGATTACCCAGTAACGAGAGAAGGCTGCTCAAAATCTAGGAATGCCTGATGAAGTTGAAGTAATAATAGCTCAAACGATTTCTTAAAGAGAGACAGAGGTTCTAAATTGCAGCCTCGTTGCCACCGATATAAGTGGCGGCCTCCCACGAGATGGAGTGACGTTGACGACCTAGTAAAACGTACAGAAAATCAGGAAGTTGTTGGATGCAGGTGGCTCGGGATTGTGTTTTGTGGTGTTCCTTGAGGCTTCCCCAACTACTACTAACTAACTATTTATATAAAAATTGTGTTGGTTTACATTTTCGTCGTAACCAAAGAGTATCACTAATCTTTAATCGTAACTATGCCGGTCGAAACCTCATTAACGTGACCTGCATGTAACATCTGTAACATTATAGCATTTAACATAGGATAATAATATATTTTAATTTTATATCATTACATTTGTAGGGTTCCGTAGTTAAACAACAAGGAACCCTTATAGTTTCACCATGTAAATCCGTCCCGTCCCTCTGTGGTTTTACTCAGAGACCCTAGGTGTTGCAAAGCTGTTTTCGTATCTATTTACCAGTGAACTATGACTAATTTATTATATGGCCGTAATCGCTGATTTGTAATGAAAAAAGAACATATTTCAATTTAAAGTATAAAATTTGACAAATATAGTAACCTAAATTGCTTTATGTGACCAACAAATACCAATAAATTTTTGGGACTCTACAAAACAAAAATAAATACGGAAGTTTTTTCGCCACTTTCATGTCACCCTGAGCCTTCGGTCAGATCAATTGACATCCAATTCAATAACATCACCAACCAATTTTTCCGTAAAGATTACTGTCCAAGTACGTCATTATGTTCAGCGAATCGCCGCAGCGGCGTGGGAACGCGAAGTTGGGGTTTGACGTAGAATCTTGTCTATTCGACATTCAATTTCCTAGTCGTGAAATATATGTCGTTCGCCGAAATGAATTATATATATTTTTATTCGGTGTCATAGTGGCGTTTACGGCTTCCGTTTTTATACAGCCTTCAGTTCAATGCTGCCGAACTCTACATGCTTACATTTAAATATATTTAATGTAAGCTTAATAAATAATAAATGTCATAAAATTACATTTTTGACACATTTTTAAATATGAAAAATATAAATAACAACCGTTTTTAAACATAAAGCGAGGTGTAAAAATGACGTTGTTATTTGACGCAGCTATAAAGAAGTTAATGTAACACGAAAAAAACATTTAGCGCCTACACACAAAGCGTCATGTAGACTTTTAGCTACGAAGCCGTTTTATTTGTTTTTGTTATGTGTTATTTACCAAAATGTCCATTATTATTGTACTTTACATAAAAGTGAAATTCAGAGGTCTAATATTGCAGAATATTATAAATCATAATTTTTTGTTATCTAATCGTAGTTTAATTTTATTTAAAATTTAATAGGCAGGTTTGCATAATAGAGATGTTAATATTTAAAAAGTGAAAAAAGACAAGAAAACAAAAAAGACGACATTGGAAATCAAAACTATCAGATTTTTGTATGGATAGATATAATATAACTGTACAACTCTTAAACTTCATCATACGCAACAGTGTCATCCCTAATTAACAAAGTTCAACGCGGTCACAACTGCATCTGAAGACAATTGCTGATAAGATGGACTGTCCTATCCAAAAATTTTGGATTAGGCCACTTTAATATTAAATTGTATAAATTTACAAATATTTTTGTTTCATTTTAAATGCTTAATTTATTTTACCTAACTTAACTTAACTATAATATAGTATGGAATATTTTATAAATTGAATTAATAAGCTTAATAATAATTGATGGATTTTTTTTATTGCAAATTCAAACATAAAATGCTAAATAACATATAACTTTAAAAACAACAAAATGCACTTGTGTTTGTCACCTCTTAGTACTTAGATAGAAAATCTCATTCCAGTCAAAAATTTCTTCTTTTCTCGTCACTCACCATACGAAACACAACAGATACAATATGTTGTTATGGCACCCTGGTACTTTGTGCGAGCGTAGTCCCCAGTCGAGCCGACCAATTAGTGTTTGAACCATATAACGCTGAAAACTTGGCTACTTACCGTGACGTGTAAAAACCCCTTGAAAATGGAGCAATTTAACAGATTTTGAAGAAGAGATTATTTTATTGAGATTTGATACAAAATAAAAACACAAGCACAAATTAAAATACAAAAAACCTTTTGAAAAGATTTCAAAAGTTTATAAATATTATTCCTTAATTCGTTTCAGCTTGAGCCATAGGTGAACAACCTCAAAATACATTCTACAATCTAGACAGCTTTTGTACCGCCTCGAACATTAAGGTTTTAACAATTCATCGCACTGATCATATACATGCTTAAAGTGTCTATTTGTGTCTTAGCCATACTTAGCTTAAAGTATTATTATATTACTACACTAGCTGTTCCCCGCGACATCGCCCGAGTGTAATTTAGGATTTTAATCGCGATTTTTTGTCGCGATACCCTTATTATTTTACTAAAGTAAAAGTCAAAATCCCTTCTTACAACATCAGCTATCTGCCAGTGAAAGTCCTGTCAAAATCAGTCCAGTCGTTTCGGAGATTAGCCGGAACAGACAGACAGACAAAAATATTGTGTTTTTGTTATAACTACCGTATATACTTTCAAATGCATTTAGTAAAAAGCTGTTGTTTTGACATTACACACAGACACTTTAATTTTATTTATTTGTATAGGTTACATTTTAATATTTTTTAATTATTTGTATTACTTACCATTAATAACTTAACCATTAATTACCTTTACCTTCATAAATTTAATTATGTATGTATAATGGTATTGTTATTTGTAATTACCGACCCGCTATGGATTCTGCTAGGTAGGACCTAATAATGAGACGTTTTTTAGATTTAAAATATCCAAAGACGATTCTTTTACTATAAGTCATCTCCAATCCCCTAATTCTCTTTCTCTGTTCGTGATGTTATATTGGAATCGGGTTAACTATTGCGAAGGTTAGCCCAGACACACGTGCAGACGGAATTTAAAAAAAAAAACGGTTTTTCATGTCTTAATGACATGCATATATCCCCCTCAGCTCAATATAAGGCTGTTATATCTACATATATTACAAGGTGGTTAATTCGTTCAAGATTACAAGTTATCCAAGTTATAAGTGTTTTTGTAATCGAAAGGTTTGAGGTTATCTATGATTCGTCGACTCTCACGACACCCTCGAATTAAATATAGCGAAAGATTCCCATATACTGTTGCCACTTAAAAAATTTACACATATACATATGGATAATATATATAACAGATGTATAAATTAATCGGACCTTTTTGCTATACTATTTTTTATATAATAAGGGTGACAAACGAGCACACAATCCACCTGATGGTAAGTTGATGCTGTGGCCCATACACATCTAAATTTATTCTCGATTAAAATCAAAACGCAGATGCGTTGTCACCCATGAGGACTAAGATGAAATGCCTCGTTTCAAGTAAAAAAGGGTCTGCGGATCTCTACACTCACCATACGAAACACAGCAGTTTTAAGCTGCTATTTTACGCTGGTATTCTGTGAGAGCGTGGTCCTTCCTCGGTCGAGCCGACCCATTCGTGCTACAACCATAATATAGCTGCAGCGTGGCTGTACCACGTATCAACGTACCACGTATATAAGAATCATTTAATTTTTCTACGATATCTATATTTTTATACAATAAGGGTGACTAACGAACACACGGACCCCTGAGGACAAGTGGCCCATAGACATCTACATCTATTCTCGATTTAGATTCAAAATGTGACTCCCGAGGACTAACATGGAACGCCTCGTTTCCAGTAAAAAGGGTCTCCGGCTCTTTACACTCGCCATACGAAACAAAGCAGCATTAAGCTGCTATTTTACGCTGGTATTCTGTGGGAGCGCGGTCCTTCCCTGGTCGAGGTCATTCGTGCTGCAGCCACAAATGCTACAGCATGGCTCTACCAGGCTTAAAGATCTGACTTTATAAATTTTTTAATAAAGATTTTATGAAAGAAATAATATCAATTGATAAAATTATGTGCATTATTTTTTTACTCATAGTACGAGTACATTAGAAATCTCAAACGAATCCTAACTAGAACATCGTTAGGTAAGCAAGTAAACGAGGCGGTATATGACACACGTCACTTTCGGCTCCTATTAAGAATGCTATTTCTATATCGTCGGCTCCGAAGACGTGAATCCAAATGGATATAGTATACATATATATCGTTACCAACATTACAAGTTATTTATGATAGATTTTCATATCGTCTTCAATTTAGGTACATTTGAACATAGAATTATTAGGCTCAGTCTAATTACTCTATGCATTTTAATGTCAATTAAGAGCAATATATAAGTCTGAGGTTAGTACTTTACGTCTTAGTACTTTATTGATGCGTTAGCGAATTTAAATACCGCGATAGGTATATAAACATAACACTAAGGGCAGTGGTAGATCAGGGGTTAAGTGCACGCCGTAAATTTCCTAGTATTCGATCCCCGCTGTCAGCAATAATATTGATAATTGCAGTTATATTGATTTAAAGTAGTTGCGGTAGTTGTAAAACATCGTGACGAAATCTGAAGAATCAAAATAATTCGAAGACATGTGATGTCCGCTAAACACGTACAGAAGCAGTCCAACGAACAAATTTCTTAAATTCTCAGCAATTCTGTGCCCAGCTTCGGGACGTCTAAAGACTGAAACTTTTTATTTACTTTAAACATGAACAAATCGATAAAATTTAGATAACATAGGTTGTATCTGTTTTTGGACTGCTATGTCCAGTCACCATCGGAATATCTATGCACTCTTCTGTTCTCGTTTCTTTAAGGTTTTAGACCTTAAAAAAAGATATTTCTGTATCGTATAGCATATACGTGGTAGAGCCATGCTGCATTTATATTAGAAATATTATAGTTGTAGCACGAATGGGTCGGCTCGACCGGGGAGGGACCACGCTCCCACAGAATACCAGCGTGAAATAGTAGCTTAATGGTGCTGTATTTCATATGGTGAGTGTAGAGAACCGTAGACTCTTTTTACTGGAAACGAGGCATTCCATCTTAGTCCTCACGGGTGACAACGCATCTGCATTTTAATTCGTAATTGAGGATATATGTAGATGTCTATGGGCCACAGCATCCACTTACCATCAGGTGAACTGTGTGCTCGTTTGTCACCCTATCCTATAAAAAAATCTTTGCAATTACCTAGATTTGTATTTAAATTTAATAAAAACACATGAGTAAGGTGATTGAAACATTTAATCACAAAGAGGTTTTATTCGATTTCATTTAAATTGAAGCCTAGCTTTGAAAAGGTCATTTAGAAAGATGTTGGCCAGTATTAAGAATAAGTCTAGTTAAACCACTATTATCAGGGACGAGCATCGCTCGGTTTTCGACTTCGTGATAAAATGTATAATGTCAGGATTAACGCTGAGTCTTCTGAAATATGTAATATTCGCTGAGCGATGCTGCTAAGGTGACATTGTTACGAGCTTTAGACACAGCGCAAGTGATGCAGTCAGTCCATTCCATGCTTCTTTAAAGTCAACGGTTTTTCAAATAAATCGTTTTATTTTTAACGCGACGTTTTTATATCTTTTTTTTTTAATTTTGTCATTACTCTGTGTGATCACTGATGATAAAATATGTTAGATGATGTAATGGATTGTTGTTTAATAAGAGTTGAAAAATTATGAACAAAATTTTATTTTTTATTCGTTACGTTTGATCACTCATTTTCTTCAACTTTTGAGCCTCGGTAGCTCAGTGACTGTGCGTAATCTTTAAATTTATTAGTTGGAAAGCGATCCAAGTTCGATACCGGCGGCACCACAAAAATTGTTCACCGCAATTTCGCTTAAATAATCTTCTGAGGTGTTTAGTATTTAGGGCACAAACTGCTTACGTGCTGACTGCTAAATATTAGAAAATCTCGCAGTGGTGGATATTCACCCCAGGAGATCATATTTTATCAAGAGGTTCATTTTACTTTTAACGATATTGCACATATACACACTTTTTATATATATATATATATATATATATATATATATATATATATAATAACACAAACAACATTGATTATTTTCGTCTAATTGTTTTTTTATTTATAATTTTTCACCTTAAGATTATTCGCCATAGTTGTCACGCTTGCCAGGTAGCACCTGAACCTTCTCCAGTCCATATTAAACAAATATATTTTTGTTGGTATTTTCACCGCAATATTTTCTGTCTCTTAATAATTAACAAACTAGCTGGACGATTTTATTTTAAGTATAAGTTCGTATATGTGTGCAACGTTGACAACTGATCACCTAAAACAAAGATAAATCTGCATTATCATGACCGCTACGCTATGGTCCAGACGCGCCAATTCGTTTCCCCCGACTTTTACGATAATGAATGCGAAGATAGTGCCATAACAAGTCGACTAGACGCGTTATCTGCGGACGAGTGTGTTTTACGCATATTTTATACACGTTGTCCCTTTCTAACACGTACCCAACATTATATCGTTTACACGTTTAGATGAAACTAGAGATAGAAATTAATGTTACTTATATATGTCTATTAAATATAATCTGCACTAACTTAAAACACATTAAATGCGTTTAGTATCTAATTATTTCGTGAATGTTACCACCTCTAATCAAGCGTCGAAGTGTAACCGTTATTTCCTTAGTCGTTAGAGCTACTTTTCCTTGGTACAGTTGCCATGAGCTCCCTCTTAATGTGGCAATTTGATTCGCATGCGGCTCAGAGATTAGTATCACAACTGTTCAGGAATCACATGTGTAGGTTATTATGAATTTTAGTTGTGTTTGGATAGACCGTAGATAATTAAATATTACAAACATGTGTTCATGTATGTCTCGAAATAACTGTTATCCCGTCTTCCTTATAGCGTTCAACCTATAGATTTTTTTTTCTGAGATAAAATAGAAATATAAACATATGACATAAACTCTCATGCTGTTTACACAGAGAGGTAGGTAGAGACTACGGATTTCCATTTGGCACGATCCTGACACACCTCTCTCGCTTCTTTCACATCCATTCCAAGCAGCATACAAGCGTTATGAACATCAGTATACCAGCTCACTTATAACTTGTTGAGTTCTTTTAGAAGCGTATAAGAGTGTTGAAAAGAGGTTGTATTCTAATAATAGTTGTTTATGACTTATTATACTGCTCAAGCTGTATAAAGTCTGTATTATAAGCTAGGGTTCTTAATCAGAATACGAAAACTCTAGTGTACGATTTAAAGTATTTTGTAATACTTCAATCCGATTTTATCATTAAAACTGTTTTTTGTTTGCTGTCCCTTGCTTATACAGCCTTAAGTGTTATTATAATATCACTAAAATCTTAATTCTGAACAATGGTGTATGTAAACTCCCTTCTAAAACTTAAAGAATAATAAATCTCTTTAAAACTATATGTTATGTTGAAAAAACTACTATAAACCATTATAGAACTGATTATAAACCAATGGCTGCATGATATATTATAACTTACTTATCTTCACGCACAATCCCTAACGGGGTAGCCAGAGAGAACAGATCGCCAAGTGTCACGATCCTTACATACCTCTTTCGCTTCTTTCAGGTTCATTATCTTCTTCATACATGCACGTCTAGGTATTCGAGTACTCTTGCCCTTCCCCTCTTGGAGTAATTTGTTCACATGGTCTTCGAAAGTTAGTCTCGGTCTACCTCGACACCTTTTAATATTTACTTTCGCGCTATATATTTTATTCACCATTCGGTCTACACTCATTCGCTCAACGTGCCCAAACCATCGGAGTACGCCCCTATCAATGTTTTGTGATAAGGTCATCTTTCAATCCTGCCATATTGCGAATCTCTTCGTTTCGCTTTCGGTCGGCTATGGTAACGCCGCACATTTTACGAAGAGATCGCATCTTCACTACATTCAACTTGCTTTTATGCTTCTTCTGGCATACCCAGGTTTCGCTGCTATATAACAAAGTCGGTACCAACACTGGTTTGCAAGGCGTGCACCCTTCACTACGCCTTGCCTTTTGACTAACGCATTCAGGGCACCATTGACTTTGTTCCCGGCAGCGACACACCTGTCCACATCTAAATCACATCTTCCATCCCGGCTGAAAGCACTCCTCAAGTATACATTTCATTTACCTGTTCTAGATATTCCTGATTTACCCATATTTCACATTTCGTTCTCTCTTCGTCCTTTTCAAATACCAGAACTTTAGTTTTATTAGCATTCAAACGGAGACCTTTAATTTCATATTCCTCTTTCATACACGTGACTAATGCCTGCAGTACTGCTTCTGGTAGTGCAATAAGCACTGCATCATCAGCATACAGCAGACAATTTACTTTAATGTCACCCAATTTCACACCCAAACAGCTATTTTTCAGCTTCTGTAAACAGCTGTCGAGATACAGTATGAACAGCCAGGCAGACATGACACAACCCTGTTTTACGCCCGCTTGGACGCTAAACATGGGTGACAGGTCATGCCCTATCCGCACACAGGCTTTACAGTCATAGTAAAGTGACTGCACAGCCCTTAACAATCGACCATCCATACCATATTCCGGCAACAGTTCCCACATTTTCTTCCTTATAACCTTATCAAATGCTTTCTCCAGATCCACAAAAGCACAGAAAATCCTCTGGTTAACAGCCAGAAGCTTTTCCGTGATCATGCGGAGAGATAACATTTAATCCGTGCATCCTCTTCCAGGTCTAAATCCGCATTGCGCCTCCCATAATAATCTTTCCGATTTCTCTTGCATCCTACGTGTCAAAAACTTCGAGTAAACTTTACTTGCTAAACTGGTCAAGCTGATCGCCCGATAGCACCCGCAGTCAAAATGTGAACCTTTACCTTTATATAAAGGCACAATGACCGCGGATCGCCAGTCATCCGGGACACCTCCCGTCCGCCAGCACAAATTGCACAGCAGATGAAAGCTGTCCCAGACGCGAGGCCCACCGTACTTGAACATTTCAGCAGTAACTCTGTCTAGTCCCGCAGCCTTACCACATTTCAAACTTTGAATCGCACGTTCAATCTCTTTCATGCTGATGATCTCAGTGTCATCGAGGTCCGTGTTTGCCGTGCCAGTCACGGCGTCACCCCCGGATCCTTCACTAAGATCATGACACGCATACGTTTCTCTATGAAATTCGCTCCATCGCTGCATGACGTCCGATTTTTCTGAGAGGACGTCATTGGTTTTCGAAAGCACTTTGTTCATTATTAAGGCTGTCACACCACTCCGGGACCTTCCAACCTCTTTCCAGAAAACTTTAGAGTTTTCCTTGAAGTTGTGCGACAACCTTTCGTCCGCTTCTATTCTACACCTTTCACGTACTTCCTCAATCAATGTTTTCGCATGAACTTTCTACAGCTTATATGCCATGCATCTCTTCTTTTACTACTACCTCTTTTTGTCGTACCACATACTTCTTCCGCTGCACTTACCATTCCATCCCTAAGGTTCTGCCATGTTCTTTCCACACATTCTTTTCTGCCATCGATGGTGTCAAGCTTTTCGGCTACCCTCGTGTGATATTTGTCCTTAGTATCTTCTTCCTGAAGCTTCCAGCTTCGGATGCGACAGATCGACTGTGGTTCTGTTACTGCCGTCCGGGAGCGCCAACCCGCGAACAAGCCCTAAATCTAGTAATTACTAGATGGCGATCCGTTCCTAGGTCAGCACCCCTGAACACTCGTGTATCCATCACCTGTTTTCGCAGTCGGTCATCCACCAGGAACAAATCAATCATACTTCTCTCATTCTTTCTTTCTCTAGTGTACATATGGATTTTCCTGTGATTAAACATAGTGTTTGTCACAAGAAGACCCTTTTCCTTGCATGCAGCCAGTATAAGCTTGCCAGCATCATTAATCCTTTTATCGCCAAACCTTCCAAGCACCGACTCGTATCTTGGTCGAGCGATACCTACCCATCCATTCAAATCACCACATACAACAGTTCTTTCGTTTCCCTTAACCAAATCTAGAACTTCTCTTACATTCTCCCGAAACTCCTCCAGCTCAGCCCTGGACGACGAAGCTACGGGCGCATAAACAACCAAAAGGAATAACTTCTCAGTCCCAGTTTAAAGCGAACCCAGAGAAGTCTTGAGTTCACAACCTTATATTCAGTCATAAGATCGACCAACCGGGACGACAACAGCACCCCCACTCCCTGGCAGGCGTTCTCGCTTTCCGGGACTCCGGACCATATAGCTAACGTCCCGCCAGGGAGTTCTTCAGTACCACTGCCTTTCCGTTTGGTCTCCGACATACACACGACATCTAATTCTCTTTCTTTCATTATTTCGATCAACTCATTCGTCTTATCTCTCATGCCCCCTCTAACATTCCACGTGCCAACGCTGCACACCGTCCTCCACCTTCCGCCGTGTCGGGCTGTGCGTGACGGGTGGCGGTCCCCATCGCCGCTTTGCGCGCTGCATTCCACACCAACGGGGACGAGCTAGTGTGCGTCGCCTTGGGGGGGACGCCATAACCCTCGTTTGCATGGGTGCGCAGCTGTGTAGAATTGAAGCCCTGAAAAGGGCTGGCAGGGGTCGCGACGAGCACGCTTCTACAATGACCCCCACATTATTATAAGACCCTCGAGATGCCGTTTAGGCTGTTTAGCAAATTGTCGCCATTTCAAGACCCTTATAAATAAATTTTTGAATATTGGACATTAGTCTTAGCCTATACCATTACTGACTTTGATCACTGTGCCCCAGTATGCCATCATATCCATTTATTTTTATTTTTTTATTCTTACCTTAACAGCCGATATATAGTTACCGTATTCAGTATTTTGTCTTATAATATTTTGTAATTTTGCCGGTGCAGCAATTTTTTGCTAGAAAAAATATACAAGTTCACCGTAAATCTGATTTTGCACTTTCAATTCACCAATTATCACCGTCGCAACTCAACTCCAATGCAAATATAATATTAAATATGTTAATTATATGCTAAGATATTAAATGTCGCCATCATTTAATAAAGTATATAAATACAATCTAGTCATCGAAAATAAAGTTCTTTTTGTTTTATATTCATTTGAAACTCCGTTCAAAAACCAATTAAGAATGCTTATCTTTGTTTGTTTTTGTTTTGTTTTTTATTTAAATATATATATCGCCGGCGGATTCACGGCGGACCTTTTTGAGTTCGCGGCCTGCTCCCTGCCATTAGGCTACTGTCGCTTTAAAAGTTACTTATTAGACAATATCTGTAGTGTAATAATTTCTTACAAACCAAATAACAACTGTAATACAGCAGTTATATAGCCTCTTTTATGCCTGTACAGTTACTGTGCAGCGCTACAGACGCATAAAGCTGCATAATTCACGCCAATTTTGTACTTATAGGAACTGTATAAGTGCTAATACAGCCTTTATACAGCCAAAAATACAGATTTTAATATAAAACGAACCTCAATACAGCTCGTGTACAGATTGCATGCTCCTTGGGATATACCTAAGCACCTGTTCGTCGTTTAAGGGTACTTTTAATTTTGCTTATCTTCAAGATATCACCGATTTGGTCGGGCGTCCTTTGCCAACTCTGTCACTTATTTCTGCAGCTTATTACTCTTTCCTCATTGATTCTATTTACGTCCAACCTACAGAAGTATTCCTATCTTAATCCAAGTCACAACATCCTCTTGCAAACCACACTTTTCTCACACAATTTGTCACCATATCATTAAGAGGTAGCCCTAACATACTTTTTGTCACCGCATTTCTACAGCATTGATTTTACTTTCATTCTTCTTCTGCCACGCCCAACTTCCACTACCATATATTAAGGTATTGTGAATTGTGTGAATTGCCATACGTGTCTTTTGTGACATTGTCTGACATCCCACAATAGAGATAAAATAAAACGGCTCAATAAACAGTATTTTGAATACTGTGATAACATCAGATACTATTTTGATACAGATACGTGCCTATCCACCTCTAAGAGGATCATACTTTTAAGAATTAATCTGGAATATATTGAACGCTTTTAGTTCCTAAAAGATCAAATATCAGCAAATCTCAACTTTGGGCAGTTTATTTAGTCTAAGGCTAAATAAAGCAACTTGGTGGAAACTGGGAAACCTCTTTGGTGAAAATTAAAAAAGTTAGTTAGGTTAAAGTTACAGCCTATATACGTCCCACTGCTGGGCACAGGCCTCCTCTCATTTCTGAGAGGTTTTTAGGGCAAGGTAATGTCCGCCGCGCTGCCCTAATGCGTGTTGGCGAACTTCACATGTCTTCGAAATATTTTTTTCTTACTTCTCAGACATGCAGGTTTCCTCACGATTTTTACCTTCACCGCCGAGCACGTGGTAAATCAGCACTTAAAATTGTTGAGCGGGCAAGGAAATTTAAAATTAATAAGTGTTTGGTTAAATACCATTGTTCATTCAAAAGACAGTAATTACAAGCATCAACTGGGAAGTCTGTTAAAGTGAAACGATGGATTTTCTTACGCTGTACCCACACGGTAAACAATTAAAATATTCTCTACAAATTTACGTTGAAAAACTATATGAACAAAAGCATTTAGACAAACAAACCTTCCAAGTCCCTTCTTTAGATTAAATCAGAGTTTCTAATCAATGTGCGGGTACAGCAGACGTCGGGCAACTTGACTGCATTTTTAAATCTTCACAATCCCGTTTCATATATCGTATTCCATTCGTTGGCTTATTCGTAAGATTTCCTCTGAATATCGTGTTATCTCGGCCTTATTTAATTTTATTAGACTACGAATGAGTTTTATTTGATTTGTTTATAACCCGCCTAGTGGTAATTTTTAGTCATTTTTCACTGCTTTGTTTATGTGTAGAAAAAAATTTTTTTTTATAGAATAGGGTGACAAACGAGCACACAGTCCACCTGATGGTAAGTGGTTGCTGCGGCCCATAGACATCTACATCTATCCTCCATTAAAAATCAAAATGCAGATGCGTTGTCCCCCGTGAGGACTGAGATGGAATGCCTCGTTTCCAGTAAAAAGGGTCTCCGGTTCTCTACACTCACCATACGAAATACAGCAGCATTAAGCTACTATTTCACGCTGGTATTCTGTGAGAGCGTGGTCCTTCCCCGGTCGAGCCGACCCATTCGTGCTACAACTATACTACTAATATAACCGCAGCATGGCTCTACCACGTACAATATAATATATGATTATTTTCTCGTGAAGAGAATTCTTTCATGCCAGCAGGCTTAGCAAAGTCAACTTTCCACGATCGTTAATGCTAGTAGAAAACTACAAAATGAATAGGAACGATATAGCCCAACGTTAATATATCTACCATGATCGTCAATCCTATTTTATTTATTTATTTTATTTTAAAGGATAGGGTGACAAACGAGCATACTGTTCACCTGATGGTAAGTGGTTCCTGTATCCCATAGACATACTATAGATAGATAGACTACATCTATCCTCGATTATGAATCAAAACGCAGATGCGTTGTCACCCGTGAGTACTTAGATGGAATGCCTCGTTTCCAGCAAAAATGGTCTCCGGTTCTCTACACTCACGATACGAAACACAGCAGCATTAAGCTAGTATTTTACGTTGATATTCTGTAAGACCGTGGTCCTTTCCCGGTCGAGCCGACCCATTCGTGCTACAACTATACTTCTAATATAACTGCAGCATGGCTCTACCACCTATGAACAACGTGCAATCACGTATTATATCTTAGTCCTCAAATATGACAACGCATCTAAAGCCTTTATTTGAAGTAGATAAGTGTCAGTAGCGACATTCCATCAGGTACCTTGTTAGCGCGTTTGTAACTCTAATGTTATCCTCGTAAGAACTACAAAAGTAGGCACGTCGACAACGCAAAACAAAAAGGTTATTTAATCACATATCACGAAAGAAAGATAGACGTAGCTCAAGTTCTCGCTATTCGACACGCCCACACACACATACACACACACACACACATCTTTCTTCTTTTATTTTATCTGCACTTAGACACTGCTGGACGCACATACATATCCACCTTAAACCATGTTGTTGGTTGCAAGTGATTTTAGGTGTATTAGTGTGTGTGAGTGCGTGTATTACAATAAGATGAGCGTGGTTTTGGCATGGTTTTTGCTTCACATGAAATGTGCACAAGCAAAATACAGAAGATACATTTATTTAGTTAATATTAAACTTAACGACGTATATAAATTAAAAATTTCAGAGATAGAATCCACTGTCGTGAAGAATGTGGAAACGCTGCTATAAGATATTGTTCATGGAGCGGTTATGCGGGGCCATTAAGGCATACCTCAAAATTCTTGCATTGTGTAATGAGAATGAGTAGTGCCTTCTTGCTTCCTTTGAATTCGTTCTAAAGAGCACCTTCCTCTTTTTGTTCGTACTATTTTAATCCTTGGCATTTTCGCTCAGGTAGTACACGCCTGATAAAGTCAAATAAGGAAAACGCTTGAATAAATGCCATTGCTAGATACGAACTTTCTTTCAATACTGAGCATTTTAGGCAAGTATGAGACCACCGGGCTGTCCGAATGTATGTATATATCTCCAATTTTTAAGCTATTGCATAGCTTCTATCGCGGGCCTTGAGCGCGGGGACCGAATCCAGAAATTCCGTAACGAAAAAAAACCTCCGTTGAAAGCCGTGCATCGTCTAACGTCGTTTCAGTTCGGCCGACTTCGGCACGGTGTTTGTGTGCGTGCGACTAGACGTATGCGTGTACACTAGCTGCTAACTGAATGATAAAAATTCCTGAATAACTGTAGATATTAAAAATATCTTAAACAATATTAACTTCTCATTTATTCAATAAGAGAAAAAAAAATTGTTTTCTTATCGGTCACCACGCTCAAAAAGTGTAACTTGATTTAATATTAAAGACTTAACTGCATAAATAAAGAATTATAATTGCATAAGTTGATAAAAAATGCTATGCAATAGCTTTACCGCGGCAGTCATCGAGTGCCACACGTATTTTTTATATATGTTGAGGCATAACTCCGTCATATATAGACGGATTAAAAATTCTTTTTTTTTTTAATTTTCCTTCACCGTTGGGTAAATCAGCACTTAAAATTGAAATTCAAGATTTAATTGTGCCGGCGGGAGTCCAACTTTGATTGCTCGCATGCTATGAAGTTTTAAGGCAAGGGCTCCGTTAAGCGGTGGCCAGTTGCAGGAGTAAGCACCTATTATTGTCAAGGTCGCTCCTCAAGATCATGGGTAATATTAAAAACTTACTGCGATTTCTTGAGGAGTTCGGGAGTTGTAATAATATTCCTGCTCTTTTTTTTTCTTAGATCTTCTCACCAGCCTACATTAATAAATCAAATAAGGTAAGTGTTTATTTATTAAGGTTTATTCCTTGGGCTATTGCGGCATTTTAGGTGTGTGTATAGACATTTTAAAATAATTTGCTTTAGGAGCTTTTCCTTTTTGTATTTTATCCCATAATAAATTTTATCTGGGATTAGAAAACATAGCTTATCAAATCACCCGACTCTCGTTCGTTTGCAGAATAGGTACGTGCAGGTATAATCGGCATTACATACGGGACACGACTTACTAAAACTGAGTGTTTGATTGTTGATAATAAATGAATTGTAGTGAAAATATATAAAAAATCTGTTCCCGGAATCGAAATGAAGCCGTACGAAAACGTAAATTGAGTGAACGAAAATAAAAACACAGCGAAATATTAAAGCTATGAGCAATGGCGCGAAACTTGCAAAAGATAATTAAGGTAGATATAAAATAGAATATACGATGCCTCTCTCCAATATCCGGCGTCCGGGCGGATGCGTCGCCATTTTGTTCTGTAATATTTCAGTCACATTTGTTTTTTTTTTATTTATTCGTCTGCGGCAAACTCTCATGTTTTCGGATCACCACGCGATATGGCTTTGTGGCTAATTGACTTTCGCTACAAAAAAAAATTAAAAATGTTGGCACTCTATTGCGTTCTCTTTCTTTTTTATGTCTGCTTCTGATCTTCAGCTTTTTGCTTCATTTTTAAGGGGAAATATAATGTCAAATGGCTTAACAAGATCCTTCGTTGTGCCGAAAATATTGCAGCATTAATTTTGAAATAAATATATGATAAAGTTGAGGATTAATGTTAAGGATTATGTTAGACGAAAACACGATTTCGTAAAATTTTCTCGATAGAAAAAAATCCAAAGTTACCTCCAAAATAAACAATAAACCGCTGTTATTCATAAAATACTTTAAATAAGATCATGAAAATTTGCATACTAACTGAACTAACTATAAAGCAGTGCTTATGTTATTTACTTTTTTTAAAATACCATTATTTTCACTGTAAAAAGAAATTACCTAAACTATCGGCGCGTAAGCTTGATTCCTGTCGCCCCGTTAGTATCGCTCCGGCTTTTGAAGGGAGAAGTTGTGTCGCTTACGATCAGAATACACATTACGCAACAGTACGACGTAAAATTAAAATGGGAAATAAACGTAATAAAAATAAGAAGCGACTGGGTTGGCGTTAAGAAACAGGCATAAATATGATAAACCTAATGAAATAAGTATCTAACGACCTTTCTACTTACAGTATTAGTGATTACAAACATGTCGGTACATAGCATACGACGCGCGGGGAAGTGGGGGCGAAATTAGAATTTGAGCTGACTTACTCTATCCTCTTAAGTATATATATTTCTATTTTGTTACTAAGACATGTTTTCGAGTAGACTCGCTTTAGGTATTAAGGTTTGTTTAATGCGAACTGTATTAAGTTCCATTAAGTCCACTGCCAGTTTTCTCTAATTTATCGTACAAGCGCTATATTCGGCTACTATAGTAGATAACCTATTTTATATATATACTAAAAGTAAACCGTGTTTGTTTCTCTCTTTCGTCTGTTACGATACCCAAAGGACAAAATGGGGTAGTGAATAATTCTTACATCGCCACTTAGTGGTCAAAGACGATAGATCAGATATAGTTGTGTATTTGCAATTTTGTTTTTTGAAATATTTAACTTTAGAACTTTAGATATCACTATAATTTTTTTTTGTATTGTTACAGGTAACATTTGACTATTTATTCATGTGAAGGTGTATTAATATAAGTGCAGCCTAAAGTAAGTAGATCTTTAAAAAAATATATGTAAAATTTACAGCCTGCACTCAGCCTCTAGGCCGGCCCTTAGCCGAGACAGGCTAAAATTGGCAGTACACAAGAAATCCGGGTTCGATCCCCGCTAGTACCAATTAAATTGTTAATTGTAATTTTGTGCTGATATACAAGGTGCTCGGGGGTGAAGGAAAATATATAGGGGAACTTGCATATCTGAGAAATAAAAAAAAATTATTCGAAGTCATCTCAAGTCATCAACACATTTGGGCAGCTAGAAGGGCACGTCCTCGCCTAAAACCCTCTCAGAGATGAGAGGATGTCTGTGTCTGAGGATGTATTACAGAAAACAAATTAAATTTACTTTTTCTTTGATACGACCGAAGGGAAGTTCAAATGGATTACATGGAAACGGAAATTAATATGCGTATAAATTGTATTAAATTAATATTATTCCGTCAACTGTACAGTTGCGATATAAGTAATCTGTTACTATCCGCCCGGGGGAAAATTATAGCCATTAATCATACGAAACACAGCAGCTCTATGCTACTTACGCTGGTATTCTGTTTGAGTGTAGGCCTTCCATGGTGTAGCCGACCCATTTGTAGATACGGTTGCAGCGTGGCTCTAACACTTCTAACACTGCATTTTTTATGTTTGATGTAAAATCGTTACCTTCGTTACCTTTCGAGTCGTGGTGCCTCCACTACACCTCCACTTTACATATATAAATAGTCCAAGGACATACATCCAGGCGCGTAATAATTATTTGTATAACATAAAAGTTCTTGTTCAGTGCGAGATTCGAACCCGCGGCTCTCAGTGCCACAACAGCGCCATGGCGCTGTCAAATTGCATTGTGTTTGCATTCTGTTATTAGAGTATAAAGCGCAAAGAAAAAGTAGAAAATGTGTTATTGACGAAAATAATGCATGCTTTCAATTAACAAAAAAAAACAAGTTGCAGAGATGACATATTGAGCAGATGATGTCAAATAAAAAAATAATTTTAAAATATTTTGTTCTCTCTTAAAAATCTTTAGTTGTTTAATAAAAGATTCTTATAGTTGTAGTGTTACTTTATGTATGTATGTATGTATGTATGTAGTGCACATGGTTTAAGATAAACGAATCGCATATTTTTATAATGATACAGCACAAGCTCTGTTCTTTTACTCTTAGATGTACAATTTAAGACAAAAGACTCTGTGTGTGTTAGCTTACATTATTTTTTTGCCTTGATTGTATCTAGATTGTACCTAGCGCGTAGTGGCGGTCTAAGAATATCTACTACCCCCATATCGTCCCGTAGGTATTGTGAGAGGCGACACAGAGAAACAAATCAGTACTACCCAGTAAAACCAGGCAGTAGTATCTTTTTGATAAATATCCCCCCTATGAGGTAATCTATGGGGGAGGCCTATGGCCAGCAGTGGACTTAATAGGTTCTAACGGTGACAATAACTATTGAGATTAACCTAGTATTCAATAACATACCCAGTTCTTGGTTACTTTCATTGCTTACGACTTGCAGAACTGAATTGACGAATATCGTTCAAAATGTCCGAAAACACGACGCAGCGAAATGTTAGCACACGATAAATGCAATTCATCCGAACCCCTGCATTATGAGGATCGCCGCATTCGTAACAAAGCATCGGAGAGCTCTAATAAAGTACTCCAGCGAACGTACGCAGTTATTACAGGGATAATCACATCGCCCGGTCTAAAACCGTTTATAACCGGTGAAACTGCACAGACGTATAAATCACCAGCAGTTTTCAGTGATAGCGACTTTGATTGCAATGGCAGATAAAGCAGGGTGGCTACATTAACCCTTATGTGTTGGACTTGATTTAAAAATTAAAATGTTATTAAAGGTTCTGTTTAGGACTTTGTGTATAGGAGTTTAACGGTAGCAACAATAAAGTGTATAATAATGTAAAGATATAAAAACTATTTCTTATATTTACGCAAACACTATACATTTAATAAAACTATTTATACGGATTCTATCGCGTTTAATTTATTTATTTTTACTTCCCGACGTTTCGGATGCTTTGCAGCACCCATGGTCACGGGAAGAATAAGATGTTTAACGTCTCAATGTCATAGTTAGTTTAGTTTTTGAATAATTATGTTTGGTACGATCTACACAGAACGAGCTTACAGTAAGTATCTTGAAGTCTTGTTAATTATAGGATCCCAAGCGGATTGCAGCACCCATCCATTTTCTCTATTGAAATTAGGATGTTTTTTAATTTCAATAGCCTCGCGTATCGTCCTTGGTAGGATTCGGTGTTCTGTTGTAAGAATTTTTGGTCTATCAAATCGGATGTAAGGGGGGGTAGTCATCTCGAAGCGTCGGTGCTTCACGTTCATTTGGGCGGTCGATTCATTTAAATTATTACCAGTGTGCTTATCGTAAGTTTACTACTCAACAAAGGCTTCCTCCCCCATTGGTCGCGAACCACAAAGCACGAACTTGAGCAGCTAACATGTATCAAGTTTGCGCTTGACCATGCAAGGTATTTGTCGGTTCTTTTCCGCTGCTGACTCAATACCGTAGTTTTAATTTCTAGTATATAATATACATACATTAATCATATAACAACAAAACTAAATATTACCTTCATAAATCAAAACCAAATCATTCACAATTAGCGTATATTTACTCGTTCCAACTCTGTAACGTAGACATGAAGTAGGGTGTCTAAATGATTCCGCCTTATAATTAAGGAAATTTGAAAACCAACATCAAATGGGAGTCTGAACCTCGCTTGTTACAATCTGATACGGTAGTGGCAGAGGTCGGGAGGGGAGGGTTATTCATTAATCAACTGAGTGACAGTTCGCGAGCACGCCACATGCTCCTCTGTAGATTATACCCCATTACTTCCAGTTGTTTGGTTACTCTATCTCGTGATTGTTTGTAAATTTTCCCTATGTGCGGGTAGGTCATTTGTATAAATTATTTGTTTAGAACTTTTCAAAGATTGTATTGGTTTATTTGTTTTTTAATTCTTCTTTTTATTGATATATATTATGTTAATCTTAATTAAAACATAATATTAATCGAATTTTATCTGATGAATTAATAGTTGCTAATGGAGTTCGAAGTATGCATTTCTTCCCGATCTTGCGCTTTGTATTATATAAATTACATTTTTTTTAATTACAGAATAGGTAGTGCTTAGTTCTAATATAAAGTAATTTTGTACTAAAGTCATCCCTTACTATAAACTTTTTGATGCCTGGTAGAAGCCAGGCTTCAGCTGTTGCACTATGAATTGATTAGCTCGACCGGAGAAGAAGCACGCTCTCGAAAGTTACCACTTTAAAATAGTGTTTCGTATGGTGAGGTACCGAAGCATTGCGACTTGCTCTTTAGGGGTTAAATTTAATTGTTGTAGGTGTCTCTGTGCCACGGTTGTGAGCTTATTCAGCGTTATTTATATATAAAATAACGCTGAATAAGCATTGAATATAATTCAGCAAATCGATCTAAACAAGCTGAAGCGTCCTAGAGATACATCCAATTGGCCGTCAAAAGGTTGTGGAATGATACTCTAATAATAATTTCTCCGCAAATCCTCGATTGCTCACAAAGGTTAATTAAATTAGGATTCCGTGTGTATTTAGGCCTATCGGTTTATCAAATGACCCGCCTTAGGCCTTCGCCTTGGCTCTCGACCAGGAATTTGTATGATTTAATATCGTCTTAATAATAAGATGATATTATACTAAATTACATTATTAATTTATGAAATATATTTCTTTTATTAAAATCAAATATTAAAACATTTTTTTACGTGGTAGAGCCATACTGCAGTTATATTAGTAGTATAGTTGTAGCACGAATGGGTCGGCTCGACCGGGGAAGGACCACGCTCTCACAGAATACCAGCGTGAAATAGTAGCTTAATGCTGCTGTGTTTCGTATGGTGAGTGTAGAGAACCGGAGACCCTTTTTACTGGAAACGAGGCATTCCATCTAAGTCCTCACGGGTGACAACGCATCTGCATTTTGATTTTTAATGGAGGATAGATGTAGATGTCTATGGGCCGCAGCAACCACTTACCATCAGGTGGACTGTGTGCTCGTTTGTCACCCTATTCTATAAAAAAAAAACTATAATAAAAATATCGCCTTCAAATATAAATTGTTTCTTTAAATTCCTTTGAAGAAATTTGAAATCGAACATGGAAGCGTAAGGTTGAAAGATTTTCAGAAAAACAATTCAGGCTTCGATTTCGGTCAAACTATCTTGACTAAAAGCTTTTAAATAACTGATCATGATGAGATCATGATGAGCAGCAGTTAGTAGAATGTTGACACAATCCGATGTAATTAGCGTCAGAATAATAACAGACAATCCATCATAAATTTCAAAGACGACAACGCCACTTGTTCGACACAAAACACAAAAGTTGGTTCGACATGTCCACTGACTGTATTAGCCAAGTATCATTAAGTGATGGTTAACTTATTTTTCACTTTCATGCTTAAAAACGATCAACAGACGTAAGAAGCTTTGTCATTTTTCACATAAGAAATATTTGAATATAATCGAGCATTTTTAACGAGCAACCGAATGACCGAATATTTTTGTAATGCCCACTAAAAACCTAATTTGTCTTATTAGACTTTCTGATTATACATAAGTATAGTCGGTACTTTACGAACAAGATATCAGAAAATTAACTTGCAATTATTTTTAGAATAATTTGCACTGTTCCAAAAAACAAAGGGAACAAACAGTAACAGATTACTAAAATTTTAAGATAAAAATTATTAGTATCCTAAGGTTCATAAATCTATATAATCAATGTATAATAATATTAATAATGCTTTGTGGTCATAAAACGGTGTACAGAAACCTATGAAGTTCCTGACTTTAAAGACATAACCTGTCATATAGGAATCAGTGTCCTTTCCTAAATTAAATTAATAAAACGAAAACAGATACGCATTACTAAACGTTATTACTTTAAAATATGCTTAGTCAAAGCATCTGAACATGTTTTGAAATTTCATGAAAGGCATAGAGGACATGTTAGGTAATATCATGAACCTACTTGCTTTAAGTTACAATTTGCCACGGTAGTGGCAGCTGATGCAAAGTGAAACAGTGGCGACCGAATGCTATAATGAAAGGCCCGGGTCACTCAGTCGCAGCGAGGGATGGCTCAAAACGTCCATTAGCGGCAGCCGAATGCATTTATACCAACGACTAATTATAGGGGGGTGAGTGCACGTTAAGTTTCGGGGGAAAGCGCTGATTTCCTTTTGTCTCGATTCCGCATTAAATAGGTGTAACTTGGGGGTCATTAATGCGTTGATACGTATAAGAATAATGGATTTTCTACGTACGAAAGTAATCGATTGCTCGATATTCTAAGTTTAATTCAAGTTGAAGCACAATAAAACCAAAGGGGATGTTTATTTTTATATAATGATTTATGACATAACGTTAATGATGAAATATTTACACGCATACTTTACAGCGAATAAAAGTAATTTTACGAATTTTATAACGTTTTATATAACTTATTTAACTTATTTTTAATTCCCGACGTTTCGGGTGCTTTGTAAATTATAATTCCGTGGCATTAGCGTCCGTTGCGCGTGATTAGGTATCCGTTATTTTTAATTTCCGAAAAATCAAATTATATTAAACGCGATAAAATCCATAAAGTTATTGTTATTCAATATATTCTTATTTTTGAAATGGTATATATATATATATATATATATATATATATACATATATATATATATATATATTTATTATTTTTAGTAGTAAATAAGAAAGGAATTTAGGATATTGTAAAAGTTCGTTTTGCGCATGATTACTACGCGTCGCTTGTAAGTTGTCGTCACATAATTTTTATAGAAGTAGACGGTACGATATTAGCGCATCTGACGTTAGTTGAAAGTTTGTGGCCATACTACGTGCCACGTTGACAACTAGTTAACGTTAGTTGCACGCTACGTGTTACGACGATAACGTATTTGTCATTATTTGCACACTAGTGGCCATGCTACGCGACACGACGATAACGTATTTGTCGTTATTTGCACACTAGTGGCCATGCTACGCGACACGTCGATAACGTATTTGTCGTTATTTGCACACTAGTGGCCATGCTACGCGACACGTCGATAACGTATTTATCGTTAATTGCACACTAGTGGCCATGCTACGCGACACGTCGATAACGTATTTATCGTTATTTGCACACTAGTGGCCATGCTACGCGACACGTCGATAACGTATTTGTCGTTAGTTGCACACTAGTTGTCATGCTGCGCTTCACATCGAAAACTTACTTGATGTTAATTGCACGCTAGCGACCATGCTGTGCCATACAAGGAAAAAGCTTTCAAATTTTAATAGAAGCAAACAACACGATACGTGGATGACGCGTTTGACGTTAATAGCACGCTGATGTGGATTGATCATGTGAAAAAGGGTCTAAATATTAAAATAAATAATATCTGCCGTATAATATATTTAAATGGTTTATGGTAAAGCTACGCTGCAGCGCATTACGGTTTCTGCACGAATAGGTCTGCTCGACCGAGGCAGCACCATATTCGCAGAGAATACCAGCGTGATATAACAGCTTAACGCTATTTTTCATATGGTGAATGACGAGAACTGGACTGAACCGGTTTGTTATAACTTCACTTCTAAGAAAAATAGATAAAGGTAATAAAATGTTTTTACTGGTTTTTAATCTACAATTCAAAATACTGTTCTATATATTCTTTACTTAGAAACAATTTAATAGCGTTTCGGAGAACTTTCCTCTGAGAAATCTAATTGCTTACCTATTATTATAAATACTAAGAAAATGTTTTCAGTCGGTAGATTTCTTTCTGATATTTATTGTGACCTCTCCATTTAAACGGGTATATATTTATTTATTTATTTATTCATTAATTCATTACAGCCTATCAAAAATCCACTGCTGAAGATAGGCCTCCTCATAAGAAAGGTTTTTACCATAACTCTTGGCAGGTGGTTTTAAGTAGTTATAAGGAATATGTTGATGTCATCTTCTATATGAGGTTTCCTCTGCCACTTCTGACATCCATATGATGAAAAGGTGGAGTGATTATTATTAGGTCGCTACAAAACAAACTTAAAATGTTATATTAGTCATGTGAAATCATCGAACATTTCCAATATTCATCAATTTATTTTATTCAGCTGAAACTAAAACCATTCCATAACCAGTTTTCTCTAATTTTAAAATTACAAACGTTTTTAATCTACAATTCAAAATACTGTTCTATATATTCTTTACTTAGAAACAATTTAATAGCGTTTCGGAGAACTTTCCTCTGAGAAATCTAATTGCTTACCTATTATTATAAATACTAAGAAAATGTTTTCAGTCGGTAGATTTCTTTCTGATATTTATTGTGACCTCTCCATTTAAACGGGTATATATTTATTTATTTATTTATTCATTAATTCATTACAGCCTATCAAAATCCACTGCTGAAGATAGGCCTCCTCATAAGAAAGGTTTTTACCATAACTCTTGGCAGGTAGTTTTAAGTAGTTATAAGGAATATGTTGATGTCATCTTCTATATGAGGTTTCCTCTGCCACTTCTGACATCCATATGATGAAAAGGTGGAGTGATTATTATTAGGTCGCTACAAAACAAACTTAAAATGTTATATTAGTCATGTGAAATCATCGAACATTTCCAATATTCATCAATTTATTTTATTCAGCTGAAACTAAAACCATTCCATAACCAGTTTTCGTTAAAATATCCGCGACGTACATTTATAACGAAACCTAAATAGAATTCACTAATATCCGAGTTGGGCTGAATCTAATTGCTTACCTATTATTATAAATACTAAGAAAATGTTTTCAGTCGGTAGATTTCTTTTTGATATTTATTGTGACCTCTCCATTTAAACGGGGATATATTTATTTATTTATTCATTCATTCATTCATTCATTACAGCCTATCAAACATCCACTGCTGAAGATGGGCCTCCTCATAAGAAAGGTTTTAACCATAACTCTTGACAGGTGGTTTTAAGTAGTTATAAGGAATATGTTGATGTCATCTTCTATATGAGGTTTCCTCTGCCACTTCTGACATCCATATGATGAAAAGGTGGAGTGATTATTATTAGGCCGCTACAAAACAAACTTAAAATGTTATATTAGTCATGTGAAATCATCGAACATTTCCAATATTCATCAATTTATTTTATTCAGCTGAAACTAAAACCATTCCATTACCAGTTTTCGTTAAAATATCCGCGACGTACATTTATAACGAAACCTAAATAGAATTCACTAATATCCGAGTTAGGCTGAATAAATGTGTTTGCATTGGCACATTATATTGGAATGCTTTTATGCTGAACTAATTAAGTACATCGGGGGTGATATGAGAAATGCTCTTAGCTTGCTTACATCTGTCAATGGCTTGCGCTAAGTCGATTTATTAGATTATTCTTGAAACGCCTATTTACAGTACGACTCGTGTTACAGTTGAGGTGTTCTTCTTATACTTAACGTCGCTCCGAACATATTATTTGCTGGGTATATTGGCTTTCCACAGAAGAGAGGTTTCTGTATAAGTACATATGCGTACGTTTTAATTTCACAAAACGCGTTATTAAATTGTAATCTGTGGGTTTTGATAATTAAAAAAATCATATGAGCATTTTTTATTTATAGATGATAGATGTAGTTGTCTATAGGTCATGGAATTCACTTACCATCAGGTCTGAATAATTGTTAGTCACTTTTATATGTATAAAATAAAACAACATAGGCATAGGCATTTGTCGGTTATGATCTATACAAATATTTCTTTTCGAAATCGCTGAACAAACAATAAGAATTTATAAAATTTCCTTATAATTATCATCACGTAAGTTACTGTTTATTAATTTACAATTCATAAGTTATCCCGTCGTCGTACACAACAAAAGCACCCTGTATAAAGTTGGCACATTTACAACAATCGGTTGTGATGCTCATACATATTAATGTGGCCGGTGACGCGGTGACGCATTGAATGACTCTCACCGGGTTTTCGGTACAGCCTGTGTTTATTTACTGCGCTCGATGCACTCCCAGGCGATTGTGTCGAGGCGCGAAAATAATTTTATAATTTAATTTACGATCATTTTTCTTTTACATCTCCGCGTGAACCGTGTAGTGGCGGTGGAAGAATATCCACTACCCCATATCCTTCCGTAGGTATCATAAAAAGCGACAGGGGTAAACAAATCAGAAGATGGGCAAAATTAAAAAAAAAAACTGCAGTTGCTAACCCGCTTGCCAAGCGTGGCAACTATGGCAAATGTAATCCATGGGAGGCCTATGTTCAGCAGTGGACCTTAATAGATTGTAACAGTAACGGTTACATTTCAGCGTAAGAAAATCCACTACCCAGTATCATCTCAGCAATGGAACTTTGATAGACTGTAATGAGTAAAGGAATGAACGATAAAATTATAACCTACCTAGTAATTATTTATTAAGATCAAATACATTTTCAGAATCTCACTGAGAGACTGTTGCAGACAGACCTATTTATGAAACTACCCGCAAAAAGCTCCCTATACACCTATTTTATCGTTTTGAGACATTGCTCTACAGTTATGACGCCAAATTTATTTATAGCAATCATAATATATTTAAAATTATTATAATTTAAACTAAAGTAACCTTCCTAATTTCCGTTAATGTAATGTAAATGAATAAGTAATAATTCTACAATTATTTAAGGGAGCAAGAATTTAAAATAGTTCGCAAATTTATTGTCCATCACTTTTTAAAATTACAAACGTATTATGAAAAAAAAAAGTATACAAATAGAACCTAAACAACAGTAACCTTAAAAAATGAAAATTAATTTCCTGCTTACCGTCACGTTTCTTATTTCTAAATATAAATAAGAGAAGCGCTAAGGCTTAGCGGCTGTCGACCGTCGTGTCCTTTCTTCATAATATCGTCGCGTTGTTGACACCACGCGCTTTATTCAGCCGCCATTTTGCGAGGACCAAAGCGCGGGAAGCTCTCTGACATGGCGTCGAAAATAATTAGATTTTGTCAGTATTCTTCGTCTCGGTTCATTTCTGTATGTTTCGTTAATTATTTCTCCGTGAATTTCATAGCGTGTCTTACGCGTTTTTCTTGTTTATATTTCGGCTAAGTGGGCTTTTGTTATGCTAAGTATCGCTAAATAGAAGCAAAGGCAACGTTGTTTCTTTTGTAATATTTACGAAAAATTTCTTTATTTTTCGTCCGTAACGTTAAGAGCAGGCCTATTTTATTTATGACAAATTTGGTATTGGGGATTAAAAGATGTGACTTTCAACCACACCACCACTCCACCACTTGACTCTATTTTCTACAAACTCTGTAATAACGCCAAATTGATTCGAACCTATGACCATAAGTAATACCTAACCATGATCAGAAGTAATTGTAAAGGTATTTTATAGGTCTGTATTGTATTGTGAAGGTCGTAACTGCCACTAGACCAAGGCAGTCAACAAGTACAATAACATTTATTATAGTAATATGAGGTGTAAGCCAACACTTTTGCATGCGGTACATCTTGCCAATTACCGAACTAGACTTTGGAACTGACAACGGCTTATCATATCGGTGCTTACCGACGTGTCTACATTATAATGAGTATTGATAAACTTGTAGAAACTCACTTTTTATAAAATACAAATGACAAGAGAGCACACAGCCCACTTTAATTGTAAGTCGATATTGTGGCCATTGACTTCTACATCTATCCTCGGTTAGGAATCCCAATGCAGGGGCGTCGTAATCCCTGAGGACTAAATAGAATGCCTCCTATCGAGTAAAAAGGGTCTCTGGTTCTTTACACTCACCATACGTAACACAGCAGCATTGAGCTGTAATTTTACGCTGGTATTCCGTGAGAGCGCGATACTACCCTTATCGAGCAGACCCATTCTTGCTACAACCATCATATATGCAACTGCAGCGTGGTTCCTCATCATATATGTAGTTGAATCTCTTAATTCATGCAGTTTAAATAGAACCTTATCCAGCTGTAGATTCATAGAGGCTGTAAAGTCGAGAAACCTAAAGAAATATTCTATTATTCCATCAGCAGAAGCTTGAGCACCCTCCAACGTCTAAATTGATATTAATTGTGTTACAAGCTTCAACTAGCTCACCCCGTGTTTTTACGAGTAATAAACCATTTGTGCAATGCCTCTACTATTTTGAACTCTATTTACTTGAACACTCTGACGTAGAGTACATTGAGTAACCTAGTCGTATTTCGCTTTGTCTCTCGGGCATGCCAAATTTAATCAAATGCATTTGAAACACAAATTGTGGACGGCAAAATCCCACCGCTGTATTTATATTAATTTCTCTTGTCAACAAAACGCGGGAAAATTAAGGGTGCCATCTTGTAATTTATGTTTCATCGTGTACATGCAAATTAGCGTTATTTTTTACGTGGGGGTTCGGAAAGCTGTTTTATTGCCGTGGGATCTATTTTTTAGAAATATATAATTTTTAAGAAGAGGTCACACAATCATTTTTCAATTTTTATCCGCAGGTGGCTTCCAATAAACGATAGTGACGACCTGCCAGGAAACGTAGAAAGTCCATGGGGTGCAGGTGGCTCAAAACCGTTGTTTGGACAATGTTCATCTGTAAACTTGTGATGGAAACTTATATATAATTACATAATAATTTGACACACTTGCTGCCACCTTATTTATTTATTTACTTATTGTATCACTATTGCAAACACCTTCAACTAGGAGTTAGAAAGGTCCGTCCCTTAATTTAAATTAAAAAGTCCGAAATGCTTTGTGGTATTTCTTTTTTTTTATAGGATATTGTGACAAACGAGCACACAGTCCACCTGATGGTAAGTGGTTGCTTTGGCCCATAGCTATTTTCATCTATCCTCGATTACGAATCAAAATGCGAACGCGTTATCACCCGTAAGGACTAAGATGGAATGCCTCGTTTCCAGTAATAAGGGTCTCCGGTTGTCTTCACTCACCATACAATACACAGCAGCATTATGCTACTATTTCACGCTGGTATTCTGTGAGAGCGTGGTCCTTCCCCGGTCGAGCCTAACCATTCGTGCCTCAGTTATACTACTAATATAACTGCAGCATGGCTCAACCACGTATGTCAACCTACTACTCACTCTTACGTCACCAACACACAGCCATATTCTTTACATAAATATAGTTAATAGTTTTGCACTTTGCGAAAATTAATCTTATTAAGTAAAAACACGACTTTCGATTTGCCAAAACTTTCTCACTCCTTCTCTGTCTCTGTCTATAAAACTATTATAATTGGAAAAGTTTACTCATTATTTTTTCGGCAGAGTTGTTTTCGAGGACGCGTACGTGCAAACTAGACACCTATTTTGTTGCCAGCAATTATCTCGTTTTGCGCAATAGTTATGTGATATTTTTTCCTATTTTAGTTTTTTTTAACCTGTTATAAACCAGTTACTGTTACAGCATATTTAAGTCCACTGCTGAATATAGGCCTAATAGGGTGGATATTTGACATTGTTACCACGCTTGGCAAGCGAATTGGCAACTGTAGTTTTTATTTTATTTTAGTCGTTACAAAGAAGCTTATCTCCTGATATTTTTCCCTCTGTCGTCTCTTACAATACCCACGGGATGATATGTGGCAGTCAATATAGCCACTACACGGTAAACTACATTTACCGTCAGATATTCTCTATAAGGATTTTTTTTTGGTCAAGCAGAGAAAGAGGAAAATATGGGTGCAAAGTAAGCAAGTACAATAAACGAATATTTCTGTCCCTATCAAAAGTCTCTTTACTCATGCCTTGTTAAAAATTCTTGCGTTTACTTATTAATCAAAATCTTATATCTTAAGTTTGTTTTATAAAATAGAGGCAAAAACTAACTAACAGCCCGTCTGATGAAATAGAAACAGATTTTTTTTTCAATATAGATTTATAAATAACTTAATGGTACAAGCTACTGCAGTTAATGCATACCTGCAACGAACTTCTAATAATGACGACGTCATCATCATCATCATCATTACAGCCCTTCACAAGTCCACTGCTGAACATAGGCCTCCCCCAAGTAATGCCACAAAGCACGGTCCTGAGCCACCTGCATCCATCGACTTCCTGCATGTCTTACCAGGTCGTCACTCCATCTAGTGGGGGGTCGCCCTACACTACGCCTACCGGTACGAGGCTGCCACTCGAGAACCTTTCTTCCCCATCGGTTATCGGTTCTTCGAGCTATATGGCCGGCCCATTGCCACTTCAGCTTACTAATCCGTTGGGCTATGTCGGTCACTCTGGTTTTACTGCGGATATCCTCATTTCTGAGTCTATCACGCAGAGAAACTCCGAAATGACGACGACAGATGAATTTTTTACCTTTGAGGACTATGACTACCTCACAGCCTATAATAAACCTGGCCCTCGTTACCTTTTAGATTTAAACACAGCAGTGCACACACTGCTATTTGGCCAAAGAAATAATGAGTGGTATCTTCCCAGACTGACTCCTAAGCCTAAGGTGCAGTCCTACTACTCTTTCCCTATGAAAAGCAAAGAAAACACACCTTATAATGCTTATACACCTTGTCCAGCGGAAGATCTCCCCTTTTTCTTCGACGGACAAAATTGTGCCCCGATGTGACTTAATTTCGTCTCGCTTGTGTTGCGAATACAGCGCCGCCACGTTTCCTTTCCCTTCCTCTAACATTTATCTGGAGAATCCCTAGTTGTATTCCGGTGTGAAGGGTAGACGAACCAGATTAGTTACAAGCTGTATGCCATTTGTGACTTTATTTTTTTGAAATCACCAGTAAAGTGTCCATGTACCCTCCAACTCTCTTTTTTTAACGAACACTATACACAAGAAAAAGATTACCTGATACACGCCCGCACATCTTTGTAGCCACTGATTCATAGTACTTTCGTACAAAAACATATACCACTCATTAGCAACATATTTCTATGAAATTATCATCACGTGAACTTCAGTTCATATTATGTTATCCTAATATAACAAAAAAGAGTGCCTACCTTTGCACTTTGTTTATTGATATTAATTAATATTGTTTTTTATTTCTGTTATGTAGGTATTAATTTTTTTGTTATTATTTAAATATAATTTTTGATGTATTAATAATTATTTACTCATTGATATAATATTTAATAATAAAATTATACTTTTCGTCGGTATTGAATTACAAATGAAATAAATAGAAGCAAATTTAAGTATGATGTCTGAAAATTGTGTAGGTATTTTATGTATATATAACACATGCTCTCGAATTACTTAATGTCAGTTGCTGCCTTCATAAATGCGGAAACTGCTTAAACGAAACGGTCTATAGATTTGACTGAACCTTACTTCCATCCGAAAAAAGATCTGAGTTGGGTTAACCTCAAATCACGCCGAAAAAAGTTTCGAACTGTATATTCATAAGTGACAAAGGTTATACTTTATAATATCACTCTAACCTACTTTCAAATATCATGACATTTTTGATGCGTTCAATGTGTGCCCGACATTTTGCAAAGGTCGAGTATATAAATAAGAGGTCCTAATGGGATCAAATAAACATTTCAAAAATGACAAAATTAAATGTTAATAATGATATAGTATGAATAATACATATAGGCTGTAATAGATGGATGAAAAAAACGAACAAAAAATGGCAACATGGCAGTCGTAGACATAGATTGTATCGTAAAAACGTTTACGTGGTGGAGTCATGCTGCAGTTATATTAGTAGTATAGTTGTATTACGAATGGGTCGGCTCGACCGAGGAAGGACCACGCTCTCACAGAATACCAGTGTAAAATAGCAGCTTAATACAGCTGTGTTTCGTATGGTGAGTGTAGAGAGCCGGAGACCCTTTTTACTGGAAACGAGGCATTCCATCTTGGTCCTCATGGGTGACAACGCATCTGCATGTTGATTCGTAATCGAGGATAGATGTAGATGTCTATGGGCCACAGCAACCACTTACCATCAGGTGGGCTGTACGCTCGTTTGTCACCCTATCCTATAAAAAAATATTTGATCTTGTGTCTTAGAATTAATCTCGCCCGAAAACCTCTACGATATTAACTAATTGAGTCAAATAAACCACTAATGAAATTGATCTTAAATTAATAACCAAAACGAAGTAAAGCAAAGATTAAATTTCAAAACTCCACTGATATAACACAACTGCACTTTAAAAAAAACTCTTTGCTAGACAACTCGCAGCGATCTGTGCCCGATCGGGTTTCTAACGCGCTGATATTAGAAATCTTGAACGCTTGGCTATCACCAACATGTACATCAAGTTCGAGTATATCGCTTCAGTGTGTGTCCCACACCGCAGGGGTCGTTTTTAGCGTTTTTTTTTAATACAACTGAAGAAGCAAATCAACTTACAACTTAACTTAACCAATGGTTACTGCAGTCCATGGACAGCTATAGCCAATTTTAAACAAAGGAGGTTGTTGATGAGACCTCTAAGGACTAAGATGGTATGCCTCACAGCTCGTAATTATACTGGCTTTCTCGTCTCTTTTTTCATCTCTCTTTCGATCTGAAGGGCATACTCTTCGGATCGAAAAACGCACGCGCAGCTATAGCATCAGAATCAGATGAGAGGGTAGTATCTAACCAAACGTAGTCCTACTATCTCGCTTACGAAAATACCTTGTAAAAACTGCACTCCTTGTTTAAAGGTTAGTATATATTTTTTTTAATTTAAATAAAATAGAAAAAGAATATCATAATTATTGTTATTTTGATTAGGTTTTTTTTTTTGTTATAACTACTACAATAAACTGAAGTTTTACTACGAGTATATTTAAGGCTCGGATAGACATATTTCTCGTCTTATTTCAAAATGTGGTTTATTAAAAGTCTCTGAAAAAAGAAAACTATTTTTCATTAAAGAAGTCCTTTAGCGTTGGCGCCACAATCTTAGCGTTTGACGTTTGCTGTCAAATTCCATATTTTATATTTTAATTTTATATTTCCCACGGAACTTTTTTAAACATACTGAAGTTTAAATATGAGACTAATCATTATAAACTACTTTTTAACTGACTTCAAAAAAGGCGGAGGTTCTCAATTCGGCTGTATTTTTATGTATGTGTGTTACCTAAGTTTCTAGGTGAACCGGTTTTAATGATTCGTTTTTTTATACGTGATAGAGCAACGCTGCAGTTATATTATGGTTGTCGCACGAATGGGTCGGCTCGACAGGAGAAAGTACACACTCTCACAGAATACCAGCGTAAAATGGCATCTTAATACTGCTGTGTTTCGTATAGTGAGTGTAGAGATCCGGAGACCTTTTTTACTGGAAACGAGGCATTCCATCTCATCATTTACCAGGGGTGACAACGCATCTCCGTTTTGATTCTTAATTGAGGATAAATGTAGATATGTATTGACCGCAGTGTCCACTTACCAACTGGTGGACTGTGTGCTCGTTTGTCACCCTTATATTACTAAAAAAAATTTGAAAGCGGGTGCTTATCATGTGGTCCCATACAAATTGATAAAGATCTGATCAGTTGTTTCCTAGTTATCCTTAATAATGCGTATTTAATTGACTTCGACTGCATTGATGATGTTCTCATTTTATTTATACTGGATTCGGTTGTACAAATTTTTTAATTTTACCTTTTGTTGTAACACAACAGTTTTGTGGAGTTTTCTTTAGAACTCTTTAAGGAGTACAATTACACCATATATTATTATTTTAGTATAACTCTACTACTAATAATAGAATCATGTGGGTATCATGAGGATATATATATATATATATATATATATATATATATATATATATATATATATATATATATATATATATATATATAATGTATGTATTTAGGAAAGATATGTTCATCTGCTATTATTAACAGCCCTGGTCTATAATTCAACATAGACCCTAAGGGGACTATAGATGGAGCAGCATGTGGGAAGTCGGTGAATGCAGTGGTTCAGAGCTGAAGGTTGCGAAAACTTTTGGTGAATCGCTTAGTCTGTGCTGACTTATTCATGGACTGCAAAATTGGCGATGATGATAAATTTGTGTCCTAAAAACTAATAAGGACGTAGATCTGTTTAATAAAGTTTGCAAAGTTTAATTGCAATCAGTATCGCGATCATCCTTACAGCCCCTCTAAAACCACTGCTGAACATAGGCCACCTGCATACATCGGCTTCATGTATGACTTACCATGTCGTCACTCCATCTATGAGGACCGCCTTACACTTCGTCGGTACGATATCTTTATAATATATAAAGTTCCGGCGCGTTTGTTCGTATGTTCGTCTCTTTGATTTTCATAAAAAAAATTATGGGGTATTTATGGAGTCACTAGGATCGTTCTAAGGTATTTTTAGTACCCTGTAGGTGCGGCTGTTGTCGAGAAATCAACCTTGCGAAGGCATTTCCGATATTAAACGATATATTAATTAAATATTCAATATTTTATTTTATAATAACAGGCTTTGTTAATTTATTTGCAAATTTCCATAGCTATTTCGAATATCTCAAACCAGCGTAGGCATCTGAAGTCTGCGGTTTTTCCGACACATGACATTTTATTTATCTATCGCATATATAATTCCATCGCGAACATTACATAATTTAATCGACGCCCCGCGAACATCGTAGTAACGAGATGGATTTCAAAACCCACCCGATTTGAATCCACGTCGATAATCAAAGATACACCGCGACCATTTTATTTATACCTTCCCCAGCGCTCGAAATTATTGGCGTCCATGGAATGGGAGGGGTAAGATGAATGTGTAGTCAGGGATCTCGTCTGTTTGGACAGTTATATTTCCGTCCCGGCGTCTGCTAGGGAGATGGAACAACGTGGCGTGAATAATAAGAGGTTAGCGGAGACATTCCGTTATATTTGAGAATATCATAGTGAATTTGTTGGTTGAACGCTTCGTGCATTTTGTTTATCAAAAAGGTTTTAAACTTTTGGATGACATGAAATAGAATTTTATATTTCTATTAAACAATACACATATAGCATTAACGAAAAAATATTTATATTTGGGTTATAGCTATTGTTAAATACTTAATTACAATTTGTAATGCAAGCTTTAAAAGCGAGTTTCTGTAAATCCAGAACTTGTTTTTTTATGGAATTAGGTTGACAAACGAGCACACATTCCACCTGGAGGTAAGTGGATGCTACACATAAACATTTACGTTTAACCTCGATTAAGGATCAAAATGCAAATGCGTTGTCACCCCTGAGGGCTAAGATGGAATCCCTCGATTCCATTAAAACAGGTCTCCGGTTCTCTATACTCACCATACGAAACACAGCAGTTTTTAAGATGCTATTTTACGCTCGTATTCTGTGAGAGCGTAGTCCTTCCTCGGTCGAGCCGACCCTATTGTGCTCAACCATAATTATAGCGTGGCTAGGCGCGGCATAATATAGCCACGTATAAATATATATTCTACTTACACAATTTCTACATGCTACGTATCGTATATTTTCTTGCGATTGCCTAACAAATACTCGCCATTGTATCTAATACAAATTGGTTCGATATAGTAAATTAATTCATGATCCTTGACATCATTATTTTGGCGATATTTTCAATACTATCGGATATAATTATTTTTATGGAATAAACGAATGCAGAATACGGTAATGCCTATTAAATGCCAACGAGAGGAGACTTGTGGCTGGACATAATTCTGCTCTCATTGTTAAAAAAGTAATGAAGCAGAAAGATTTGCTACAATGTTTTGGTGAATGTCCGCCTACTTAACCTGCCTACCTGCTTACAAAATATTCTATATATTTCTAATCTTTATGTTCTCTTCATTCTTTTCTTCATTTTTTATACTTGGACAGGCTGGTTGCTGTTATTTTACATTAACAGATATTCAAGTCTTATAAACCAGTTAAAATTGACATTACTAATTTTTAGCTTTTTTTAATAGCTGTGTGTCTATGTGACCGTGTTCGACCTAGTCAAAGTCGGATATTTTCAATATACTTGTAATTGCTAGTATTCCCGCTATCGCCCGTAAATTGGACTACAATGTTAGTGTAGACGTAATTCAGTGGGACAAGATGGAAACGCAGAACTGATTGCGGATAAGGTGGTGAGTAGGGGCTCTAATTAGTCAAGTGAACCTAACTCGGGATAGTAGCTAATTCCGTGTACGTGCTACAATTTCCTTAATAAATGACACTGCTTTAATTTTAACTACATTTGGGCTGATATTGAATATGGTTACTGTCATGAAGTAAAAGATACAAGTATAAGATATAAGTATAAAATATAAGTAGTTGTCTTAAAACATCAAAGTGAACGAGGCAAACAGTCCACATTTTATGCCTCGTAGAACCGAAGTGCTGTGGGAAAAAAGGTTTTCCTGGGCTCGTATCGATAGAGCGATATTGCACTAGATTAAATGATGAATTGATATAAAAGGAAGATGAAAGTAGCTCAATAAGTGTATTATTCGAGAGACCACCAAAGAACAAGTAGTGACTTGTTCTTTGGTGGTCTCTCGATACAGTTCTTGTTCCTTATTTGACATGAAATCTTGATGGGATGTGATAAATGTTGAACTGCGTACAGAATCTTTCGGTCGATGGGCCACAGCATCCATCTATCATCAGGTTAACTGTTTGCTCGTTCGTCACACTTATTCTATAACAAAACGGGTTTCAATTCCTTGTATATGTATGTAGATTTTAATAGTCTACATATATATTGGTAATTTTAGTGTTTTATATTAATATTTCGAAAGTCTATATGAATTTTCACTACCTCGTTTTTTTTCTAATCCCGATCCCAGACTAGAATAACGGGTCTGTTCATAATCAGTTATAAGATTTTTCAGTCGAGAAATTCTCAGTAGAAGCGCGAAGTCAGTTGGCGGTGTGTCACCCCCGTGCCTCGAAAAGAACGTAAATCGGACTGTGAGAGTCAGGGAATAGAGTGTGCATCTGTGTTTACACACACAGTCGTTTTTTTTCTGTACGATAGGGTGACAAACGAGCCCACAGTCCACCTGATGGTAAGTGGTTGCTGCGGCCCATAGACATCTACATCTATCCTCGATTACGAATCAAAATGTAGATGCGTTGTCGCCCGTGAGGACTTAGGTGCAATGCCTCGTTTCCAGTAAAAAGGGTCTCCGGTTCCATACACTCACCATACGAAACACAGCAGTAGTAAGCTACTATTTGACGCTGGTATTCTGTGAGTCGTACACTATAACCTGTCATAAGAAGATGGCCAGTTTCATTCGACACTGTCCGTCGTAACCGAAATCTGATCTGGACGACATTTATACTTTATACACCCGAAGAATACAAAAGTGCAACAAAAATTTTAATATGTCTTTCTACTTATATTAATGGCGATCGGCTACGAACATACCATTTAAATAGTCACAAGTTTACGACAAGAACGTGTAGTTTTTAAACTTTTTCGACGAATAACAATCGGTGGAAGAGTCGAACTAAAAAACAATTTCTTCGTTGTGAAGTAAATTTTTTATGGGGCCATTTAATTGCGTCCTTTCCAAGAAAACGTTTTGTTTCATAAACAAAGCGAGCCCTAGTTGTATTTATTTAGAAGTAGACGATTTTCTTTAAGCCTTTCACTAGATTAAAAGAAAAAAATCTCGTTAACGGAGTTTGTATAATGTTGTTTAAATGAGTGTAATTTGAATTATGAATAATTTGACGACAATGTCTTCTATTATAATTTAAAGTATAAAAATAATCATACAACGTTATATATATGAGAGAGCATAAGGAAAGAGATGGTAGTGCAGTTACCATGCCAACTTCTAAGCGTAACAACTACAGACATTATAGCACACCCTTGGGAGAGATTTGTTCAATAATAAATTAAGATTGTCATCTCTATCAATTAATGCCAAAGAGGCTTTCAATCTTAATTCTCAGGGGTGAAAACGCACCTGATTCTTCGTCGAAGATGGATGTAGAAAATGTAGATGTTTATGACATAGGATTTATGATTCTTAAAATTGAAAAGTGTTTTTAAAATTTTAAAAATTTAAAAGGAATTGTTTGAAGTGACGACAACGGCGTTAGAAACTCTATCAATCCCATATAGTTGTGTAAGTGACGTGAAAGCTGAAAGAAGTCAACTGCCTGTCGCCTTCGGAAAAGTAGAAGAATATTATGACCTCCAATAGATAGTGGCCTCCAGTAACCATACTACGAGTATAATAATAATAAATTGTCCGTCAGACCAAATTTCGGCCACAAGTGCACTCTCTATTCCCTCACTCTCATATCCGATGGGACGGTAAAACGACACGACCGGAGAGAGATCAGGCGCAAGACCAACGGATTTACGTGCTTTCCGAGGCACGGTGGTGAGACACCGCCAATTTCCTGACTTCGGGCAGCTACTGAGAATTTCTTGACAAAAAAACTCAATAATAGATTTTTTGGCCCGACTCGGGATTCGAACCCAGGACCTCATGATCAGCAGTCGCACTACTACAACCACTAGACCAACGAGGCAGTCACTACGAGTATACTATATATAAAAATACACGAGCAAGCGACGGAGAGTAGCGTCGAAGGCGCGAGATGTCTGTGCTATTGCAATCACCAAGCCTCATTCCGAGGAGTTGAGAAGTCGTTCCTGCTACGAAAGACTCAGCCGGTCGATTATTACAGGCTGTTAAAAAGAAAGAGGAATCACACATTTTAAAAGACCTGACACAGCATGTTCTTTAAAGCGACGATTGTGGTATAATATCTTAAGTGCTAAACATAAAAGATAAACGCTAGGGAACAGGTGGATGAACGATCCTAAATCGTCAAGATTTGTTAAAAAAATGTAATACTTCGGTAGCATTAACACACCATAATTAATTGACTGAATCGGAAACGTTGACAAAAGAATATCTATTTAGAGTGATGTCGTATTCCTTTTTATCTGATTTTAATGCATTTACAGTAATTAATCGTTTGAATCTTCAACAAACTTTACTTAAGCTCTTTTACGCCTAGACGTCCTGTAAATTTGAGTGAAGAGACCTCAGCTGAGTTTGTTTAGTAGATCAGTAAATAATGTTCAAACATTATATTTTTGGGAAAGCTTGTGTACAAGACGGCCCAAGTCGATGGCTATCCATTAATAATTTTCTCAGATTGTGAACTGACGCCTCCCACGTGTACTTATATCGTTCAAAGGACAGATACAAATACGAGTGATAAATTCCAGCCGCCATTTTAAACCTTTTATCGGCCCGCTCGGGTTTCAAAGTAACCTGGTTTTTACTATCCAATTAAGCTATTTACACAAAATAAAATTTTGCTTTTAAATTCTCTTACGTATTTGCGTTCCTCTGAGCTATAAATTTAACCTTTGTTTATACTTTTATAAGTATTTTTTTGCAAATGAATCATTTTTATAGGATAAGGGTGACAAACGAGCACATAGTCCACCTGATGATGAGTGGATGCTGTGGTCTACGGACTAAACCATCGTAAGTGGTCTAAAGTTAGCGACTTATTTAAAAATTATAATTTAGTTTTAAAAAAATGGGACAAAAGTTGTTCCGATCTATTTAAGAGAAAAAAATTAACTGTTAAATGCAACAAGGGTGATTTTCCCTTGGAAAACTTATGCTATTTCTTCGCTTATTTCGTAACCGGCTGAGTTGCTGCGACAATGTAAACGAGGCATTGCCGTCGTCATCCAGGTCAATAGTCACTCGTCATAATTGCTCAGCCGCTACGTATATAAGTCTCCTGTAAAACACTCCTTATACACGCACAACTAGAACTGGCTGGTTATTTTTGTGCGATATTTTTAGGATTTTATTGCGATAATAACACTAGAGCACGTAAATATTGAATTTGCATATGTTCGTCGTGAACGCGGATTTTTATTTTCTATTATTTTTTAATGCATGACGAATTAGAATGCTGGTATTGTATTATGCCAGCTTTTATTATACCTTTATTTAAACGAAAGAAAATTAAATATTTGTTTTTTTTTTTGTAGATGAGGGGGAAACGACCATACGGCTCGCCTGATGTTAAGTGACTACCGTCGCCCATGAACAACTGCAACACCGGGGGAATTGCAAATGCATTGCCGGCCTTTTCTTGTAGGTTCCTAAGGCGTATCGTTTCGGAAAAATCTCTAGTGGTAGTCGATTCCACAAGGAAGTTGTGCGAGAAAGAAAACCTCTTTTTAATCACACAGTGGTGGACCGCCAGTCATCTAGAAGGTGTGGGCGGTATCGCGAGTTTTGTCGCGATGTGTGATGGTGAAATTGTGCGGCTGGAATTAGTCCGAACAATTCCTCAGAGGACCCCCGTTGTAGATGCGATAAAATACGCAAAGACATGTAAACCTCTTCCCAGTGCCAGTGAGTCAAGCCGACTGGAAAGAGCTCGGTCGCCGACGATTTGAACGGCTCTGCACTGGATGCGATCAAATGGAAGGAGCTGGCACTGGGGGGCTCCAGCGCCAGAAATGGGGACAGTATTCCACGTGCGGCCGAACTTGCGCCTTGTAAAGTTGCCGGTGTGCCGGCATGCAATACTATCTCGCTCTTCTGATCACGCCAAGCTTTTTAGAGGCCAATTTGGCTTTCTCTTCCAAGTGACCACGAAACTGCACGTCACTTGTTATGTCGACGCCGAGGATTCCGATACTGGCTAAGGCAACAAGGGGAGTGCGTTGAAACAGAGGAGATACGACGAAGGGTTTCTTTTTAGCTTTAAACGCGCAAACGTACCTTCTGGGGATTGTACTGGACTAGATTTAGTCGGCCCCAGTCCGAGACTTACTTCAAAACTTCAAGGCTACTCTCAAGGCTTTCATCGTTGACTGCCTTGTATAAGGGATTTTGCCATAGTTGTCACACTTAGCTGGTAGGTTGACAACCGGAGTTTCTTATAATTTTCTGTTGTTGTCAGGAAGATGATGCTGCCAATCTTCTTATAGAATGCGTGCAAACTTCATTAGAATACTTGTGATTTGAAACTCGGATAAAACGAAAAAGCGGCACTAAAAAGAGACAAACGTATACATCTGTAGGATTTAGCCTGCGAAAGAATGAGATAGAATATACACTGCATGTTTCATATTATTTCTATCTCCTTTTCTAAAGATTTCAATTGTACCGTGTGTGAATTGTACACATGGGTTTTACATTTACCTCAGTCGCCTCTTACCACTCCCACGGGATAATATTGGGTAGTGGATTGTCTTACGACGCCATTACACGATGAATTATATTCTATTGATTTGAATTTTTTTTTAAATAACGTGTCGAAAAAATTAATTTAAATATTTGCCATATGGTGAAGGCGTAAAAGAATTCACTACCCCTAGACTACCTTATGTCATCCCTCGCGTATCGTAAGAGCCGACAGAGGGAAATGAAACCGGAGATGGGAAACTACAACTAACAACTCTAAATAACTAAAACCCTATGTTCAGCTGTGGACTTTGGACAGGCTGTCATACATAAAGGAGTAAATGAAATTTTACGTGGTAGACCCATGCTGCAGCTATATTACTGATATATGTAGCACGAATGGGTCGGCTCGACCCGGGTAGGACCACCTCTCACAGAATATCAGCTTAAAATAGCAGCTTAACGCTGCTGTGTTTCGTATGGTGAGTGTAGAGAACCGGAGACCCCTTTTTACTGAAAACGAGACATTCCATCTTAATCCTCAAGGGTGACAACGCATCTGCGTTTTGATTCTTAATCGAGGATAGATGTAGATGTCTATGGGCCACAGCATCCACTTACTATCAGGTGGATTGTGTGCTCGTTTATCAACCTTATCCAATAAAAAATTAAATAATTTCATTATTTCATATTTCAACAATTTCGTTATTTAATTCCCATGTAACACAACTAAAACATACTCTTGTTAAATTTTAACTGTATGTATAAAAACAAATGAAGTTCTTTCTAAAATTCATTTCACAAAATAAAATATACGTTCGACACTTGCTGAAAGGTGTAACACAAGTTAATAGCACACTACCCCGGCTTCGGTCCTTTCTCAATTCACCCGGCGACCTAACAACCTGTCCGGTCAAAAAACCGACGGTCCGGCACTGGTCTTAATTGTTTAACGTCGGTGCCGGTAGTAAATCTATCACACCTGAATACCCAGCCTTGTCTCCGGCCAATAAATCACCCGGGCATCCGGATATCGACTGGATGATTCCAACTTAGATAACTTCCCTTATAGAACTGTTTGATTAGGAGAAAGTTTTATAGTCCAATTTAGTTTTGTGCGGCTTCGACAGGCAGTGTTCAGGATTCTTTGCGAGCTTTTACGTGGCTCGTGAATGCTGCTATTGTTTAAGAAGTTTTGTTGAAATGCGTATTGTTATATTTTTTACAGGATTGTTTTTCTTGGGCGTTCTTTAAAAATCCAACTTGCGACATTTCTAAGAAATCTTATTTTCAGGGCCAACAAACAAAAAATGACCTTTTTCAATCTCCACAATTGATATTTGGTGGGCACTTTTTCTGCCGTGAAGCGAAAGTGCGTGCACTTCTGTGTTCCGGTTTAAAGTGTATGAAGTGCCAGTATAATTACAGGCTGTGAGTTATTCTATCTAGGTTCTCAGTGGTGACAACGCACCTGTAGCTTTCTTTGTTTGAAGATGTATGTAGACTGTAGTTGCTTGTGGCAACTAAACCATTACAACCGTCAGGTAGAATGTTAGTTCGTGTGTCACTCAATTTTATATATAAAAAAAGAAAACATGTTTGCAATTTCTTCTTTGACAGCCTTTTTTGACACCCACTACTGGATATCGACCTTTTTAGAATACGCCTATTTGCATGCCTCACTTGCAAGATTCACTATCCCTAGCACACGATTTTTAAACTATTATAAAATCTTGACCTCCTTATCCTAAATCCTCCCTATAAACGTGGAACCCATGGGCTATGAATTAAAAGGAAGAAATAAAAAATCATATTTAAATGACAAACAAACAACCTTGAAAGATATAAAGAAGATGGTACATCATATACGTAAAATTAAAAGTAGGTGAGTGATATCAAAAAGGATCCAGCTTTAATGATACTGATTGGAATCTTAAATAACTTCGCGAACAATCGGCCACAATATTTATAAGTACACTTAAACTTAATATCAAAAACAATAATAAAATACTAAGTTCGGCAACAATTCAATAACATGTTGGAATTGATGGATTTCCCTTAATCGTCACATTTAGAAAGTGAATTGACGATCGTAATACCAGACGTCTGGCACCTTTGCAGCTGTTGCTCGTCACTGGTCTGGGTGTTTTATCTAGCTATCTATCGGTAGCCACAATATATTTCTGGAACATCCTCACCTCTTATGACTCCCACAGGACAAAAGGAGGTGATGAATTTTCTCATGTCGCCACCATCCATTACGGACAATCAAATTTCCACTGCTGAACATTAGCAATATTTGCCGTGATTGCCTCATAGGCGGGTAGATAACCGCAGTTTTCATTAAATTGTTATAACATATACACTTTTTTTAGAGAATGGCAATGACAAACGAGCACACAGTCCCCCTGATGATAAGTGGATGCTGTGGCCCATAGACATCTACATTTATCTTTGATTCTTACGCGTTATCATCCCTGAGGACTACGATGGAATGCCTCGTTTCCAGTAAAAAGGATATCCGGTTCTTTACATGCACGTTAAGCTGCTATTTTACGTCGGTATTCTGTGAGAGCGTGGTCCTTCCCAGGTCGAGGCGACCCATTTGTGCTACAACCATAGCTGCAGCGCGGCTCCACCAGGTTATATAAGAAAATATACGCTGCTGCCCACATCTTGATTTGTTTCTCTCTGTCGTTTTTACGACACCTACAGGACGATATGGAGTATGTATGGTGGATATTCTTTTACCGCCACTACACAATATACGAGTACATAAAATAAAAAATAAATAAAATTGTGGCTAAAATTTTCATATTTCTTTCACATTTTCAAATTCTTTCTCGAAAATTGTAATCCAAGTCACTTCAACACATTATGGAATGCCGACATTAATTAATGACTTAAAAATTCTAAAAGAACAATCCAGGCAGAAAATGTTTTGACAAATATTTGAAAGAAAACTCTTATTATCAATCAAAGCGACCCTTTTCTCTGGACCCCTAAATGCGGTCGTTCACCCGATATCTTTGTGGTTCTGCAGAATGGGGATTAATTGGTGGAAGATGCAATTCGTTTGTACATCCCTGAAACTTGTTAATGGGACAGAATGTTGATTCATTATTTAACTTACTCAATTTCAATAACATTTATTTGAAGGGAGGGACAATGAAAATTGAAAAATGACTTCAATCCAATATTATTTCTAATAATTTTGCTTCAATTTTATTTATATGAATAAAAATTACCGCCGTAAACGTATGTCATATTTTTTTAAACTAAAAAAAATATCAACTGGGGTAAGAAGAAAATTTGTTCACCGTGCTGGAAAATAAAATGCCGGCGCGATTTTAAGTACAAATACTTTATTTATTTAAACTACGTGGTGAATGGATCTATTTGAACTTACAGTACAAAGCGTTACCATCGACTAGTGGCCATATAGATGTTACAAAACACAGCAAAAATCGAATGCTGGTCTTACGTTGTTTTTTTATATAAACAAGCATGCGGCTCACCTGACGGTAGGCGACTACCGCCACCTATTAACAATTTTAACACCAGGGGAATTGCAAAAGAGTTGCTGACCTTATAAAAAAGTAAGCTCTTATTGAAGGTTCTCAAAATTGCGGGTGGTAGTGGATTTTACAAGGAAGTAGTACGAAAAAAACTTCCGGTAAATCGCGTGGTGTTGGACCGCTAATCAGATCTAGATGGTATGGATGGCATCAAAGTTTTGTAGCGTTGTGCGATGATGAAATTTAGCGCCGAGAATTAGTCCAAACAATTCCTCTGAGAATTCTTTGTGGTAGATGCGACAGAATGTGCGAAGGAATGCTACATTTTTCGCAGTGCCAATATGTCAAGCCGATTAGAAAGAACCATAGAATATTATATGTTATAGTATTATATGGAAAGAACAGAAGTTACAAGAAAGAAGTAAAAGTCCGATACTGGACAGGGGTCTCGGGCAATAAGGAGTATTTGCCTCAAATAACACGATTGGTTACGAGTACTAGACGCACCTTGGAGTGTCAAAAAGCTGTCTGTCGCCGGTGCCTGAGTACGTTTACGAGAACGTGATAGTTACACCGACATTTTACTCTGTTACCACATGGCATGATATAATCAACATGTTGCAGTAGACCGTACGAGTAATCATCACCGTCAACTATAGACCCAAATATACAAGCTGGCTGGTCAAAGCGTTGTGCCAATAACTTTGACCGGTCTAAACCCGATTTAACCCATCAGGAACCTCTGAACTCGATTGCAGTGATCCAACTTAATTTAACTTATACTCCCATGCATTAATCCAAAGGATAGCCTCATAGGGTAGGCGGGGGGGGTTCGCCATAGTTGAGAACTTACAATCGCAGCTTTTTATAAATTTGAGTTGTTATCAAGTAAATGGTTCTGCCCATCAGGTGTTTCGCTTTCCCTATGTCGCGTCTTATGATAGCCATAAACCTGACGTAAGTATTTAATCCTATACCTTTAAACTAGCAATTCTTGTATATATATATATATATATATATTTTTTTTTTATATATATATATTTTATCGGAATCTCGGAAACGGCTCCAACGATTTTCATAAAATTTACTGTCCAGGGACTTTCGGGGGGCAATAAATCGATCTAGCTAGGATTTATTTTTAGAAAATGTCCTTTTGTCCGTGTTTTCAGGCAATAAAAAAACTGCTACAATATAAGAAGGTAAATTTCAACAGATCACTAACGAATCCGTTGTAGCTGAGGTGGGATGTCGGTCGGGCGTGATATCGGAGTTCCGAGGTTCGCGTCCTGTCTCTGGTCTAGCTTTTTTCCTTTTTTATTCAAGTTCCCTTCTTTTGTTAGAAAATCTATTATTTCACTCCCTTTTTTTTTAGTAATTTTTAAAAATACGAAAATTTTAATAAAACTTATAGATTTTGTATTCAAATAATCAGTTCAGTTTTTCTATTCTGTCAATAAGATCAAAAAATATTATTTAAGTTTCATCAGTATGTAATTTATAAATGTAATTTCAAAAAAAAAAACTTTCAAATTAATAATTCTTAGTGACATTTGCTTATTTTTATTTTAGTCAGTGATTCTCAACGTTTTTGTATTCGCGACCCCACTATACTGCCACCACTGATCGAGAAATCAACCCAAATATTTAAGCGCCTCCAAGGGAGAGAAAACATTCTAACGGCCAAGAATAAAATCAAAGGATTCCTAGCAAAAGTTCGTATGTGTTCAACATCTTTGTTAACTTGTATTAAGATGACTGTTGAAGAAATTGCAACGGACCAATCTTATGTACCTAGTTAAGTTCTACCTACCTAAGTTCCCACATTGCTTGCATGATACAGAACTTGCATAATTTGGAAATAAAACTATTGACGGCTCCGTGGCGCAGTAGCTTAACAATGAGAGCCGCGGGTTCGAATCCCGCACGGAACAAGTATTTGTATGGCCTACAAGTAATTGTTCCGGGTCGGGATGTTTGTCCTTGTGAAATTTATGTATATAAACTGCCTCTACGATACAGGAGAAAATCCTAGTGTGGGGGTAACGTTTAAAACAATAGTAAATTTCCAGAACTGGGCCTTGAAGCTGATAATGGGCAAAGATGGATACATAATTATTTTTTGGATATGTCAGTACAACTAGCTAGTCTTATCATCAAGATAAAAAGAAAATCTTATAGATGACGGCATGCTTATAATAAAATTTAAATCGCTAACGATTGACGTCTTTGGGATGAAAAGAAAAGAAGAAAATCCAGAGGTAGCAAGGGAAAATGTGAATTAACATTCTCTTCAGTGATTGGCTCCCATTAAAAAATGGGTTAATTATTTACGTCTCAAATAGACAAAAAAAAGTTTCAATTTATTAAAAAATAAACAGCGTTTAGGTCACGTGTTTGACACTTCATGTAGGCTATATGACGTCGTATAAAGTCTGTATTACCTACGCCGCTGGCTCAGCTGTAGTCTGGTACAGATATAGTTTACAGCTCAATAACAAGAGGTTGTAAAAAATGAGTGGCTAAAATCGTGACCGGCACATAGCTGCTTGCGTAATTTAAAACATGAAACTCATTTAAAGTCGATTCGTTACGACTGAACACGCATATCTATAGATCTTATTGGTGCACCGTTAAAAAAAGGAATAAACTGAACTCAAATATACAGCAAATTAAGAAGCTGCTATTTGTAATGAATGTATCGTAGAGCTTTCGTTGTTTTTAATAAGCAAATCGGAAGTTGTATTTTTATAGTAAATGATGCGGAAGCCCAGAGACATCTATCCACGATTAAGAATCGAAACGCAGATTCGTTGTCAACCCTTTAAGTTTAAGATGGAATGTTTCGTTGCCAATGCCTCTGTGAGGCTGTAGAGAATGATGAATTAATATAGGGGATAGTATTCGGCAATCTATCTAAGGCCATGAGGTTGTACTGTTCCGTCAGACTGATTATAGTCGTTTTCCTCAACACCCGTCCAATAAATATCATAACGGGATTCCCTTATACCTCTGCACCACGCAATAAAAGGCTCCTAACCGTATTTGTAACAAAAAAATACAGTTAGGCTGAAGATATATAATGATGGTATCACGAATGGTCCGGCTACACCAAGAAAGGACCACACTCACGCAGAATACCGGAGTAAACTAGCTTAATGTTGTTTTGTTTCGTATGGTGAGTGTAGAGAACCGGAGAACCTTTTAACTGGAACGAAGCATTACATCTTAATCCTTAGGAGTGACAACGCATCTGCATTTTGATTTTTAATTGAGGATAAATGTAAATGCCTATGATCTACAGCATCACTTACCATCAGATAGACTGTGTGGTCGTTTGTCATCCTAATTATTATTTTTTTATAAAGACTGTGACGCCGCGACTAAGGGACTGTTGTCATGAAAAACCTTTCTTTAATCCAATAAACCACGTTTTGTGTCATGAAACCTATTAAATCAAAATCGTCATTCGAATACTGTGCAGATATAAGCGTTTTAAATTACGAGTTAAGTATTCGACTCTTCTACTTTACTTTACTCAACTCCTCTAGTTAATGGTGCAACTGTACTATGACTGTGGCACAAGTAGGGCAGCATGACAGGCGAGAAACGAAGGCCTTTTATTGGCAACGAGGGTTTCCATCTTTGTCCTCAAAGATGACAACAACACATCTGTTTTTGTTCTTGATCAAGGATAAAGTATATACAGGGTTATTTTGCAATAAGCGGCCAAATTTGCAGAAAAAGTTTAGAATAAGTAATACAGGCGAATGGATAAAGAATAATTCATAAAGAAATCTCAAACATTCTGTCCTTTTTATCTTTTAAATTCAAAATTCATGGTAATGCATTATTTCACATTTGTTGATTTGATATTTGTTATGCGCACGCACACACACATTCGTAAGGGTCGATCAGGAGGCAAAACGTTGCCCATAAATCACATTCAATTTGTGATAATTTCAAATAAAAATATGCCTTATTTACTCGTATTTCCAAAAACTACATAACGGTATATCATTACTTATATATTTGAACTTCAGTTTAAAATTTGGCTACTCTTTGAAAAATAACCCTGTATATATAAATATATAGAGTGAAAATAAGCCACACAATGTGCTCATTATCGAACAGATAGACTGTATACTTATTTCTCATCCTTATTTATATAAAAGGATGCCTATAAAATAGCCGTAACAAAAGAAATCTGTTATTTTCAGCAAACCTTTGAAAAATGAAGCCGTATAATGAACGACTTCTGTGTTTAAACTGAGGTCATTAAACGTTCTTGCGTGCTCGTAAGTTCAGATGAAAACAAATCTTTGTCTGTACCAAAGCATCTCGAGTGTGAATGCTACAGGAAATTAAGGTATTCAATGGAAGTTGGGCGGCGCTTCTCCCGAGCCCCTTTTGTTCACAACGCGTCAGCCCATAAATTCTTCTTGCCAACGCCACTCGAATTGGCTCAATAGTCAGGTATTGTGACCTAAACTTTCCTTAAGGATATAAGGGCCTTAAAGTAGAATACGTTTTGATAAGAGCAGGTAATTAATGAAGGTTCTATTGTTTTAAGAATTAATTTGTTCAATTAGCGTCCTTAACATATTTGTCGTGGTTACAGCTGGGGAAGGTAATTCCACCGGTTATATAAGATTGTTACAAAGAGAGCCGTGGCTGCTCAGCGCTAAGCGCTCCTCGTAAATTGTATAGTACCTACTCGGGGAATTCAAGTTCGATCCCCGCTGGCACTAATGGAATTGTAAATTACCGTTTTAAATGGCGATTTACCATATGTTGGGCGTTGAAGGAATAAAAAGCAAATGAGATATTTAGAAATGGGAATGGACTGACCTGTATATGGGTGCAGGTGATCCCAGAATTGGGATTTGTAATATATATAAAATTTGTCATACGCAAAGTTCAAAAATTTTATTAAACTAAGTTTGTATAAAAAGGGTTATTATAATATAAGGGATCTATGGATGATAATAACCCCTAGGAAGGGTGATCGCTATCAAGCTATTTCTAATTTGTCTTGTGTTGTTAATTGTAAACATGATTGTAAGCTTTTATTTGAAAAAGAAATAGTCCCAGTTTCTTGCTGGTTCTTCCCAGGACAGAGGTTTTTTTTGCGAACGAGTGGTAAATGAAAAAGTGACTTTCAATAAGTATTGTTTATAATCTACATTGAAGTTTCTGTTTCTGTAATAATCTATAGATGAAGGCACTATATTCATTTGTGGAGTTGTGATGGGCACACATACTTATAATCATAATATTGGTTTCGATTTCTTAAATGTTAAGTGTTAAATCATGTTTTATGCAACCATAAATATCGGTATTATAGTTAAACAAAGTTGTATTAGAACACCGTATAAAATCGATGAATATTGAACGCTAAATACGTGGGTGATTTTCCTGTTGTAAATGAGCATTCGGAATTTGCGATAATCGTGTACTATATTAATATCTACGGTACACTATCCTTTTTAATATAACATTATCTTAAGATTATACAAAAGTACAATAGATAACAATAGTGGTTGATTTCCAATACACGTACGCTTAAAAGCAAACGTGTCAGAGACATCTCTGGGAAGGTCGTTAGACTTGACTTAAAATTATACACACGGTCGTAAAGAAGGAAGAGCGCTGACACCACCATACCACTAGTGCCATAATAAAAAGTTTTATACGAGTCCAGAAGTGTTTATTGCGCTTGTTGAATGATATTCCATTTCTTTAAAACTATTATAAAGCGTGTTATGGTGTACTTTAAAACTGGGTGATGATTAAATTTGCGTTTAATTGCGTCACATAAAAATACTTTATTCGAACGAACTCTCCGCTTTTGTTAGTCCGTCTTAAATATAAAAAGTTCCTGCTTATTTAAAGCCGCAAAACAAATTAGGTCAGTAACTCCTTTAAAAAGTTTTAATCACATTGGCAAAGCTACGTAAGATTTGTCTTTTTAAATATTCGTTACGGATCATAAAATTTTACGGGTTACATAAATTGAAAGAAAAACTTTCAGGTTAGTATATGAACCTTTTTTCATTTAAGTACTCAACGTTACATCAATGTCTATTGCTATTGCTCATATTTTACTAATTTTATATTTGTTTTTAATTACACTATTTTCATTTGTCATTCAAATTAAGCAGCATTTTCCGTATATTTATCTAAAAAGTCTTTAGACGTAATCAGAAACTTTTAATAATATAGCATAATTTTAAGCTTCTCATTAATTATATTAAGAATAACATATACATGATTTTGTAAATTAATTTGAGCGTCATGTAAACTTCATTAATAAATTTTGCACACTACCTGCCTGTATGTCACTCGAGTTAAATTATGCGGCCCGCTTTAACTCCAGTAAATCAGAGTGGTAACCCGCACAGTATCGCGCCCGATCATCACTCATCCCAGAAGTTGGACCGGTTGGTCCGAGGTTTGCCGGATGATGTATGGTACAGCAGCAGCGAAAGCTGACTCTCAATGTTTATGTAAATTACCCGTATTAAGTGCATTTATGAATAATGCCACGGGACTTGCTGGGATCACGTTCCGTTAATGCGTTTAGTGTGTTTATGTTTTTAATACTCTGTGAATATAGATTTAAAATGTTTGTGACGTTTGTAGATGATTATTTTCATTTATGAATTTTTTCTTTCATAATGTTTTTTTCTTTGTTATTATGTCATTGCTACGTAGGTCTATTTCTGACGTCAAAAAAAATCATAAATAATGTTGTTGTTAGGACTCAATGCTGTTATGTTTCGTACGGTGAGTGTAGAGAATCGGGGACCCATTTTACTGGAAACGAGGCATTTCACCTTCTTTCAGATTCTTAACCGAGGACAGATGTCGATGTTTATGGGCTACAGCATCTACTTACCATCAGGTGGACCTTGTGCACGTTCGCCACATTTATTCTAGAAAAAATTATTAGTTGAGCTATTAGCTCGTTTATTACTCTAATATTTATAAATGTAGAAGGTATAGTTTACATTATTCTGCATGTGAATTGAAATATATAATAAATATTGCAACCCGGCGCAAGTCTACGTGCTAAACAAAAGCATCCTTCAAAGTATGCAACATTACTATCATATATATACTTCGTCCTGAGGTCGTGAGAATCTTGGCTCATGATTTGTCTCTATAACACACACACTGACTGACAAGAGTTGAATTTTTATTCATTTTTATTGCGCTTATTACTGCTTGTGGCGGCGCGGCACTGTCGTCGCTCCACAAGGAAAACACATCGAATCCTAAATCACGCTATCAAAGTTCCGAATTAAAGCAGTTTATATAGAATAGCTCCGAGGTCTCCCCATTTCACTTACACACATTGGCAATCAGCAGAAAACCAAATATGGAAATATTTTGTAACTTGTTTTTTTTTTTGCATTTTTTTTTTGGATTTTGAAGCTAAACAAAGCAATTTACATTCTACATATATTACACATTTTACTAATTACAAAAATATTTACAACTGAGCGTAATTCTACTAACGAGTTAAGGGTATTAAAAGTGTCGTAAATGGAAATGAAGTATTGTGTAATAACTTCCATAAACCTTTAGCCCCATAACCTGCATGGTGTGATGAAACTTTTTACGGGCGTCGGCTGAGCTACTTTTTGCTCTTTTTCGTTTTCGTCTTTGGTAAAAATAAGTCGCCTGTGAACTTCCTGAACTGATTATCGCCTTGTTGTGTAAAATCATTTGCTGACGTCGTTAAATGATTGAGGTCTTCACAGCACGTAGGCTTTTTAGACTAATTTAATCGCTATTTTGGACTGCAGCACTTAAGAACAGTTATTGTAGCGGTCAAACATTAGTCTTATCTTAAAATATCTTAATTCATTCGCTCATTTAATATAGCCTAAAAGCAATTCACTGCAGGATAGAATAGAATCAACAGCAGGTGATTTTTTTGTTGCTGCTAGAATATAACTTTTATATGTTTAGGTGTTACAAACGAGGCTACGGTTTTCCTGATAAGGGGAGGCTCTGGCCGATAGACACCTACATCTTTAAAAATAAATTAAGAATTAAAATATAGTACGTGAGAGGTGGTTATTATGGTCACTTTCTTATAGCTCTTCATCAGTCAATCAAAAATAAAGACGCTATTTTAACAGTTAATATTATCTTAATATATATAAATTACTTGTCACGTTGTGTGTCCGCGATGGAATCTTAAACTACTGAACCGATTTTAATCAAATTTGCACACTGTGTGCAGTTTGGCCCAACTTGAGAGATAGGATAATTTTTTTGCCCTTGAGTGACCCACAATTTTTTTTGCGAATTTAAGACTTGAATCGTCGAAAAGGGCAGAACAACGTCTGCCTGGCAAGCTAGTTGTAAAATATTTTAGTATTAAGTAATGTGGTAATTTTTTTTAAGTTGATTTTTCGAACTGTTCCTAATTATTGTGAAAGCTTGTTTGATATTTTTTTCTTAATATATTAGTTATAGTATACGACTTTGCGTTTTTGTCTCTATCCTCCTCTTAGTTTTGGTTTTGTAGGGCGGCAAGGCTTAAGGCGACCATATTACCCTCACGTACCTTACAGATGCGTTGTTACCTTGTTGTGAAAACAGATATAATGGGTGCGTTTGGCAGAAAAAAGCGCTAGCAAGATTGCTACTTCAGTAGCGCTGACACAATCCGCCATTTTGCTTATTTAATTTGTTTGTTTTGAAGTAGAGTTTATAAGTTGTTTTGTGCAATATTTGTTTTAAGTAATATATTGACATGAATAGACATTTACATGTTATTAAAAATTCATGATTGGTAAGTTTTTAATATGAATACTTTACAAACATATATTTAAATTAGGTTAGGTTCTCCGGTTAAAACTAACATCGTGTCCTGGAGGAAAATAGCTACTTACGATTTGACAGCGCTTACCGCTTACGATCGCCATTTTGCTTACAAGCGCTTGCTAGCGCTTTTTTCTGCCAATCGCACCCAATGACTCGTTATCAGTAAAATAGATCTAACGAGGTAAACATAAGTTATTGGAAGCCTTTTACAATTTTTACGAAAATACTATCCATTTTACATCCATTAGGTTGCCTAAGTTTGTCTTATAGGGGGGATATTTGCCATTGCTGCCACGCTTAACAGGCGGATAGACAACCGCAGTTTTTTTAATATTTTGAGCTGTTGTCAAGAAGATGCTGCCTTTTTTATTTCCATCTGTGCCGTTGACAGCCAAGGTACGACATGTGGTAGATGATATCTATATACCACCACTACACGGCATACCAAAAGTACATCTGGAAGGAATGACCATGAAATCGAGGGGATATTTTAAAACATCAACATACATTTATATACTGAAAACATAAATTTACGGAACGGTCGAAGTTTTACATAACACACCTATTGAAATGGTAGTTCAGATCAGTTAGCTCGCTTTGCATACATTTGAAAATTTTCTACGATTTCAATGCTAATAAATCGTTAGAGATAGTTCAAAGAAACTTTCGAACTCAGGAGGTCTTTCAAAGTATCTTTCGGACTAAAAATCGTTCAGTTTGATGACTTAGCACTAAATAAGATAAATCACTGTAACTTAAGGTTTAATGTTGTTGGTTTTCATTTATTTATTAATGTTGGTATGTAATCTTACAAGAATTAACTGAGGTAACGTACGATAAAAGAATGACCGTTAAACTCGAAGGCTTGATCGATTAAGTCATCATAATATCTGTTTTTATGTATACCCTTCAAGTTGCCGAAATAGATATGCTTAGGCGTGCCAGGCTCTAGTATAAACATGGAAGTCTAGGTGGATATGAAATCGCCGGAAATAACATTACTGAATGCAGACTATTCAATAAAGATGTTGAGAATAAACTACCACCATTCGGGATATACATATAACCAGGTAGGGAGACTTCGTAATTGGCATATGCGTAAAGAACAGCGGCAATATGCTTCAACTTTACGCTGAATCTAAGAGAGCGTGGGCTTCCAACGATCTAGTCGTCTTATTTATGCTGTAACCTTAAATACGTGACTCTACCACGCGCTGATGCGATATAAGCACGTAGGCCCAGATGTTCTTAAACCTTCCTCTATAATAAATCACGTATTCGGATTTTTTTCTCAGACAGCTTCTCCATTACTATTCCAATTTCATATTCACACTTTAAAATAGCACTACCTGTAACAATATTAACAAAATTTCAATCACCCAGTAAAACAAACGGTCTATTGGAACTTTTGATATAACAACGCGTAATCTGCATACTCTATCCCTAACAAAAGCTTTAAAGCTCTAAGCCGATAGGCGGCAATCGGACCTTTCAATTTTCCTAAAAGCTAAAACATCATAATATCTGATCCGCCGATATAGATTTGGCGAGTGGCACTATTTAACTGGAAATTACGCAATCTGTATATGTACAAAACGAGAATAATGTGTCCACGTCCTAAGATAGATATGAGAATTTATCTAGAATCTATTTAATATACACTACCACTTTTCATGAAACAGCAGATTAGCAGCAACATCTTCTAAATAACAAATAATAATAATAAAATACTGCGGTTTCCTATCCGCTTGCGTGTGATAATATAGTCCACCTGATGGTAAGTGACTGCTACGGTCCATTAACTCCAGCAACCAACCTCAAACAAGAGCGCAACAGATCCGTGGTATCTCTGATAACTAAGATGAAATGCCTCACATCCTGTAGGTAGGTGCACTGGTTTTCCGTTACCCTTCAGTCCGAAGCATGGCAGTGAATAGAATAGAATAGAAATAATTTTATATTCAATATGGATTACAAGTAATTTTTATTGAAAGTCAATATTTTGCGTTACCACTGGTTCGAAAAAAAACCTCTGTCCTGGGAAGAACCAGCAAGGAACCCAGCGGGACTTTTTTTAAATTAAATTTTACAATGTCAAGGGTCACAAAATATTTACAAAATTTATTTTAGAAACAGACCGAATACCGAACAACTTGTAACATTTTGTAAGTTAGCATACGAAAACAGAATACATCATTACATTTAAATATCAGAGACAATAAATGAAAACTTACCACAGTTAATTTAATAATATAGAAACTTAAGTTTTAACATACAATTTCTTATGATAATTGAAAAACTTTTCTCTTTGGGTGCCCTCCCTTTTAAAATAACAGTAGATTAGTTTTTCAAAGTTTTCATTACTGTTTTGTTATTGGTTTAGAAGCTCCTGGCAAATGATGTTTCAAATGAGAACAAATAATGCGTAAGAAAATAAGTAATATTGCGAACATTTATTATTTATATTACTATTTAGAAGATTAGAAATTAGAACTTCTAAACGGAATGAGGTATACGCAAAAAATAAGCTATATTACACAGAGCACAGACATCTTATTTCTGAGAAGGTTTTAGGGCAAGAAAATTTCCGCCTCGCTGCGCCAATGCTTATTGGCGAACTTTACATGTCTTCGAAATATTTTTTTCCTATTTCTCAGGCATGCAGATTTCAACAATGTTTACCTCCACCGCATTTGGCAAATCAACTTTTAAAATTGCAATTAATAATTTCATTAATGCTGTCGTGGATCGAACCCGGATTGAGCGCTTTATTACAATGTTTATATTGACATGAATAGTAATAATACAAAAATAATCACATCTGACATTGCCATTATACCTTTATCATCACCACCATCTATTTCATAATTTAGGAACAATTGGTCTTACCTCCATAAATTGTCACAAATATATTTCGGTAGCAGCACTAATTGTTCGACCCGCCCTGGAAAGGGTCACGCTCTCACAGAATGCTCGCGTAATATAGCAGCATAATGTTGCCATGTTGCATATGGTGAGTGTAAAAAACCGGAGACTCCTTTTACTGGTAATGAGACATTCCACATACGTCCTAAGGCATCTGTAAGACTAATATGGAACAACAAATATGCACTTTGATTCTTCTATGGCATCTATGGCAGCCACTTGACATCAGGTGTAATTTGTGATTGACAGTCACTCTTATTGTATGACTCCCCTTATTATTACATCCAAACTGATTTGCAATTCAATTGCCATTGATCGCCTCAAAAGTGGGATATTTGCCATAGCTGCCACGCTTGGCGGGAGTGTTGGCAACCGTACTTATCCATCATTATAATTGTGTTGTTATTAGGAAGATGCTACTCCTCATCTACTACATCAGTTCCTTTCTGGCCGACTTTTGTCTTATAAGTAATGATAATTCTGTTTGATTTCTATAAAAGATATCGCTAAGTACTTGTGCGTGCTTTCCTTAAACTAATTTATTCTAAACGTTAACCTCAAACTTACCGTTGTTATATTTCTTGTGCATCGTGGAGGTGGTTTACATACTCAAATAACACAAGGACACATTCAGATCTTGACAATTATTAGTAAGCCATACTTGTTCCGTGCGGGAATTGAACCCGCGTCCTCTTAGTCTCGCGGCCAAATGCTTAACTACCCGCACTACATTCCGACAAGTCTATATAGCATACATTAAAATAAAATATACTTATATTTTCGACGTAAGACATTAACATTTCATTAAGAGTTTTTTCATTTCAACATAGAGTTCCCCATAACAACACATTAGCTGAATGAGCGCCACCTTCCTTAGCGCCAGTGTTTCCGTTCGGTCGCTAACGTTTATTTAGAACCTTACAAAGAAAACATTACTTTTCATTAGCTCAACGCTTAACCCACTTCCCAGTTGCTATAAAGCCTTCGTTTTAACGGTTCCAGTGTATTTTTACTCCGTTCTTAGTAAAGTATTGTTTTAAGGCTAAAATATTGCGACATTACCTACGTTACTATATAAAAGTGCTACGTACTAAGTGTTACTTCTTTTGTTTGTTTTTCCTTTCAATATTGTGTCTAAGGATTTTATTGTAATAAAAATTATAACCAATATTAGAGTTTACAGAAACATAATACACGTTAATCATGAGCTGTGATGATCCTCGTAAAACTACTAGGTTAAATTCATGAAATTATTATCAAAAGCCAATATAATTGTATTGAAAAAATAAAAAAACAAAGATACCTATATAACGTAGAATAATTTTGATCAGCCCATCGCGATATACATATATACATATACATATATATACAAGATGTAACATAATTAACGCACTTTGAGAAAGTAGTTTGTTCAGAATCGTTTACTGAATCGATTCCTATCGTTTTTAATATAGGTAATTTTTTATCTCAAAAATAATTAAAACTACGTAAATGACAGTCACACTAAATCTGTCCAGTCAAAACAAACTGAAATGCACCGTAACTTAAGGCAATAAGACTTAAGCGTGCAGTTTTATTCGTATTATTACTAATTCTGTTATTCAATAAAAATGAACTTTATTTCAAGCATGTTAAAGTCTTTGCGTTCGTGGGTTTGTACTGTGACCACACCATTCTTCCGGAATTGGTATAACTAATTTGAAAAATCAGTGCATAAAGATGTTTAACTAAAAATTCAGTGTATGTATTATGATTATAACATAATATACTAATTGGGGTGTATGTGGGTGTGCGTTAATTACGTTACATATTGTATATATATGTACTACGCACTAGATTTGGCATTTCGAACACTCACTATGTTCAACTGAACTGTACTGCAATCCGTGCACCTGGTATTGTGGCTTCGATATTCATGCAGTGCGGAGCGGCGCTAATAATAATTTTATATTAAATTAGCACATATGCAAAATAAACGAAAATTGAAAAAAATGTACTCAATTAATAATTCAATCTAAATAAATAATTATTTATTATGACAATTTTCGCGCGTTTATAGCAACTGTGCATGCGCGACTCTATTGTTTCCCGCGCATGCACAGTTGCTATAAACGCGCGAAAATTATTGTATGTATATTGTATACACAGTAGTGCACATTTTCTGTCTGGAATTGCTTCTCTAGTACGTAGTTCATATAACTCAATGGACTAGGATTCATCAATATCTTCGTCAACTGAGTGACTTTTATGTCCACAGCTGGACTCAGGGCTCTCCCGTTGTGCCGAGTATTTGTCTTGATTGACATGATCGGTAGGCGGATTTGCAGTCGCAGTCCCAGACGTCTCGCACCTTTGATACTTCTTTCTGCCGCCAGTCTGGGTATTTCACGTCTAGCTTCATCGGGCTAGTTGACCGAGATCTATCGAAAGCTATAAGAACTTTATGATACTATGGGATAGTAGTTTCTTAGTACACTTACGGTGATGGATTGGCTTTCATGCTACCGCAGGGATTATTTTATAGAATTAGATTGACAAACAGCACACAGTCCACCTGATGGTATGCGGATGTTTTGGCCCATACATCTACATCTATATCCTCGATTAAGACTCAAACTGTATATGCGCTGTCAACTCTAAGGACTAAGTATGGCGAGTAACCACTAAAAAATTCTCCGGTTCACTAAACTTACCATACGAAACAGCAATGTTAAGCTGCTAATTTACGCTGGTATTCTTTGAGAGTGTTGCCATTCCCCGGTCGAACGTATTTGAAAGACATTTTAATTGAATAAATTTAGTCTGTCTGTGCAAGGGAATTTAACTTAATACAAAAGCTTCATTTTGTCAATATCTCCGGCACAGTTTCTAATACCTACGTAAATGGCTGTATGAAATTAAATCGGAGAACACGTAACCGTTAAATGGAGTTCTCAATGGAATTACAATGTTGAGAACAAAGGCATGTCATATTTTATTACATTTCTCAAGTTAAAGTACCAATAAATTATTTCTTTAGAATCTATAGATGACTATCGATCCGTATTAGCTCATAAGCGCACTTGTCTTGAAATTTCATACTAATAATAATGTGAAAAAATTTCGAGTCCAACCGGCGATCAGAGTCCCCGGTGGTTTTATATAAACCACCGGGGACTCTGATCTGGTCAAGATTAGATTTTTCCAGGATTGCATTGCACGAGTGTGTGTGCAAGAACGGATGAACTCGATTCCCTCACTCTTATAGGCCAATGGGATGCCAATCCGACAGACCACAGAGGATTTAAAGGAGTCCTGGTGCCAGTTGCGGAAGATTACTTTCAGAAATCTATAGGTTGACGTGCAAAAATCTAAATTGTTGATATTCTGATTTTGTATGAACTGTCTTAGCAAGTACGTTTTTTGCTATTGGTATTGTGTATTGCTTATTTAGTCACAAATTTCGTTCAGTGCCTAACCTACCTAACCTAAACAAAAACTAATTGCATAACAAAGATTTGACTGCTTGGTACCGCAGTGGCTAAGTTGCAGGTGAGGGTCAATTCCGGCACGAAATATTTATTTTTGTATGGCCTTCATATTTTTTGTGCCTGTGTGTGGTCCGGTCCATCCGCAATATATTATAAGTAAATCGCCACAGCGATACAAAAAATAAAAAAATATAAAAAAATATAAAAAATGAAATCATAATATGCGATGAACTTTTGGCGGCTAAAAATACACATTACATCTTATAGTTAATTAATGTTACGAGTATCTTTGAAGAAATCATTAATATGGATAAGGGTGGATAATTTATTACGCCATGTTGGTAGTTCTTGTGACGAATGAGTTTTTCTGATAGTTGTTTTTAATTGAGGCACGGAATGAGACTGGATGTCTCATCTTTCAACATTGTGGTTATGCGCATTTCGGCTATAGTACCTATATAAGTAACTACCTAGTTGATACCCGCTCGCTTCGCTGCGCGCACGATAATAGGCGATAATAACATAGATATTAAATATCAAGACATTTTTAATGGGACTATCGTAAAATCCGTTCTTAACTATACTAAATTTCAAGTCAATCGGGTGTATAGTTCGCTTATATCTTAGTGGGGTGTATGTAGGGTTGCCAAATCGGAAAGGAAAGGAAAATATCTGCAATAAATTTTTAAAATATAGTACGTGAGAGTAATATGGTCACCTTCTTATAATTCTTTGCCACAGACTACCCCCTAATAATCTGTGCTCTTTGCATAGATGATTTTGTAATACGATAGATCTTCATTGGTCAATCAAATAATAAAGGGTCAAAAGGGCGCTGCTTTATCGACGCTATTTTGACAGTTGACATTTTTTTTATAGGAGAAGGGTGACAAACGAGCACACAGTTTACCTGTTGTTACGTGGTTACTGTGGTCCATAGACATCTACATACATGGTCGATTACAAAGATAAATGCAAATGCGTTGTCACCCGTGAGGACTAAGATGTAATGCCTCCTTTCCAGTAAAAAGGGTCTCTGATTCTCTACACTCACCATAGGATACACAGCAGCGTTAAGCTGCTATTTTACGCTGGTATTGTGTGAGAGCGTGGTCCTTCCCTGATCGTGTCGACCCATTCGTACCACAACTATACTACTAATATAGCTGCAGTATGACTCTACCATGTTTAAATATATTTCAGTTGATTTTAGTATGGTGTAGTGTAGTTAGTTTTATTTAAGTTGATTTTTTGAAGTATTCCTAATTATTCCCAACGCTTTTTTGTCTTTTTTTCTTAATATATTAGTTATAGTATACGACTTTGTGTTTTTGTTTCTGTCCTCTTCCTAGTTTTAGTTTTATAAGGCGGCAAAGCTTAAGGTGAGCATATTACCCTCACGTACCTTAAATGAAAAATATACAAAAATATGAATACCAACTGAGTTAATAATAACACTACTAATGGTCACTACCATTGATGAAATACGTTCTCGACTGGCAGCCTCGTAACGATAAGCGAAGTGTAGTGTAGTGTAGTGTAGTGTAGTGTAGTGTAAGTGTGGCGGCCTACTACTATTACTACTAGATGACAATGGATGTAGGTGGCTCAGGATCGTGCATTGTGACATTGCTTGCGGAAGGCCCAGCTTAGCAGTAAACCTGTGAAGAGCTGCAATGATGATGATGCGTTGCAGTGTCGTGAATAAGAAAAAAAATGCAAAGAACTGCAATGTCTTTCTTTAGGTTTTTATATATTTATTATTTTAATTATCGTTTAACTCAACATTTTGTTAAGTCAACAATTTTTATGAACTAGTGGATAAATAATTTATTTAAAAAAATTATATCATTCCGCTGAAATATTAATTTCAACTTTATATTAATGTGTTCATTTATATTAATGTGTTTTTTCATTTAATTAAATTTTTATTTCATCGTTTTATGTGTTCTATTTATATTTATAGTTATTATAAAATAATTCTGTCCTTTGTTACAGGTATGTTCTCAACGCTCAAAGGTTCTGATGCGCGCCTTACGGTGATAAACTTTAAGATAAGCATTTCCAACATTTGCATTGTCTTGCCAAATAGGTAAAGGGACGCAGCCCACATAGCCGACGTAATCAAGATGAATGCACTCAAATAACACCCCTTCCACAATCAATTTACGGCTTAAAATCACCCGCATTAATTCCTAGATTGATATTACCATAGAGTAGGTAAATCCGGTATTAAAATTCGATCGACCATACGTTATCCAAGCGACTGTACACTGAAATCGTTTTAGCTGTGGACTCAGTAAATTTAATTTTAATCTGATTGGATTATTTTACGTTATAGATGGCGGTTGTGCGACGTATTGTAATGGATTGTATGATCGATCATAACTTGTGGACAACACAGAACTTGGACTTTAAAGTTAGAGTCCTTTTCTGTCCGGATGTCTGTGGATGCCGTCTTCTTCTATATGCTTGTCGTTCTCTTATCTATTATCAGGCTATAAGCATCCGACCTTAATTATTAGAAGGTTTTTTACGTGGTAAAGCCATGCTGCAGTTACGAGTATATTAGTGGTATAGTTGTAGCATGAATGGGTCGGTTCGACTCGAGAAGGATCACGCTTTCACAGAATATCAGCGTAAAATAGTATCTTAATACTGCTGTGTTTCGTATGGTGAGCGTAGTGAACCGGAGATTTTTTTAATGGAAACGAGTCATCCTATCTTAGTCCTCACGGGTGACAACGCATCTGCATTTTGATTCGTAATCGAAGATTTATGTAAATTTCTATACAGCAACCACTTACCATCAGGTGGATTGTGTGCTCGTTTGTCACCCTATGCCATAAAAAAAGACGTTGCTAGCATCATATATACTTGGAAATAGCTATCGTCGCCATATCCTAACTCTACTTTTGCGGTTATCGCTATATATAAAGCGGCCATTTTACTAAATTGTAGGACCCTCTTTTCTGCCTATGAGCCCGTCTAGATAGGATTCTAGCTTGAATTTAAGCTAGCAGCCTTTATACTATTTTACATAATCTTCAAGAAAGAATCCTTCCTTACGTAATAAATAACTCCGGTGCCTTTGGATGGCTATATTTCGAACTCGATATATACCAGTCGCCAATTTGTCACAAAAATCTTAAAATAGAAATCACAACTCTAGCCCAGAAATTACTGGTGTTTTCGAGCGAAGACAGCTAGGTTTAATTACAGCTAGAATCCTCAAAAATGGATTTTATCTCCTAATCTAAAATATTAAGTAACATTTTTTTAAGTTGCTAATTGTTAGTTATTTCTTACTATATGTTCTCATAATGAAATTCAGGATATCGTTGGGGAGGATTCTGGCTAGAAAGACGCTAAATGTCTCGTCTATTATATTATACACACCAGTAACAAAAATATTTAACGGAATTTACCGTGTAGTTTCATACATGATCGTATATTACCCGGGAACATACATTTCAACGTAGCAAGCCGCTCACTCCAGGCTTCAACGTGAATCCTTGCTGTCAGATACGTCTGCGAACTTATGCGTTGCTACAATTTATTTTCCAGCCTCACTGATAGTGCTTTTAACTTGCACTTAGTTTTATTCGAATATGTAACATTGAAAGCGTGTGTTGAAGTTTCAAAGTCAATATGTATTCTATTGTTGTACCAGCTATTCCCCGCGACTTCGTGCGCGTGGGATTTATTACGATTTGTTTCATGGGTTTTCATTTTTTGCGCGGGACCGTAATTATTTTCTAAAATAACAAAACGCAACTCCTTATAACATAAGCTATCGGCTAGTGAAAGTCCCGTCAAAATCGGTCTAGGAATAGAGTTTAGCCGGAACAAACAAACAGACAGACAAAAATGTTAAAAATTGTTTTTTGTTATTACTACCGTATATATTTTCATTTGCGTTTAGTAAAAAAGCTGTTATTTTGACATTAAAAAAATTATTTGTATAGATTCTTTGTCTAACAGTCCACTGTCGCAAATGGCGTTCTTAGCGCCAACGAAATGTAAAAATTATGTTGAAATAGTGGTGCCGTTATTAAGTACAGTGAAAATATAATAACTGATAATACTTTCGTACTCAGGATACTTTGCCAACATAAAAAAAACTAGAAATATAAATTTAGCAATATATACCAGTTCATGTACGTAAAAGAAGTCGTAGCTCAGGTGCTAAACGTCCGCCATAAAGTTGTTAGTACAATCCGGCCCCAATGAGATCGTTAATTGCAATTTTAAGTGCTGGTTACCAATGCTCAGCAGTTAAGGAAAAGATCGTGCAAATATATACATATATATATATATATATATATATATATATATATATATATATATATATATATATATATATATAAATTGCGTGTCACGTTGTTTGTCCGCGATGGACTCCTAAACTATTTAACCGATTTTAATCAAATTTGCACACCGTGTCCAGTTTGGTCCAACTTGAGAGACAGGATAGTTTTTTGTCCATGAGTGACCCACAATTTTTTTTTTTGCGAATTAAATGATTTTAATAGGACATGACAAAGGGTCGTCGAAACGGGCAGAACAACGTCTGACTGGCAAGCTTATATATATATATATATATATATATATATATATATATATATATAAGGCACGTATGGCAATTCACAATGCTGTGTTGGTCCCTACTTTAACGTATGGTAGTGAAAGTTGGGTGTGGCAGAAGAAGCACGAGAGTAGAATAAACGCAGTAGAAATGCGGTCGTTAAGGAGTTTGTTAGGGCTGAATCTGAATGACAGGGTAAGAAATTGTGTAATAAGAGAAGAGTGTGGTTTGCAAGATGATGTTGTGACCAGGATTAAGAAAGGAATGCTTCGGTGGTTTGGTCATGTGTAAAGAATGAATGAGGAAAGAGTGACAAAGAAAATTTATGGTGCAGAAGTGAATGGCAGAGTCGGAAAGGGACGTCCTAGGCGAAAATTTATCGACCAAATTGGCGATTTATTGAAAACGGGCCAAATTAGGAGTACCCTTAACCGACGAGCATGTATGCGTAGGTGTATGGATGTGAAGGAGGCAAGAGAGGTGTGTCAGGATCGTGCCAAATGGAAGTCTGTAGTCTCTGCCTACCCCTCTCGGTGACAGGCGTGAGTGTTTATGTATATGTTATATATATATATATATATATATATATATATATATATATATATATATATATATATACCCCACCGTATATATATATACTTTAATAATCTTTATTTCCGAGGGACGTGTAAACTTTACCAACACCCGGCGCAACAACCGTCACCGTTATCATATTAGAATCCACTGCTGAACATAGCCCCCCCCCCCCTCCCCCCCCCGCCATAGATTGCCTCATTTGCAGTTTTGTTTTTAGTTGTTATTAGGATGCCGCTGCTGCCCATCACCTGATTTCTTTCCCTCTGTCGCAGTTGTGACACCCACGGAACCCTTACCGTGCAGTGGCGGTGTGAGAGTATCCACTACCTCATATCATCCCGTGGGTGTCTCGTAAGAGGTGACAGAGGAAAACGAATCAACGAAACAACTCGGCTGACTAATTGCTCAATAAAGCTCTTAGAAATTTTTACTGGTCTATTGTTTAGATACATGCCAGTTCAATTCGCGTACATATACCACAATCATTGCTTCAAACGACATGATATTAAAATAAAAATTAGTTTTAAGAGGATAGAGTAAGTCAGCTCAAATTCTAATTTCGCCCCCACTTCCCCGCGCGTCGTATGCTATGTACCGACATGTTTGTAATCACTAATACTGTAAGTAGAAAGGTCGTTAGACACTTATTTCATTAGGTTTATCATATTTATGCCTGTTTCTTAACGCCAACCCAGTCGCTTCTTATTCTTATCACGGTTATTTCCCATTTTAATTTTACGTCGTATTGTTACGTAATGTGTATTCTGATCGTAAGCGACACAACTTCTCCCTTCAAAAGCCTAAGCGATACTAACGGTGCGACAGGAATCAAGCTCAAGACGCCGATAGTTTAGGTAATTTCTTTTTACAGTGAACATAATGGTATTTTAAAAAAAGTAAATAACATAAGCACTGCTTTATAGTTAGTTCAGTTAGTATGCAAAGTTTCATGATCTTATTTAAAGTATTTTATGAATAACAGCGGTTTATTGTTTATTTTGGAGGTAACTTTGGATTTTTTTCTATCGAGAAAATTTTACGAAATCGTGTTTTCGAGTGTCGAAACGAAGGATCTTGCTAAGCCATTTGACATTATATTTCCCCTTAAGAATCAAACCAGTCAGTTACAGTTGTTATTCTTCTTACTTATCAGTTCCAGTAAAGTAAAGTTAAAGCCTATATACGTCCTACTGCTGGGAACAGGCCTCCTCTAATTTATGTGAGGGTTTTAAGGCAAGTAAATGTCTACTGCGCTGCCCCAATGCGTGTTGGCGAATTTCACATCTTCGAAATATATTTTTCATATATCTCAGACATGCAGGTTTCCTCACGATGTTATCCTTTATCGCCGAGCACGTGGTCAATCAGCACTTAAAATTGCAATTAACAATTTCATTGGTGCCGGCGGGGATCGAACCCGGGTTGCTCGCGTACTGTGAAATTTACAGCGAGCGCTTAGCCCTGAGGCTAGCACGGCTATAGCAGTTATTACTATAGTTTAACTAAAGTTTAATTTACACTCAGATGAGGGAATAAAGTTAAAAGCTAAAAACACTCTTGTGCTGGATACAATATGGTTTTTGTTATTTATATAAACGCTTGTTAACAAGTTTCATCGAAATATGTCTGTTTCCACCCTACATTTTCCCCTCCGGTTATTCTATTAACATTTTCTTAACGATTCCCGTATTTTTTCTGATATAAAAATCTAAGCCTGTCACCCAATCCGGTATAAATCAATTATCTGTTGCCGATGAGAGCCAATATGATCCTAAAGCTCCTTCGCACAGTACACCTGAACGTTTACAGTTTCCACCTGCAAATGTCGTCTAGAGTTAAGCCGATAATTACGGGATTATGCCCCCTCCGTCTGTGTCCCCTTACCCGTCTCGTACCCCTTACTTCACAATCCACCCCCATACTTCAGTTTACTTGAATGCACCGTCGTGTATGTGGTAATGGTTTTTAGAGCTATAATTTCTCGTCTGATGGGAGTTTTTTTCCGTGAATAATTTCACTGTAATTGTGTTTTTGGAGTGTTTTCCTTTTATTCGAGAGTCTCAAATTTTCCTTTCATCAGCATTTTTGAAGAAAAATATGTATAACTACACGTTATGGCGATGTATTTAATTTATATTCCTATTCCACATAATATATACGGCAGTTACTTTTTTAAACGTTATCCACACACTCGGATTTTGCCGTATTGTAGAGGCATTTACAAAAGATTCAAAGCTGCAACAATTACTTGTAGGCCATACAAATACTTATTCCATGCTAGATTTGAACTAGCGGCCCTCAGCGTTGCAACTCAATGCTAAGCTACTGCGCCACGGAGCCGCAAAATATATAATTGTAACCCTATTCAGTTTGGAGTTTTTTTCACAACTCGTCTTGCGTCAAAAACCTTCATAGGCGCGTGCACACATAGAAAACGAACATAAATTCAATTTTCTTTCAGAAACCTTTGCAGGTGCTCACAAAATCACGCTAATCGTTCATTATAATCGGATACAGGACAAACAATATTTTTTATATACCATTAGAAGGTTTTCTAGTGACTGAATGAAATGTCAAAGAATTATTTGTAAAAATGTAATGTAATAACCAACACACTCCTCTGTTCCACTGTTGTGGACATAGTCCTCTAATCTCTGGGGTCTAAAAGTCCACCCAGCTACACCACTGCACGTTGGCGGACTGTACAGTGTACATGTGCTCGAAATTATTTTTAAGTTTCACTTACATGCAGGTTACCTCGCGATTTTTACCCTTTTAGCACGCAGAAAATCAGCCCAGATTGCAATTCACAATTAATTTTTTGCCGGCGAGGATCGAATTTTGTATGCTTGTATTACCTAAACTATTACGGTTAAGCCTATCACCCTCTTTCTGACATTGCTTTGTAATTTAAGGTATGAAAAACGTAATACACGAAGTTTGTTTTCGTAGTTCTATTATTACACCTGCGGCGACCGCATATGCTACTATACACACATGCGTATATTTTTATGTTTATTTAGGTAATAATAATGTTATAGTTATTTTTAAACGTTTTTTACTTATGTCAACTTTTATTAATTTTCAAAATTTTTATTAAACTAAGATTGTATAAAAAGGGTTATTATAATATTAAGGAATTTATGGATGAAATTAACCCTGGGGAAGGGTGATCGCTACCAATCTATTTCTAATTTGTCTTGTGTTATTAATTGTAAACATGATTGTAAGCTATTATTTGGAAAAGAAAGTCCCGCTGGGTTTCTTGCTGGTTCTTCCCAGGACAGAGGTTTTTTGCGAACCAGTGATAAATGAAAAAATTGACTTTCAATAAGTATTGTTTATAATCTACATTGGATAAAAAAAAGTTTCTGTTTCTGTTTCTATTACTCCATTTCTCCCGATTTGATTGGTAGATAACGCTATAACACTTTCACAGCGGAGCATTTTAAGGCGCCGCTTAATACGAATGCTGAGCGGTACTCGTGATTCGCTGTGAAAGGGTTAAGTTTACTTATTGCTTAAGGTGTCTTACGATAAAGATTAAATAAATTCTGCTGCCCATTTTTTGTCGCAGTTTCTCTCAGTCGCCTCTTACGAAAGCCATGAGATGATGTGGGGGTATTTCCTTTTACGCTACCACTGCGTGTCAGCTCATTTTGCATTAAGTCCGTTGACTTAGTGATTTTATTTGGCGTGTCCTTTAAGCAAATATTTAATGACTATGTCACAGTTACTACGTTTTCCTCTTTATCACGAGACACTCTAAAATAACGCCACGATTTTTTACAACGTATTCATAACTATCGAACTAGTTAACATATTATTTCTAATTAATATTTCCTGAAGTGTACCCAAAGTCAATTAAATTAATGATTAGCTTACATTCCTTAGCAGCCAGAGTTGCTCAGCCAATGAAATCCTCTCAGGGCGTCTTATTAGACCAACTTGGATTGGATAGTAATTTATTACGGTTATTGCAAGTTTTGGTGAACGGGGGTCGTTAGGACCGCGCTGGAATTACAGGGTTGACCAAATCGCATGAAATTAATTTCGATTGTTCGTTTGGATTATTATTGTATTATCGAACTTGTGCTGTTAATTGTTGTTTGGAATGTATGTGAGTGTTGGTACAATTAATCAATTTAATAGGTTCAAAACAAACTTATTTTATGGGTCTAAAATTGTCGAAATTCTGGTTAATTGTAAATTTATATTATCCAATATTTCTATTTAAGAACTTATTTATTTATTTTATTTATTTATTCTTTTTTGTACACCACAATACAGAAACATCAAGTACAGTTAAAACTAAATTATAGTATGTACAATAGGCGGTCTTATCACTCTGAGAGTGATTTCTTCCAGACAATCTTTGCGTAGAGGAATGATGCAAACAAAAGTTAAAATAAAGGAGGCATACAAAAAAATAATAAAAAAATATAATAATACATACAAATAAAGATAAGTGAAAATTATATAAAAAATATCATATAATAGATTAGAACTTACATATATGTTATTACCAATCTCCCAGTAATATGAATGAGAGATTACCACTATAAATTCATTGACTTTTTGTTTCTATAACATAAAAGGTGATACAAAAGTTAACTTTCCGCATTTTCATATCCAAATAACGCGGGAAGTGCTCCGGTAAATGTTTCAATTAAATCCAGCTGATAAAATCTACCATAAAACACATCGACAGAAATTTAAATTCCATTCACATCATCGTTACGTTTATCACTAAGGTGCGTTTAACAAGGATTTTTTTAATACACAGACGGTTTTTCCGGACTGATACGACTTAGGGGCCTTCAAGAAAAGTGCCTATTTTTTTATAACGGGCCAGCAAAGCACCTGCGATACCACTGGTTTTGAGGTTGTTTATGGCCGGCAAATACTACTCATCTTAAGATGAGATGGTGATTTTTCCCGTCTTCTTTAAAAAATAACAATTCACCTGATGGTAAGTGTTGCAAAAGCTATATTCTATAGGGCAAAAAAATGGTTAATTTTCATTTTAAACCGAGGATAGATGTCGGTGGGCCACAGCATCCACTTACCGTCAAGTAAGTGGAGTATGTGCTAGTTTCCCATCATTACATAAACAAAAAATGATGGTAACTTTTAAAGTTGCAACTTCTTTAGTTAGTCAGAATATCATTAGATTATTTTTTATGAATTCCGGAGGGTGTTAAATATATGCAAGAAACACACTTTTCAAATTGTAGATGGCCTCCCTGTTCATAACATTACAAATATTGTTAAATAATTTCATATATCGTTTTAATTTCCTGTAGTAGGGTGAAGTCGCTTGTCATGTTCGAATCGATGAACATTGGAGTGCTCATCTTTCACGATTCATTTAGTGCTGTAGTTTCATGAAGTGATCCGATTTTCAATTCAGCAGTTTTTACTTCTTTCTAGATTTTATAGATGCATAACTACTAGCTTTGAATACTTTGATCACTTGCTTAGCTTGACGATTGCGTGGATCCGTGATTATATTACCCGCCTAACTTTTTTTTTAATTTAAGTGACCAAAAACTCATAGTTCACCTCATGTGAATTGGATTGATGATCGCAGTAAAATACGTCTCGCACCTTCGAGACTACTGTCCGTTACTGGTTTGGATGTTTGTTGTTTTATGTCTAATGTAAATAGATGGTATACTGACATCTATCGGAAGCTATATTATTTTTCTGATATTTCTCATAACCGCCTTTTTGTTTGGAAAATCAGCTACTTTAGTCATTGTCAGCGGTTTCGTCAATTCTGGGTGAATTTTATCACTCTGTATCATTTTATCAGTCGTCGATTTCATATAAATTAGGTATATATAGATTAAAGATTACATACCTAATTAATATGATATCATGAATATTTATGCTAATTTGTGGTTTATTCAATAAAAAGTGGTAGAGCCATGTCGCAGCAACATTATGGTTGTAGCACGAATGGGTTGGCTCGATCGGACAAAGACTATACTCTTACAGAAATTCAGCGTAAAATATCAGCCGAATGCTGCTGCGTTCCTTATGGTGAGTGTTCTACACTAACCATAAGGAACGCAGTAGTATTTCTAAACCGAAAACTCTTTATTCCGCAGCGATATATAGATAGCGACGCATTTGCATTTTGATTCTTACTCGAGGATAGATGTAGATGTCTTGCATCCACTTACAATCTTTATTGTTTTTAAAAGACAGGAAAGTCTCTAATTTTTGCTTAACGCCTTCTAGGCGGACATTTAAAATTTGCCAAAAAATTTAAAGTATCCCTAGCAACACGTTTTTTCACAACCCAAAAATTTAAAAATTTTTTGGTCAATGTCTCTCGAAAGTACACTACTAAGATTTCAAACTACTGATGTTTAACTCGAGGAGAAGAGGGTGTTGGCTTTTCAGAAACAATGACGAGTTCAAACTCAAACTCTTACACAAATTTTGATATTGTGAATGAAGGTCGAGCTTAAACTTGAAATTGTCTCTGTCCGACCTTAGAACCTTTTTTTATTAGATGCGTTTCATTTTCACATAATATTTTACGCGGCACAACAGGTTACTATTTCGTTTTTCCTAAATAAAATAAGTAAAAAATTTTACTTTCAAAACAATACCACACAAAACCTGGGTTAACAATAAGTTCACTACTGGACACTTTTTTTATAGAATAAGGGTGACAAACGAGCACACAGTCCATCATGGTAAGTGGATGCTGTAGCCAATAGAAATCTACATTTATCCTCGATTAAGAATCAAAACGTAGATGCGTTGTCACGCATGAGGACCAAGATGGAACGCCTCGTTTCCAGTAAAAAGGGTCTCCGGATCTCTACACTCCCTATACGAAACATGGCAGTATTAAGCTGCTATTTTACGCTGGTATTCTGTGAGAGCGTGGTCTTTCCCTGGTCGAGTCGACCTATTCGTGCTACAACCATAATATAGATGCAGCGTGGCTCTACCACTTATGAAAACATAGACTATAGATTTGCCGTAATCGCCACTCATAGCTGGCCGCCACCCTCTTTATATGCTGTTCCTCAATCTGCCTATCAACGGCGTGGCCTAGTGTCGTAGGGTTAGGATCTGATGTCAGCCGGAGTAAACCTTGGAACAAAACTATGGTTCACGTGTCCGGTTGTTGTTATAAAATACCTCTGTTACATCAAAGTGAATTACACTTCGTATTGAGTTTATAAACATTACATTAGTAGACACGTGTAGTTTAGAACGAGTGAGTGGTGTACTTGTTTTATTTTTAGTTAGAATTATAATACAGCTATATTATGAGTGCAGGACGAGTGGGTCGTCTCGATTGAGAAAGATCGCGCTCTCAAACAATACCAGAGTAGTAGCAGTTTGATTCTGTTGTGTTTTGCATGAGGAGTGTATAGGCCCTTTTTATCGGTAACGAGGCATCATTCTATCTTAGTCCTCTGGAGTGACAACTTATTTACATTATAAATCTTAATCGTGTATACATGCAGGTTTCTGCGTTCCACATAGCATCCACTTATCGTTAGGTGGACTGTGAGCTCGTTTGTCACCTTTTATATCATATAAAGATATAAAAAATAACATGCTACTTTATTTTTATCTATAAATTACAAATACCTTTAAACGAGCAATTCTTGTATATATATATAATCGGAATCTCGGAAACAGCTCAAACGATTTTCATAAAATTTAATGTCCAGGGAGTTTCGGGGGCAATAAATCGATCTAGCTAGGATTTATTTTTAGAAAATGTCCTTTTGTCCGTGTTTTCAGGCAATAAAAAACTGCTACAATATAAGAAGGTAAATTTTGACAATTACCAACGATCGTAATAGCTCAGATGGGATGTTGTTCGGGCGTGATATCGGAGTTCCGTGGTTCGCGTCCCGTCTTGGGTTCGACTTTTTTTCCTTTTTTTTTTTCAAGTTCCCTTCTTTTGTGAGAAAATCTATTATTTCGAGCCCTTTTTTTTAGTATTTTTTAAAAATACGAAAATTTTAATTAAAATAATTGCACTCATGATTTTTTATTCAAATAACCAGTTCAGTTTTTTCTATTATGTCAATAAGATCAAAAAATATTATTCATGAAATTTGTATCTATATGTAACTTAAAAAAAAACCGAGCAAAGCTCGGTCATCCGGGTACTAAGACATGAAAACAGCTTAAAATCATGTGTTTATGAATGGTGTTAGTCCATTTAAATTTAAATTTAGAAACGTTTTGTTATTATTATATAAGAAGAATACAAGATAAAAGAAAACGTAAAATTTATTTCATTTCCTTTCAACACAAAATTCATAACGAGCACACACCGTGCCAAACAAAGAACAACATCGTTACCGACAGATCATTACTTAGACAATGCTTTTGTTGCTTATCGTACGGGTGTCGTATGACTGAAATCAATATACAAAATAAACTATTACGATACCGTTTCCCTTAAACCGTGAAAGTGATACTGAAGGTATTTTTGCGGCTTATAGAAGTCGAGGAATATATTTTAGCATAATAAACATATCGTAAGTGCGGATGTTTTTATTCTCTCCGTCTTTTTCGTTTTCAGGGACATACATGAAATGAAATATGTTCACTTTTGACAATAATAGTAGTAACCTCTTAACACCAACAAAATACATAAACATTTAGAATAAATGCATAAAACTGCAATATATGATTTCGTAGAAAATTTATTACTTTATCAGAAATATCGTATCGTCACATGTTGCTAAATAACAAGGAAAAAACCTTAACAGAATTTTGTACCTACATAAAGTTCGCAAAGCTCGTACAACCGCCCCGAGAGCTAATCGAGTGACGTATAAGAACCGGGAAGGTGTAGGGGGTAGGAAACGCAATTATTTTTATGGTAACACAATTTTCCTCGGCTCATTACATACATACCGCTTTATATCTACCTGGCAACATTAACATGCCCTACCCAGGGCCGAGCTAATGCCCGGTGGGCACGCGAACCGGTTTTTGATTATTCCCTCCAAAATTATATCCCATTTTCACACCAAAAGAGCGCTTGGGTATATGGGCAAGGCTTAAGGCGTTATTATATTCGTGACCAGAGACAACTGTAGTCACGGCGGGATGAAATCAACGCCATTATTAACAACGTTTTTTTTTTCGAATACGGTTTTTAATTTTAATGATTTTTTTCTGTTTTATTTTCAATTACTTGAGAATGTTACCAAATGATAAAAAAAATATTTTTTCGTGTTTCATACGTTTACATATAATACATATGTGCAGAACTTTTTGTAATTCAGTAAAAAAATAGATTTGAACAAAAGTCAGGTTAAATTTATACTTAATAATATTACAAAAATGTTACCTTAATTCTTCACTTATTTCTTCTACCTTATTTTGCCTTAATATATTCAAATAAAGTGACCTTACTATAATGAAGATATTTATATACTGGATACTATAAAACGCGAAAAAATTATTGCTGCAAGTACTCTGTGACACGCATTTTCCAGCCAGAAGTGTCATGGCGGCTGCTTATCGGAGCATTCAAATCGTGCTACCATTCAAAGCGGACATTAGCATCTATAATCCGACAAATGAGCTCAACAAAAGGGGAATTTACGTAGGAATCCAATAAAAGCAGTCATCAGTGGGATCTGATATTCCGCGGATCGGTTTTGTCGTCGAATTCACTTTTGGCGTTGCTTTGATTGCAGAGAAAATAATAATCTATTATTTTTATTTAGACAGTGTTAAAAATTAATAGGTATATTCAGTCAGATAAAAAAAAACATTTACAAGCTTAGTGGTTTTTTTGCATGCGTAGATATATTAATTATTAATATAAAAGAAGCGAGAGCTGTGTATCGGGATTGTACCAAGTAAAATTCCGTAGTTTGTAATAAAGATATTAATTAATTTGCAACCTTCCGCTAACGAAATACAATGATGTGTCTTACCTGGATTGAAGAGCACCAACCGCCCTCCCTCAATTGCATGCACTAATCCCGTCACCACTAATCCCAGCACCACTACTCCTAACACCACTACAACCGGCACCACTACTACCAAAACCAATATTCCAGGAAAGACGCACCATCGACGATAATACGACACGTGTTTCGCCTCTACACGAGGCATCCTCAGGTGATGTAGACTCTACGGCGGCTGACCGCTAAGTCTTAGTTAAGCTAAGTCATGGATTTCCGCAAAGTAACGCCTGATTCTATCAATTATCCGTAGTTTGTGCTTATCCCTCTTGGTGACTGGCGTGAAAATTTATGCATGTATGTATTAATTTAATTGTCGTTATAAGTTCCCGCCATAACTTACACAGATACACATACATATACATTGTAGATACCTGCACGAAAAATGCGTGTCGTTTTTATTTATTGCTCGATTTAGTTGAGGATTTTGAGATTAGTGTTCAGTGTATCAAATTTGCTCGCCGCGTATTTTTTATTTTGTCAAATCACGCGAACGCGTAACACGACCCAGGAATCCTGTTATGCCACGGCTTGCGTTAATTATTTTTTCTTAGGGTTCCGCAAGAAATATTTTAACTTACCTTGTAAGTACCCAAACCATTTAATATATTATTCATAACTATTTGTTGATACCTACTACTCTAATAATAAACCTACTACTCTAAATAGAGCCGTGGTAGCTCAGATCGTTAACGCTCGCTGTAAATATAACAGAACGCGAGTAACCCAGGTTGGATCCCCGCCGGTACCAATGAAATTGTTAATTGTAATTTTAAGTGCTGATTTACCACGTGCTCGGCGGTGAAGGAAAACATCGTGAAACCTGCATGTCTGAGGAATAAGAAAAAAGTATATTTCGAAGACATGTGAAGTTCGCCAACTTGCATTGGGGCAGCGCGGCGAACACTTCCTTGCTCTAAAACCCTTTCAAAAATGAGTGGAGGCCTGTGCCCAGCAGTGGGACGCATATAGGCTGTAACTTTAACTTTTAACTACTCTAATTATGGTGGCCTATGATAGTATAATTATAAAATATCTTGCTAAAGCTCAACGTGGATAAGGGACTATTTTAATGCAATTCAGAATTTTGAGTTAGCTTTTGCCAATCAGTCTTTTGTGCGTCCGGTTTTTTTTGTTTTGTTAAATAATACTATATATGATGTATAATAAGCTACTTTTCCGATTCGCACTTGACTGTTTTTTATTCGTTGATCGGCATCACAGATTATAAAATAACGCATCAAAAATTTGTAACGTGGGTGATTTATAACGGCTGTCAATTTTTTTAGCTCCTTACATTTTTTGTTTCGTTTTACATTTTAAATTACTGCGACAAAGGATGAAGCCGAATTTTATTATAAATAAAATTCTTAGTCCTTGACATGACATCATACCTTAATGTCCATGAACCTAACAATTTCTGAAATTACTTTAAAAAATATTTCTATATAATTATTTAAATGTACATACATAGATATTTATAGATTTTTCACGTGCGCGGCGGCGAAGGAAAGTATCGTGAGGAAACCTACATGTCTGAGAAATAAAAAAAATATTTCAAATATATGTGAAGTTGTGAAGTTCGCCAACACGCATTGGGGCAGAGCGGCGGACACTTTCTTGCCCTAAATCTCTCTCAGAAATGAGCTATGTGCCCAGCAGTGGCTCCTATGAAGGCTGTAACTTTAACATACGTAGATAATGCGTACGTACTTCTTTAATGTTTAATACTGTATAATATTTCCTTTGAATTACTAAATTGATTCTCTAAAATCGTTAGGTAAAGCGAAATTGAAACGCGCTACCTTTCAATTACCACTACGTTTGAACGTTTACTTTATCTATACATATGTAAACAATACACAGTAGTTTTATTCAATTTGTTTCATATTACGCCGTTGTCACAAAGGATTCGAGTGGAATTACTCCTTTTTTAAATTTATAACGCTAAGTATTTGTCTATACACAAACATTCATACAATAATATTACAATTAAAACAATATAAGATTAATATGTGACATCTCTCACATTGTTAAAAATCCTCAAGCCTTATCTGCCCTACCCTAATGCTGATTTTAAACCTATTTAAGGATACACCAAGTATAGGTTGGGCTGCCATCTCTAAAACCTGTCCCCCAGGACCGGAAGCGTAAGTTCCCCGGGTTTTGGAGCTTTCACTCCGGACACTTCAATACTTTTTGCATTCACTAAAATCTTGATTAAAATATATTTTACTCCGTACTTGATAGAAGAAAACTTTATTTTTAAGCGTCTTTGTTACACGAAATAGTGTGTTTAATCGTTCTTGTGACGATAAGAGAGAAATACTTAACCCATAGCTTATATTTACATAAATTATGGGAACGGGTTCTGATCGAAAACCTCGACTTTTATTGTAGTCCGGGTTGTTAAACCCCGCCCGGATGCTCCCCGGACGACTTCCAAACTAGGACAAATCTAGGGAAACCTGAACGGATGGCAGCCCTAACCAAGTAGCATGCATATTTGGAAAGGTATGCCCGTGCTCACTAATCTGTGTAAGTAGATTGGTGATCTCTGAGCCACTACCCTCGCCAGGTAAAGTTGCTCCTCATCATCATCTTTGAAATTTTTATTTTTCGAATTTTGGAATCTACTGTTTTCAAAACAGTAGATTCCAAAACAGTGTTTTGTGTGCAGGGAGCTTCACATTTGGCGACGTAAAAAATCAGTAATCTTTTAAAACTGTGATAATCGCGTCATAAAAATTATTTTTAATCAATTTAAGGTACGATAATACGTTTTGTAAAACTCAAATGGAATTGCTATAATAATAATTTAGACACGAAACGACGGTTTATATGTGACGCGTCCCAGGAGTGAAGTTTCGATTACTAACTTTTGGCGGGAATTCTGCGTCAAGATGGCTGCCGCATCGCGACAGCGCGCGATATCGTACCAATTCTTTTGTGCCAACCCTGATCTATCTGGAATACGTATTCCAATGTGAAAGGACAAGCTAATCTCGCAATCATTGTACGGGATTGTACAATAAATTCTGCAAATGCTCGAACTGTGGAGGAATTCTCGTTTATTTAAATTTCTTAATGTTTAATAGAGTCGTTATAGGCCTTAAGTTAAGTGTTAGTTTATTTAATGGAAGGTCCATTAAATAGACAACCACTAACACAATTCTATATTAATAACTAATTACTGTATTATAATTTATAACACAAGTCTTATTATATACGTATGGTACGTACACTTGTGATTGGTCTTTGATTTTGATTACCCATTTAAGTATATATAGTTTAAGTTAGGTCTTTTGTGTAACCTCAGTATTTCATATTATTTTTCTTAGCAAGAATAGCTGTAATGTAAAAAGGTGTGTCAAAGATTATGTTAAAAACTAATGATCGTTATTGATCTAACAAGAGCTGTAGCATAACCGCGATAAATAGGTACCGCTGTTATCGAGGCTTACCTTTACTTTACGTAGCGCCCCGCGGCTATATCGCGGATTGAATTACTCGATCGGTGGATTGTGCCTGTGTATCGCATAGGGTTGTCACAGACTGTTTTTAAAAATAATATACACAATAATATTATGATATCAATATGAAAGTATTTTAGCAAGTTTTATATATTCATTCGTATTTTGCAAGCATAAAGTGTGCACAAAACTTTAAGGACTAAACGTTTACCTTTATTCCGCTTTGTTGATCTCTACACGGAAATAAGTGAACTGTAAATCATAAAAAAATTAAAGGACACTGACAGTAACTATGAAACAAAATGATGACAATGAAGTACCTACTTCAAATATATTTAGTTTTAGTTTTTTTTGTCTAGTCGTTTATATAAAAAGTTAGGGTAGCCTATAGACGCCCGGTACTTGATTTTAATAATGTTTTCAGTTTATAAGGCTGACAAGCCTTAAAGCTTAAGTTTAAATCTTTTACACTGTTTTTGGGTGTCGGAAATTCGTTTTGAATTAATTACGATAGAAATAATTTTCAGTAAAAATTGCGTATTACGAAACGAAAATATGTCAATTTAGTTTAGTATTATGAAGTAGCCGCACACTAGGACTTTTTCCTGTATCGTGGAGGCTATTTACATACATAAATTTCACAAGGGCAAAAACTTGTTCCGTGCGGGATCGGAATCCGCGGCCCTCAGCGCCGAAACTCATTGCTAAGTCACTGCGCCACGGAACGGTCAAATACATCTGACGTTAAATCATTCGTAGACATAGTTCATAGCACAACAATTAAACCAGTATAACCAATGAAGATAAAAAATTTAATGAAGTATCCGGGCTTTAATTTTGTAAATTTTTTAAACTGCCAACCCTACTACACGTCGAACACTTATGACAAGCGCCCGCGGCGCCCTCTTTTACGGGAGAGAAATATTATTTCGCACATTAGTGTGTGATGTCGACGACGGGTAAAGGCAATAATTCCCCCTTTTTATTTCTCCCGTCCATTGGGAGTTTTCTTGTTCCGTCAATGCCTGTCACAGTCCGCTAAACATCAGTTTCGTTCGGTTTAGATTGACAGGATATTGTTCATAAACGTGTAATGTGGCAGAAGTTATTCTTAATACACTTGCAGCAAATTGGCTGTAGAAAACTATCGACTTCACTTTATGGTGACTTGTTTGTCTTTAAATAACTTACTATTTATAAGCTATATAAGAATTTAGATATATGTATATACCACTGGACTTTTCTTCGAACTTATCTAATTAAATTGAATCAGCCCCTACCGAGGTCCTGAGCTATCGTAAGAGAATACACTATATACATATATATTCTATATATTTAGCATCATCAAATAGCCACCACCGCGTGGTCGCCTCGTGCCCACATCCCGCGTACACTTTCTTATGTGGCCCATTGGGGACGAACCCACCACTCACGTTAAATTATAAAAACATCAAGATATTTGCGTAAAATACTTTACTAATGTAGTCTTTAATTTCTAATTGTAATTACGACAGTTGCCATGTGGAGGCAGCTTAGGAGAATCTACGAACCCATTTCCTGGTGGTCGTGATAAACGACTGAAGAAAGATTTCAAAGCATCCGATGGAGGGCAGTATAACTACAAATATCTTCTTTTCACCAAACTTAAAAAGCGGTGACCGGTTCAGCGTTAAATTTACGAAGGCAAATTCCCACAGCTGGAGAGAACTATGTCCAGCAGCTGACTTACGTCCTGATAATAAAGAAGGAAATTAGGAAATACATTTGCCATGGGGATTTTTTTTAATAAAATTGAAGTTATAAACTATCCGTCTACCTGATGGTAATTAATAATCAAAAATTTAAAAATACCTAGTGTTTCCAATGCAAATGCCGTTTAAATAGCTCGCTGTAGTACATTATTAAACTTGTCTAGCTTTTGGTATGTAACAAATTAGTGATCTTTACAAAGTTATCTTGTTGCAGAATACTTGTCAAGTTACCACCAACGCTCGGGCTTACGTTAGGATTATAGGATTTAAAATTTCACAGCACGCTTTAAGGGGACTTTGCTTACTGATTAGATCTTTACCTTGAAGTTATTAAAATAACTAAACCTACAAAAAGGTAGTTACTGAGACTCATGATGTGTTAAAGTTTGTGGTAAGGTGTCGTAAGTGTCAACAGAGGTAAACAAATCAGGTGGGCAGCAACGTCGTCTTAATCACAACTCAAAATTTGAAAAAAAAAAAGACTGCGGTTGCCAACCCGTCAGCCAAGCGTGGCAACTATGGCAAAATCCAAAATGTTTAGCAGTGGAATTTTATAGACTGTAACGTATGGATGGAATGGATGTGTTAAAGTAATTCACAGGGGCAGACGTAATCGATTTCGCGCCCGATGCATAATAAGATGATTCAAAATCATCTTTTTTTAGTATCTGACATCACCTCTGTTTTGCCGTCTATGGTTTTTTAGCGGTTGTTGTGGCCCCTAGACATCTACATCTATCCTCGATAACGGATCAAAATGCAGATGCGTTGTCGTCGGCTAAGATGGAATGCCTCGTTTCCAGTAAAAAGGGTCTCCGGTTCTCTACACTCACCAAACGAATCACAGCATCGTTAAGCTGCTATTTGACGCTGGTATTCTGTGAGTTACCGTATATAAAGATTTTTCATTAAAACGTCCAAGAATTGTAATATGTATGGACCTCGTTGGAATTAGAGTTACCCCTGTGCTACACTGCATTTCTTTCGCCTATAATTAGATCCGACTCAGAGTCTATTTGCATGACGTCAATTTTTCACACATATATTTCCAAAGGGTTTTACTCTCCATTAATTACAAACTGACAAATTTTAAATTGTAATAAATTCAAAATATGTACATAATTAATTATTTCTAGAATAAATAACCTGATGGTAAGAAGTACAGTGGTTCAAAGACATCTAGATATATTTTCGATTAAAAATGAAAATGCAGATATGTTGTCACCATCATGTGCATCAAGTGAAAATGGTTTCCGTATACGAAACACAGCAACAGTAATATTCTATATTCTGTGGGAGTGTGATCCTTTCCCGATCGAGCCGACCCATTCGTGCTACAACCATAGAATAGAATAGAATAGAATAATTTTTTATTCAATACAGATTACAAGTAATTCTCTCTTATTGAAAGTCAATATTTTACGTTATCACTGGTTCGAAAAAAATCCTCTGTCCTGGGAAGAACCAGCAATGAACCCAGCGGGCCTTTTTTGTAAAATAAATTTTGCAATATCAAAGGTCACAAAATATTTACAAAATTTATTTTAGAAACAGCTTGAAAGCGACCAGCTCATTCCCAGTGGTTATTATCAACATATATTCATTTATATCATAATAGGTTTTATTATCAAGTTTAAATATTTAATTAAATATTTAAACTTGGTAATAGAGAGACCTTGTATATTTTCTGGGACTTTGTTGTAATAGCGTATACATTGCCCCAAGAATGAATTACTGACTGTGGAGTCATGTCATAATATAGCTGCAACATGGATCTACCACCTAGAAACATGGATATGAGTTATACATATGCATGCAAAATGGACATATTTTTTTGGTTTACATATTAAAAATATTTAATTTAATTTACTTTGTTTTTGTAATACTTTCTTCTGCAATAGTACCTACGCATAATTTGCCGCGATTTTTTTACCACTCCGCCATTCCTGACCGCGCGCCATTATAAATGGTATTTGCTTCTGTAATGATCACTTAATCGAGGTGAAAGAAGGTAATTTGTTAGGCTGCGTTGTTTTTTTAAATATTTTCCCTTGAGTCCACGATGTTTTCTATTCCTGCTTAATGCTAGGCTCTCTAGTGAAATATGGCCGCGATAAGGGAAATTTCGTTCGCCATAATTCTAATAGCTTTAGGTTGTTTATAGTGAACGAACTCGTTATTTTTTAATGGTGACCACTATATTACCCCGGGGGCGTAACTATGGCGTGAATAGGGTAATCAAATAACATCAAATATAATGCTGCATATATTTTTTATTTTAAGTACGCCTACTTAAATTTTGGCAATCAAATTACTGTAATATAAAGTTATTTAGACTAATGACCATAATGTGGTGTTTTAATTGTGATAAGGTTGTGTCGTTACCGTGTAGTGGCAGTTTGAGAATATCCACTACTCCATATCATCCCGTGGATGTCGTAAGGGGCGACAGTGAGAAACAAATCAGGAAGCGGGCACCAGCGTCTTCGTAATAACTAGAGATGGCACGAATATTCCTTTCATATTCAATATTCGGCAGCTTTACCGAATATTCGTATTCGGCCGAATATTCGGCTAAATCACCGAACATTCGGTAAAGTAGTATACTCAGTGTCCACTGTATTGAAATGTATGAATTGAGTAATGCCATGTCTTTCATAATTTTACTGTTAAAAGTATATCTTATTTATGGGTTAAATCTGCGTGTATTATTTTTAGATATATTATATATTTAGATTTATTTCCAGTTATAGCAAATAGAAAGCTTGATAAAATGTTTTTGAAATAAAACAAAGAAACATTACATTGCATTAGTAAATTTTACTTTAGTTTGGTAGTCAGTTTCTCTGAAATAAATCCAAATAGTAGTAATAATCCATAATCCATAAATCCATAAACCATCAATAATCCATGTTCGGCCCATCCCTACTAATAACGACTAAAACTAAAAAACGGGGTTGCCAACTTGCTTGCCAAGCGTGGCAACTATGTCAAATGTCCTCCCTATAAGATAATCAATAGGGAGGGCTAGGTTTAGCAGTGCATTAATGTATTGTAGAAGTTTTTATTTCCTTAAATCTTACTTTTACGTACTAGAACCTCGATGAATGTAAACTGGCAACTCCAGACAGCCCTATATGAGAATTTTATTTGGCTTCCATTCATCCATTCGTATTGCATTTCATTTCCGTTTCTGTTTTATTTCTAGAATCAAATGTATCGATTAAAGTTACGATGTATATACATTTTATTGTCGTAAATTATATGTTACTCCTGAATTTGAATACCATCTTTTTGTTACGACCCCGTATGATTAGTACTTTTGCTGTCAAGTAATTCTCAAATATGTTATTGTTTGTTCACTAAATTCGTTGAATCTTCCTCTATATAATATAAAAACTTGTTGTTGTCAGTTAATCTCGCAAAAATCGGAAAATAACTCGACTGATTTTGATGAAATATTTTGTCTGTCTATTGTCGATATCCAAAAATCACCTGTGCAAATCCGGGGCGAATCGTTAGTATTATATATTTGATAATAATATAAAGTCGGTTTATATATAATAATAACTCGTTTTTATATTATTAATATATAATATATATTACGTGGTAGAGCCATTCTGCAGTTATATTAGTAGTATAGTTGTAGCACGAATGGGTCGGCTCGACCGGGGAGGGATCACGCTCTCACAGAATACCAGAGCCAAATAGTAGCTTAATGCTCCTGTGTTTCGTATGGTGAGTGTAGAGAACCGGAGACCCTTTTTACTGGAAACGGGGTATTCCACCTAAGTCCTCACGGATTACAACGCATCTGCATTTTGATTCCTAATCGAGGATAGATGTAGATGTCTATAAGCCTCAGCAACCACTTACCATCATGTGGACTGTGTGCTCGTTTGTCGTCCTATTCTATAAAAAAAAAATCATTCTCACTAAAATTTTACACATACGCAGTTATATACACTAACATGCACATTATTTTATACATAACGCCACCAACACTCCATTACCAACTGTATTTTAATATTGATTATGTGTGTTGTTAACAATTTCTTTTTTCTAAACATTCATGAAAATACAAATCTGTTTCCTTTTTTTATTGTTCTGTAATTGTTAATAAAATAAATAAATAAAAATAAAAATAAAATAATTTATTTTTCTTCACAAAAATTAAATGAATGACATAGTTGACTGGGATCTCCATTTAAGCAAGTAATGCCTGTGTTTGGAAATCCCGCTCTTCCTTATCTAAACATACATTTTTTAATTTAAAAAACCAAAAATAACAAAAACAAATTACTCGACTTTAACAACCAAAATTTACAAAAATTACAAAAGTGTGTATGTGTGCATGCGTGCGTACGAGCGCGCGCGCATGTGTGAGTGTGTGTGTGTGTGTGTGTGTGTGTGTGTGTGTGTGTGTGTGTGTGTGTGTGCGTGTGTGTGTGTGTGTGTGTGTGTGTGTGTGTGTGTGTGTGTGTGTGTGTGTGTGTGTGTGTGTGTGTGTGTGTAATGAAAAATCATTTTGTTAAATTATATTGTATATAGAAGTGAATTATGAAATGCGGTACAGCATAAATTCGGTTTCTTCATAAGTTTTCGACTGCACCCACTTAAGTATCAGGTTTTTACACTCCCTGTACGTTTTGTTGTATATGTTCAATTCTCTATTTATTTTATTGTATAGGAATGCAGAACATGAGCTAAATTGCCTACTAGCAAAAACTGTTTTGGTACCAGAAGGCTTAACCACAATATCTTTTCGCCGCTTTTTCAAGATGCGTGGGTCAAAGGACAGGGATTTGTGTGCTTTGAGGATTGTCATAGTAACATATAATTGTCTAACTGAGAGTAAACTACTTATTCTATACAGTTGTTCAGTGGAAAAACGTCTTTTTTAAAATACATGACCTTAATAAGGGTTCGTTGGGCTCTTTCCAAGTTAAGAAATTTGGTCTTTGTAGCTCCACCCCACACCGAAATGCAATATGTTATGATAGATTGTGCAAGGGACATGTATATTTGGTTAAGAAGATATCTGGGAGAGTCCGATTGCTTAGTACTATCAGGTATTACGTGTCTTAGAGTTTTGAAAATCCAAATCAATTTTCGGGTCCTATTAATGACATGTTCAAGGTGTGGGTACCACGACAGCCTCTGATCTATAACGACGCCCAGATATTTAGTGTGAGAGACTTTTTCAATTGATGGGCAGTCACAAGCTTTGTTTTTAGCATCCTCAAAACACATTAATAATTTTAATAATTTTAGGGCAAAAGTCATTCTGTGGCTGCAAGTTGTTGGTAATGCTAAAGCAAATAAAATTTGTCTTAGCTGTATTCAAAGTGAGGAGATTTTGTTGCAACCATAGAGCGACTCGAGCTAGCCCACTTTCAGCACTAGTCTTGACAGCCTCCCAAGATTCATCAGCAAAAACCAAAGCCGTGTCATCGGCGTACGACAGGATTTTGGCATTTGGTATGGTCATACTGCACAGATCATTGACATAAATTAGAAATAAGGTCGGGCCCAGAACGCTACCCTGTGGAACGCCATATGATGACACCACCGCTTCCCCACTAATGAACCCAGGAAGCTTAACCTTCTGTTTTCTCTCCGATAGGTAGTTTTTGAAAAGAGCAAGCGGAGTCCCTCTTATTCCAATTTTTTCAAGCTTGTGCACAAGGTTAGGGACAGAGACAGTGTCGAATGCTTTCTTCAGATCAAGGAAGACCGACAAACATTTTTTGCCGTGGTCGAGTTGTTCTGTTACAAATGTGCTTAATTCAATAATTGCATCTTCTGTCGATCTTCCTTGTCTGAAGCCAAATTGTGTGGGTGCTAATATATCAAATTTATTTAAGTAATTGAGTAATCTAATATTAAGTAACTTTTCCAGAATTTTAGATATTGTTGGTAGAACGGAAATTGGTCTGTAATTACTAATGTCATCTCTGTCTCCGTCTTTGTACACAGGTGTAATAATGGACTGCTTTAATGGTGCTGGGAATATCCCTGTATCGAAACATAGATTATTTAAGTGGGAAATAACAGGAGCCAAGTCATTGACTGCCAATTTCATGAAGTCATTGGAGATATTGTCCCAGCCTAGAGCGCTGTTTGATTTTAAGTTTAAAATGATATTTTTAACTTCTTCTATGTCTGTATGTAGTAAAACAAGGGAGTGTAATGGCTCCGGATTGTTTTCCATAGGTCTACTAGGTGTCACATTGACGTTCTGTATTTTATTGGCAAGTTGTATTCCTATATTTACGAAATAGCTGTTTATGAAGTTTGCAGATTCAGTGGGCGATGATTTCAGATTGAGTAGTTCAGCGTTAGTATTTCTTGATTGATTACTGTAAGTAATATTTTTTATATTTTTCCATAATAGTTTATTGTTATTTAAGGATTTAATAATACTTTCTTTATCATATTGCCTTTTCATTCTTTTTTATTAAATTGTTACAGTAATTCCTGTACCGTCTGTATGTAATGCGAAGAATGTTATTATGTGGGTCTTTTCGTAAGTTTTTTTGAAGTTTATTTCTGTTTCTTATACAGCGTAAGATTCCTGCAGACATCCACGGTTGTATTATTCTTTTAGTGCAAGGGATATTAGACACTGATGTATTTAGTTTAAGACTTTCAGTAATTGTATGTATTAAGTTGTTAGTCACAGCCACTGGATCATTACAAAATAATAATTCTGGTAAGTTTTTAGTCTGTAGGTATTTTAAAGCATTTTCAAAATTTGTAGTTTGTTTAATTTTATTATCTTTAAGTTGTGTTTTTAATTTAGAAATTGACAGGAGCATAGTAGAATGATCCGTGGTGGATGTCTGCATATCTGCTATTGATGCTTTATACTTAGATTTATTTATTTTTAGCATGAAGTGATCTAAACAGTTTTGCTCTCTTGTAGGTAAAGTGTGGCCGGCTAATATACCATAGTTTGCAAGCATGTCTAAGTAGTACATTCTGTTTTTATATTCCTGTGGTCGTTCCGTAGTTTGAGGCCTAATGTTTATATTAATATCACCTGCTATTATAATACTGCTATGTGAAGGAAGTGACTCAATATGAGAGTCTAATGAATTTAAAAAGTTTTCAGCATTTGGATTCGATGGAGACCGATAAATGCATAATACAGTTTTATTAAGAACATCTACCTGCAGGCATGATGCTTGCTGTAATTTAAGTTCTTTTACTTTGTGTTTTAGAGATTTTTTTATATAGACAACCACACCATCTTTATTTTTTGTTAATGTTGTATTGAGTGCAATATTTTATTAGTACTCTATTTTGGTGGATTAAGAAGATCCACACCCTATCATTTAACGTGGGAAAAGACATCCGCAGTGCGAGATGGGAAACTGAACTAAGAAATAAGTAGCGAAGCAGGGAGTGTATCGTTTTGCACAAACTACAATTTCATGGTAACCACCCTGTCTGCTAATCGTAAGAACTTTAGGAGGAGGCCTTTCCAGGAAACTCCTAATTATAATGGCTGATACTCATAAAAATCGACGTTAACTTTAGATAACGAGAGAGACGTTAACTTATCGCTTACAGTTCCCTCTTTTCACTAAATGAATAACAATTATAGTAAAAAGACACAAGTATATTATGTGTAATTAAAACTTAATCGAAGTAAGCAATTATCAACGATTATAAGTAAAGACTCACCGTCTTTACTAATGACATATCAAAGACAAAAACAATGGTAGGATAATGAAACAATTTAAAATTTTAATATAATTTATAGATAGTAATAGATTTTTTAAAAAAAAAGGCCTTTAAATTATATGGCGGGTTACAGATAAAACCTATTTTGCTACAGAAGTTATTACCTAACTTGGAGGAGCCTCATACTTTACCAAACAGGGACTCACTTTAACACACTCGGAAATCCTGTGCTTGCATACAACGCACCACACATACAAAGATAACATACAAAAGCAGTGGAAGTGGAATCAATTTATATTGAATTGGTATTGCTTTGTATTTATTATTCATTACTATTTTGTCATAATATAAACAAGTTATTTAACGAGTGACGTAACTCATAAAGATTTTACAGTTTGGCACTGGCTTTGTAGTTCTGGGTAATGACGGCGAAGTTGAAATTGTCCATCAAAACTGTTAATTTTTTTATTAGATAACTCAGTGTAAGTCTGTGCTGGCTGTTCCTAAAACAGAAGTTTTTATTTCTCGAATTAGTGGTAAAGCTTAACTTGACTTTCAATAAGTATCTATATCTTTTAATCTATATTGAATAAAAGTTATTCCATTCTATCGTAATGTAAAAATAACGCAATGCTTATAATTTCTCACCGGCAACTATTCCTCAAAAGTATCTCAATATTTATCTTAATATTTAGAATTGTTTTCATTGGAAACAGGCCAATTTAAGATAATGTAATATTGCTAACACCTACACACTTATTTTAGCAAAACAAAATTAAGTCAAATTAATGCAACTGAACTTCGTAATAAAAAAATATTCCTTTCAATTAAATTGATAAATGTTCTCCTGTGGATGTCTATCATGACACTGATGGTTTAATGGGCAAATTTTATGACGGACATCCCCGCAAAGATACAAACCTTTTTTCCGAGGAAACAATAAAATGTAATGACCGAGTTGACGTCCTCATCGCCTGAAGCCTTACAAAATCTCCAAGATATAGTAAATGATCGCCCAAATGCACAGCTTTAGTTTTGGATAACTTTAGTGTCAGAGTTTAAAATTTGTAAGTAATTAGCACTGTCTAGAAATAGTTACTGATTTATAATTTGCGAGTATTATCGCGATCATTTTAATTTTTTAATTATATATTTATCGGTTCCCATATATTATCTATTATGTATTCAGCTAGTGCTGTAGTGAATAATTATTTTAATCCATTTATTAACTCTTGAATAATACTTTTTACTAAGAGGACAATTAAAATATTGAGCTAAGAAGCTACATTAATTTTAAAACCGTAGAAATTTCAAATCTTCTTTACTAAGTTTTATCATTACATACGTATAGCTAAGATAAGATGCTTATATATATTTATAGTTATATTTTCCAATCATTAGTATTTAATCTATATTTGAAAAAATGATAAAAGACCTAAACATTACATGTGCAAAAATGGTTAGACTATTTTATTTTTGTAGTTATTTTAATTAGCTGTGGGTATCACAGGCAACTTAGTAATCCTTATTTAGAGTGGGGCATCACATAATAGTGCCTGATTTTATTAACCACCCTATCAAAAGGGAACATCATTTTGTGTTTCCGCATCAGAGCCTTAACAGAGTTTCCGAAAAGTTAATTTTATTTGACTTACGTTTACGAGGCATCATAATAAAATTTAACAACTAAGTTTCCTTCGTGTTCTTCAACTAAGTGCCTTCATTCATGGTTTCAAGGTCTGATGGAAGTGGAACGATTTAAATATCTGCTTTCATAATTCCAGAGTATGGTGCACGGATACTCCTCGTTTTTGTACAAGTTTTAGGCCATAATCGGCCGTCCAGTTTCATATGAACTTCACCGACCTCTTGAACACTTTACAACAATTATAAAAACTGTTATAAAAGGTGGAGATGGGCGGGAGCATCTTCCTGAGTTTACAAATCAACATAATATTGTGGTTACCAACCCAACCAAGCGAAGGGATTACGGCACATATACTATAATATGATGATGTGATATGATATGATATAATCTATCGAGGAGGCACATGGTCACCATCTTTTACGACACCAACGGGGTAATATAGTCGTCGAGTCTCCACGCCAGCGCTTAGTGGCTTCTTTTTTATGTTCGTTAAGTTTCTTTTAGCTGGTTCCTAGTTTTTAAAATAATTTATGAAAAAAAAACGTTAAAAACATAGCTGTGGTAGATTTAAAATTTACCGTAGAGAATATCAGTTCGATTGTTCTTATCCCGGATGTCCCTATCCCCACCTCCCGGATATCCTCTTAATCGTTCCACCACCACCACAATATAAGGATGAATTTTGCATCTGAGCTTACAAATGCTATTTATTTATTTATGCTATCACCTTGAATAAAAGGGTTATAAAAGGCGGCCTTAACGTCTTTTGGCATTCTTTCGCAGATCGCCCGGGCGTAGTGAAATATAATGTAGGCGCAAAAGGATAAAAAGACATGAGCTATAAAATTAAGAATAAAAGAATAACAAGCAGTCTATTAAACATCATTAAGAAAACTCTTTGATTATATACCTTTCGGAAAACTTATTGAATTAAAAATGACACATACTCAATAAATATATCCAAAGAAGTGAAACTTCTTTGGATATGTTTACTGTCGTAAAGGAGTTGTTAATAAAACAATTAAAGTGTAGTGGAACTGTAATCTTTAGATTAGATGAAGGAAAAAGAACTCTTATCTTGCACATACTGCATCAAATACTACGAAAATTTCCCATTGTATTCATTACAACAGTGTTTTAAATTAAAGAATAATCATCGAATTTGATTAAACGGTAATTACCTTGCTGTATCGTCCCTAAACCGAGCCGTTAAGCTCCAGTTTAACATGATACAAAGCTAACCCGTACGTACATTCGACCGCATAATTCCGGCCCGCTATTGTGTTACGACCGCAGGTCATACGACACCGTGCGTTCGTTGTTATGGCGAATCTACATTATATTATGGTCGCTGATCTTATTCTAAATATAAATATTGTTGCGGTTACCATCACCTATGGGTATGGGAGTCATAAAATATGTCTACACATAACTACTTAAAAAGCCTTTTTTATATTTTTTTTTTTTTATAGAATAGGCTGACAAACGAGCACACAGTCCACCTGATGGTAAGTGGTTGCTGCGGCCCATAGACATCTACATCTATCTTCCATTACAAATCAAAATGCAGATGCGTTGTCACCCGTGAGGACTGAGATGGAATGCCTCATTTTCAGTAAAAAGGGTCTCCGGTTCTCTACACTCACCATACGAAATACAGCAGCATTAAGCTACTATTTCACGCTGGTATTCTGTGAGAGCGTGGTCCTTCCCCGGTCGAGCCGACCCATTCGTGCTACAACTATACTACTAATATAACTGCAGCATGGCTCTACCACGTAGAAATTATATTATATTATATATATAAAAAGTCGCTAACGACACAGCCTTTTCGATTGAAAATCAAAATGCAGATGCGTTGTCACCCCTGAGGACTAAGATGGAATGCCTCGTTTCCAGTGAAAAACACGGTATGTTCACGATTGTAAATTTATATAGATTTTTTTTTAACTACAATGCGTTATAATTATAAATGAAAGTTTAACGCCGAAAACTATCTTACAATTATTTTTAATTCTCCAGTAGAAAATTCTTTGCACGCTAAAAACAAATTTTCTTAATGGTTTCTTTTGTTGCTTTTAGATCCGTTTTATTTAAATAAATATTAGCTACTGTATTTTACTAATAGCATTGATTCATTAGAAGAGCTGTTATTCAATAAAATACTCACGAATTACGATAAATATAATTACGATTTAAATTATTTTGTATAAATATTTATAAGCCAAAAATGTAACAACAAAGCTATATGCGAGTGTTAGTTTTTAACAATGTCTTAAAATTAATTACAATAAATTAGTTGGGTTAATTTACATTATTCCAAAGGTATAAACTGTATATTCGCAAGGGAACTGCGAAGGCACGCAAAAACGAAACGGCGAACCTCTTGCAACCCGATCTCGGACACTTACCTGCGGTCATTGAGACCCTTATTTGGCTTCTTAAATACCAGCAGTGTTATTTTGTTTCACTTGAACGTATTACATCGAAAAGTATCTGCTCGACGTTTTTTATTCTTTTTTTTAAAACACCGTGTGGTTTTTAGAAAGTTATACTTACCGCAGGCTACATATTATTATATATTTTTGTCTTATTTGTAATACTAGCAGGTGACGTTCATTATATTGTGTTATAATTTCAGTTATGTGTAAATTAGGACTGAAGGACTGTGCCAGTAGGGCAGCAAAAGTGGGTTATTTTACTTACACCTAATTTATTTTTTAAAGCGGACGCTTATGGCGACGTTTGTATGTTTCGTGTATTGACTATGGGGGGGGGGGAGCTTTGCCAAAATCCCCCCCTAAGGATAACCTATGTTCAGTAGTGTACTTTTTTAGGCTGTAAGGGATGACTGTATGTGTTTTCCGCAAAATATCATCATTGCTCTTTTTCATAGTCTATTTACATCATGAACTTGTACTTTATTTATGAAATTGTAAAACTATTTCTATATTCTCATGTTTTGAATCAATGACCCGTGGGTGTAATCGACAGAGGGAACCGGAAACAGGAGATAGGCAGCAACATCTTCCTCATTACAACTTCAAGTTATAAGAAACACTGGGATTGCCAACCCGCTTGCCAACTTATAAGGCAATCTAAAGGATAGCATATGTTCAGCAATGGTTTTTTCTCGGCTATTTTATTTGTTTTTGTATTTTTCGTATAAATGTTACCTCGTCCACACTAAGATTTTCTCCTGCATCGAGGGCACCGAATAAAGTTTACATACATAAAGTTCTTAAGGACAAATATCCTGACCCGGAATAATTATTTGTAAGTCATACCAAACACTTCTTCTGTGCGGGATTCGAATTTCGAACCCGCGGCCCTTACAGCTGCCATTCCAGGCCACTGCATTATGGAGCTGTAATGATGATGGTAATGATGATATTCTATAAAAGGTTAAAAGGACATGTTTAAAAGAAAATCAAAAACAAAGCTATTTAAGATTAACTATTGCTTTATATGTTTTCACAACACTAAAAATACAAAAATAAGCTTTTATTAGAACGCTTTACGTGCTAATTTTGCGCATTCGTCTAAAAGCGTTACATTAAAAACATTATTTTCGCTAACAAAAGGTGCCTGACAGTAGCAGTACGCCGTTGAAAGGTCAAAACTCTCGCCCCGAGCTGAAAGGAAAACCCACGGACTGAAATATAGCGAGCAACAATGTATATCACGAAACAGCAACTAAGACCTGGCTTATTTATTGCCGCGCTTGGGGTTCCCGCAAGAACCTTTAACACTTAAAAAAATAATTCAACCTACCGAAATAAACTACGTACGTATGGTGCAAGTAATTCACGGACAGGGGTGGTATAGGTGTTTATGTTCTTGGGAAAAATGGTTCTGTTACAGAATGCGTTTTGCCTTGTGAACTTGTGGTTGACATGAAATTCAATGAAGTTTCATTTTATCACCTAATAACGAACAAGCGGTGGAATGATCGACGTATTGGACTAAAATTACTCAGAGGTACAAGGAGCATTTATTAATATATATATATATATATATATATATATATATATATATATATATATATATATATATATAAAACTAGGTAGTAACGGGCCAGGCAGACTTTATTCTACCCTTTCTGACGAACTTTAGTCCTTTAAAAAAATCCTTAAATTCGCAAATAAAAATATTGAGAGTCACGTAACGGAGTAAAAACTATCCTATTTCTCAAGTTAGGGCAAGCATACATATTTACAAAACACAATTTTATTAAAATCCTTTCAGTGGTTTGAAAATTCATCGCGGACAAATAATGTGACACGCAATTTTTATATATAAAGATATTCATATCTCTATCTCTCTTCAAAGGTTCGTAAAGTTGCACTCTACATAAACTGTATATACCACGAACGGAAAACCGGCTTTCTAAATCCGAAAAGCTAAAAATAGGATTTATTTTTTTAAATAGTTATATTCTAATGACAGAATTGATTAGATTTTATTTGAATTAAACAGCGTACATAAAATTACCTGAATCATAAAGTGGTAGAACCACGCTACATTGTATGATGTCTGCAGCACATATAGGACCAGAGAAGGATTACGCTCGCACAGAACCTCGGCGTAAAAATGCACCATAATTTTAGCGGTTTTTTTTTGTACAACACAAACACGATTGCTCTGAGATTCGTATAGGTATATGTATGCTGAGAATGGGGGATCTTTGTGTTGTTAATATTATTTCTCATATGAATGGATATTTTAACATTTGATCACAAGTTATTTAACAGTGTGTCTGTAAATTGTTCAAGTTCTGAATTACGAATCGAATAAAAATCAATTTTGTAAAGCGTATTTACGTACCATTTTCTTATTTCCACCAAGCACCCCTATATCGCAAATTGTATAACCGGACGTGAAAAAGCCCCTCTGGCGTCCCTCGGCCCTCGGTTGAGAAAAAAATCTTATTTAGCAACCACCCCACAATCCTCGCCTCCCAAGAGGTTCGTTTCTTCACGCCTTTACGTCGGGACTGAGTAAATCATGTGCAGTGAGAACACTGCTTAGTATGTAGAGGGAAGCTCGGAATGCATTTTCCCCTATTTGTTATAAGACGTGATATGTGGAAATATGAAGCTTTTTCAATATACATTTCTTATAGTAGTTGATTATTTTAAACTCCATCACTTTTATGTTGTTTAAAGAAGTTGATGAATGAACGAAAGTTATAAGTGTCGAAAATTAAAGTAACAGATGCCATTTGCACAAAAAAATATTTTGTTTGTGTGTCACTATGTACGAAATTCTTCTACTGACGTTTGCACACGCCTGATAAGAAATTTAATAATTTTTCCATTTCTATCATCATAACAGTCTATCAAAAGTCTACTGCTGAATATTGGCCTTCTGTAAAGATTGCCTCATAGGATTGCCACAGTTGCCAGGCTTGGCAGGTGGACTGGCAACTACAGTTTTTTAATTATTTCGAGCTTATTATCAGATAGATGCTGCTGTACATCTGTTTTAGTGTCCTTTTCTCGCTGCTTACGACGCCCACGGGATGATATGAGATAAAAGCTAATAAAATAAATTTTTTAATCAGTTGTATATGTCTTCTCTCTTCGTCTTTACCTGCCTTTGGTATACATTATTTCATTTATGCATTTTTAACGGGATTTTTTATATGCGTAAGGATGAGAAACGAGTATCTGGTTGTAGATAGTATGGCCTATAGACCACGTACTCGTATATATATCATTCGAAAAGTACGCCGCATGTCCCAATGCGTTTTGACTTTTATAATAAAGAAGAAATTTAATAAATATAAATTTGACTAAATAAATAAACAATTACGACATGTGAAGTCCTCGTAATTTATTTGTTATTTTCAGTAATGTATATTTGTTTCATTACAGTTGTTATTTTCGCCACCGAGCACGCAGTAAGCGTAAACTAACGAAACAATACGAATATATATATATATATATATATATATATATATATATATATATATATATACGTATATATATATATATATGTATATAGTATATATATGGTGCGCTGCGTATATTTCAACTGACGCTGCAAGCAAGCCAAAGCTGTGCTCATCATATTGTAAAAATAAGCGCTCACGCACACAAATACAATTAAAACCGTCGGTTAGTTGCCAATGATTGTTTTTAGATTGGTTGTGATTAGTTGACGACGAACAACATGGTTTTGGGTAACATACGAGTATGTGTGCATCTAGCTGTGGAATTTTATGGGTTATTAAAGAAAGAAGTAAGGTTTATACGTGAGTGAATTACATTGCGAATTGGGTGTGAATTTTAACTGCAATTGACTGGTAGGACTCAATTTTTATCTAGGAATTATTTTTAAGCCATTTCAATTAGACAGGTTTTGTTTTTCTTTTTACATTCATTCATTTCTAGTGATCTGATCAATCAAGTGTTGATCCATCTTACGAACCTGGTCTTTCGAGATCATTCAAATGGATCAATTCTGGTTTCAGTACTTTGTGATCTGTGAGACCCGCTCGATAATGTCGGTTGTCGGAAATTACTATACTCTTTAGACGTACGTTCTGTTAATCGTTTGATCCGGAACGTTCAAAAATTGTAATTGCAATCGTCGATACTTTGATGCGACCCGGGTCAAATGATCGAATCATTTACGATTGATACATGTTTAATTACAATTGACTTGTGGTAGGACGATTACTAATTAGGAGTCCGCCTCCAAATAGCAGTGCTTGCATTGCTGTAATCTGTCCTAAAGGGTGTAAAGAAGCAGCATAATAACAGGCTGTGAGACATTATATCTTAGCCCTCAGAGGTCGTAACGAATCTGTAGCTTTATTTCATTGAAATTGGCTGCATTTGTCCATGGACTGCAGTACCCACATACTTCAGGTAGATTCTCAGTTAGTTTTCACCGTTTAAAAAAAACAAGAATTTTTATTTGGGATTAATTTTTAAACGATCGGGACTCATTTTTGTTCGAATTATGTGAAATTTGAGGAAAAGAACAAGGTTTTTCTTAATCTATTTCTCAATAAGTTCAATCTCGTTCAATGTAAATAAAGTAACAAACGATGCACCTCATTGGTAAAATACACTCGTCGAACTCGCGAACCATATAATAAAAGTCCATCGTCTCGCAAAAAATCTCGAAAGACCCCCAGAAGAAAAATGAAACCGCTTATCCAGGAAGCTACTTCATACGATACGTGACCCGGGGTGCATATATCGCTCGAAAACTGTTAAAAAACCCCTAAGGGCTCTCTTCCGTCCTGCCCGACCCCTCATTGTTGCTCCGTGACGATATATGAGAGCGGTTCGCTTCAATCAACGTTATGACATGGAATTTTATGCCCTACTTTTAGGGGCTAACGACGAAATTCGTTTGAGTTACGACATAACAGCATCACATGTGATGTCTCAATTAGATCCAGTTGTCCAAGCGAAATAATCTTGTTAGGCGAAGTGGGATGTTAAAATATAAAGAAGTACGTGGAAATAGATTGAATCTTTGTATGTATTTGGCGACGACAGTAATTGAACCAATAACAATTAAAAGCATTGTTATTTTTTGTATGTTGAAAAAGTCCAGGTGTAAAATGAACTTATGATCCCAATCTACCCTTAATAGGAGTAATTCATAATTAAAACAATATTAAAAAAATTATGTTTGCAGTGTAAACCAGTACCAGAATTTTGGCCTCACCCGGGATTCGATCCCAAAAAACGCGATTTAATAGTCATGATTCCTGGGTAGCGCTACTCGATTGTCGATTATCAAATACATACATAATTACATAACATTCAAAAGTGAAAACAATTTAACTGTAAATAAGTTATTCAACGTGTACACTTGCGAACCTAGTTCCCTTACTTTAACTGCATTTGAAATAGTTACAATCACACTTTGCCCGTCAAAAGGTACCTAAACGCACAGTTAGTCCGTACTTCTCCTTACAAACCCCAATGGGCTTATTTTATCAGTGCTTTGCAACTTACGAGTACTTCGGAATTTCCCCGCCGACATTTTGAGCGGCGATCCCGGCGATCTATACACGGAGCGGGAAAGCGAGCGGTGGCGGGAAGCGAGTAGATATGTATATTTTGTCTTTATTTTACAATTTCTTCTACCTCTTTATTCAATGCTGAATTTTTAGGTGCTAACGAGCAGGAATTCACATTTACTTACGTGAAAAATAAGGACTTAACAATTTATTTGCATAATCCGATTTACACGATTGTCGAAATGATAAATTTTTCTTTCCGCACCATTATTTCGCAAAATTAAAAAATTATTAATATCCCAAATGGTTTTGAAATTATGGAAATTTATAATGTTCAATTAAAGAAATGTTAAGCCAAAAAATCTGATTTATAATGACTATAACAAAGGGAAACTGAAATGAAATGAAATATTTATTTGCGTTTGGTTAAGGTAACTAAAGATGGTCATATTAAAACTGAAATAGGAGATCGGCAGCATTTTCCTAAAAACAACTCAAAACTATAAAATCTGCGATGACACCAGTCACGCGTGTCAACTACAGAAAATGATGCAATCTACGGGGGAGGTCTATGTTTAGTAGTGAATCTCATAGGCCGTAATGGATGGATGGATAACAGCAAGAATTAATGTCATTTCTATCGTTAAATAATAGTACAGCCACTATTGTATTCTAGTTAGGGAATCCCTTTGTAATTACAGACTAAAGGTAGTTTTATCATAGGTAAATAACCCGTCTCGTGAGCGGGACAACTATGGCGAATATCCCCTCTATGAAACATTTTAAGGGGGAGGCCCATGTACACCAATTTTTTTAACTTTCTTGTAGTTATAAGAATTGCTGCTGCCAGTGTCGTAATAAGTTTCCCTCTGTCGCTTACCTTACTTGTCTCTACACGGTCAATGAAAAGCTCATGTAGTACACAGCTTGTTTTACCGAGATGGTGACTTACAAGACGGTTTACACAAAATAAAAAATAAAAACAAATTCCGAATATAGTCTAAGTTTTTTTTAAACAGCCGTCTTTATAGATGTACTTGTAGATGCTGAAATCATGTCTTCTAGTTTATCCTTTCTCATAGTTCCTTTTCTGCATCACGGACAGATTGTTAGTATGCTTGAATTCTTTTGTTTTTATGTTCTTAAATCCCACGCTTTTCGTGTACCACCCCAGCCATAGCGTTAACTCATAAAATAAGCAGTAAAACGTCTCATTCGATTTAGAATCGATCGGAGAGCGAAACGTCAAGCCAACCCGACGTTCCTAGTTCGCTCCGAATTTAACGTACCCTCGAATCTTTTAAATTTCCAATGCACCGACGCTTCCCCGGTGCACCACTGACTCTTTAACGTTATATTAAGATGATATTTTATTCTGAGTCTTATCGGTTGGAAATTCTTTGGATGTGAATTTAGATTACTTTTAAACTTTTACTTACGGCTTAGTCTACGTTCTTATATGAACGAAAACTTTCACATAAAGAGAGTGATTTAAACTTTTCATTTAAGTCCGAGCGTCACGGGTAACGGGTAACAAATGAAAATTATTAGTACCTAATAAAAAAAAGTAAAAATTAAATTTACAACCCATAATATATTCCACTGTTGGGCACAGATCTCCTCTCAATTTGAAGCATTAACCAACAAAGATGGTCTTTTAGACAGACAAAAATACGAGCACCTTGTGATCTACGTATTTTTTGAATTCAAACGATTGCTAAAGAAAATTGCTTTTAAAAATTAAAAACTCTAACAAATGGCTTTTAACCGTAATAATAACCCAATAAAGCTAGATAAGCACAAATTTTATCGTATCCTTACGATATTTGAACATTTTATATTAAAATGTTACAACATTTTGAAATGATTCCATTTTAATTAAATTATTTATTAAAAAATATGACCAGACTTCACATAACATCGGATCTAGTTGTTTTTGTCTCTTGAAGATCTTTTACAATGGAAAGTATATACTCAACGTCAATTTTAAAAAAAAACTTTTTTTATTCATTCATTACAACCTATCAAAGGCTGCTACAGTTGCCACGCTTGGCAGGCTGGTAGGCAACCGCAGTTCACAATTGTTACCTACAATAAAAAAATATTCGTATTAATAACCTCCTTTTTTAAATCGGTTTAAATACTTACGAAAATTGCTTATGAATTTTACGAAACAATTTTCATGAAAAAGTGCACTTTTTGAAATATGCAAATTCTAAATAGAAGGCATAAATCGCTGTAATAAATAAAAATTTTAATTGTTTACTTTAGGTAATAAATAAATGCGAGGAACTTACAATTATGTAGTATGTAACTTACAAAATAATTTAATTTGTTATTTATGTAGTGAAGTTATGTAATCCATTGCTGGAAAGCTTAAAAGTTTAGTTAAGCTACCTTTTGCATAAAATTAATGAAAAGTTGTGTGATAAGAGAAGAGTGTGGTTTGCAAGATGATGTTGTGACCAGGATTAAGAAAGGAATGCTTCGGTGGTTTGGTCATGTGGAAAGAATGGATGAGGAAAGAGTGACAAAGAAAATTTATGTTGCAGAAGTGAATGGCAGAGTCGGAAAGGGACGTCCTAGGCGAAAATTTATCGACCAAATTGGCGATTTATTGAAAACGGGCCAAATTAGGAGTACCCTTAACCGACGAGCATGCATGCGTAGGTGTATGGATGTGAAGGAGGCGAGAGAGGTGTGTCAGGATCGTGCCAAATGGAAGTCTGTAGTCTCTGCCTACCCCTCTGGGTGACAGGCGTGAGTGTTTATGTTTATGTATGTATATGTTTAATGAAAAATGAGGTAGTCAAAAGATTGAATATCTCTAGGTACGTATTTTATCGCGTTTAATTTCTCTTATTTAATTCACGATTTTATTTCCAATTCCCTATGTTTCGGTGCTTTACAATACCTATGGTCGCGGGTAAACTAAGGGACTTAATGTGACTTAATGTTAACGAATTCGAACTCGGGACCTCATGATCAGCAGTTGCGTTTGCAATCACTAGAATAACAAGGCAGTCATACATAGTCATACATCAAGACTGACTGAATATACTGAACTGACTGAATATATTCTTTGACGTTTTTGAAGCCGGTTCTCACTTTTCATTAAATGTTATCATGGTTTACACGGTAGTAACTCATTTACGAAAAGCGAAAAAATTATTGTTTTTAGGGTTTGGCTTGCGTGTGTCTTTAAGTGCGTGAGTTGTACAGCGAGTTATCTTATGAAGTCTATAAAAGTGTAGTTATGAATGAAAAAAAAAATAGGTAGGTATTTAAAGTTTTATTTCCTACCTACAATATATTAACATTATCAGAAAATAAACTATAAAATTTAAAACCTAATTAAAAGCTCTCGTAGGCGTTGCTAAGACCAGTATCTATTATTGCATTGTCATCAAAGCTACATGAGTATACCACATTTCAGCTCACTCGAATGTCAGCAAGTGCTTCAAAAATTGATAACAACTTTTGAACATGAAGGCTAGTTAGTAAAATCTTGTAAAAGACTTATTATGTCTGCGATCACGGCACAATAAGGTGACAGAATACCATATGATTTTTTCGTGGATATCATATAAATATTAAGAAAAATGCGTGCCTGGACCTGGAAACAGTTGAGAATACGAATCGTCTGATTCGAAAATTGATTTTCAAATAACTTCTATTTGTCTTTTTGCCATCTTTTTTTATATTCTTACATTTTCATAAGATTCTGAACTACATTTACAGAATTTCAAATCTCTAGACTCGAACATATATACAGTGCCACCAAATTATCTATTTCGATGAACAAAATTGGAACTAAGGTCGCCATTTTATAAATGACATTTCGCTGTCAGCTATTATTTATTCTGTGCTGTGAGGAGAGAGCTTTGTTTTATTTAATTGTGAAAAGTGTGTTTTGTTTGACTGAATTATGAAAAATACAAATAAATATGTTTAGGTATAATATTAGAGTAGTCTAGCTCTCTCAGAGAATAATCTAGTTCTGCTATCCTGCCAATAGAAACAAGGTTGATTCCAAGTAGTACTCTATTTCTCCTAAATCTAAGTACAATAATAAACTGTCATAATTGACAATGCCCTTTTGGCTTCGTACACAGTGCTTCCTGCACAACATCTGTAGTCACCTTATTTCCAAGGTATATTTCTTAAGTGGCAATACTTAGCTACTCTGTCAACTGAAGAGTAAAGTTGGTAGCACTATATACATGAAATCGAGTTAATAAAAAGGTTTTTTTAATAGGATAAGTGTGACAAACGAGCACACAGTCCACCTGATGGTAAGTGGATGCTGTGGCCAATTTAATCTCGATTAATAATCAAAATGCAGATGCGTTGCCACCCTTGAGGACTAAGATGGAATGCCTCGATTCCAGTAAAACGGGTCTCAAGTTCTCTACACTTACCATAGGAAACACAGCAGCATTAAGCTGCTATTTTACCCCGGTATTCTGTAAGAGCGTGGTCCTTCCCCGGTCGAGCCGACCCATTCATGCTACAACCATAATATAGCTGCGTGGTAAAAATTACTTTAGCAACCATTTATCATACAGTTGGTTTGACTTGTTGCTTTATTTGAGTAGTCGGAAGCTAAAGAAATTTTCCATCTACCTAAAGGAGAATCACGGGAATAGGACGCTAAGAGTCCATTAAAGTGGCGCCTCTTCGCGGCTCCGCAGGAAAACCTTCCCGGCCGTCAATCGGCACGTATCCTGCGGCAGGTCGTAAAATACACTATAAAACGCTTTTTCAATTTGTCACTACCTCTCTATGGTTTCCTGCAGGGTTGCCGGTGTCGGTAGACAGGTGCTTCTGAATGTTCTAGTTTCAGATATTGTAGACTAAGTTTACAAGGAACTACAAAAATAACAAATTATATCGAATTTTTATCTTTTAAATAATCATCTGATTTATGATAATGCTTTTTTCACAGGAATGCTTTTTACATGCAAGGAGTTTGTATTCCTTACAAAAATAGATCCGCGTATAGTTTAGTCTAGAATTTTTTCATGTAGAATTTACTAATGTAAAAGAGGAGGCGCTATGGAAGAAAATCCTGATGTACTTTTTTTAGAAATAAAAAATTAAAAAAAACATTTTTGATTTTTATTTGCAGTTTGCAAGCGCATTTGCAATGCAATATTTATTTTAATACATTATATATTATACCTTTTTACTGTTTCTGAGTCTTATTATCAACTGGAAAAAATCATCATTAATATAATATTAAAAACTTTAAACAAAAAGCAACATAATAAATTTAGTATTACAATGTCAAAGTTACCTACAAGATACAAAACGGGCGTACTTTACAAGGCCTCGCGCCAACCCTATACTGGTGACAAAGTTATAATTTATAGCCTCCTGTAAGCTTGCAACGTTTTGAAATTGAAAGAGATTTGATGGTATTATGCTCTTCCTCTGTATATATATATGTGTGTGCATATATCTCAAAAGCTTTAAAATTTTATTATATATATACCAAAAGTTGTTTAGTAAGGGTTATTATACTACTATATTATACTACTCATAGTGTACATTATTGATGATAACCCCAGGGAATTAGATGATCCCTACCATGCTGTTTCTGCATTTTTCATACTAATTCTATAAAATATTATATTGAAAATTAAAATTACTAAAACTCTTAAGAAAATATATCTAATCAGCGTAAGGGACGTTCTGAGACCTATAATTGCGTATCATTTAAGATATTTTTGGAGCAAATGAACTCGACGCACTTCTTTTTTATTGTATATTTGTACTCAATTAATTTAAATGAAATATTGAAATCCCCATTTTACCATCGAAATACTCGACGTACGGTTAAATTTAATCCTTACGTGCATCGGTCGAGTAAATGTACACAGAGTTCTGCATAATCATTTCTGATGCGCACAGCGAAGGTTTAGTATTGTTTGCCTGTGTCAGTTTTTGCAGACCACCCATTATGGAACTATTTTAGCATAAGTTAATAGACACAATCAGACTAGACAATAGACTAGATATATATCAACACAATAGACCCTCCCTCCCATTCTTTCATTATTACAATCCGGGTATTTATAACAATTTAAAATTAGGTGACATCTTTGTCGATCGTCGATCTAAATTGAAATTGTGTCATGGTGAATGTTTACCGCGGGCGCAATAGAATCCATTAGCCTACTTCGTGCCGTGGGTGTCGTAACAGGGAGTCAATGGGAAAATCACCAGAAACATCTGATAGCTTCCAACAGATGACGATCTAATAATTTGGTTTACGTCAGTACGTTTGTTTGGCATTTCCCAATCCCAAAGTCATCTTACATCAGCCGCTGGGAGAAATGAACTGATCGCACGGTTTTATTTTTTTTTTTTATTATAGGAGTATATTTTGTTAATGGCACTGGCGTATTTCGGTGTAAAGGGTGGAAAGCCATAATAATTACAGGCTTTGTGAGACATTCCATTTTAGTACTCAGGATTGACAACGCATTTGTAGCCTTCTTTGTTGAAGTTGGTTGGAGATGAGCTTATGCCTATGAGCTTCATGAGCTTATACCGCAATCTCCATTCTCCTATCGGAGTACCAGACTTACTGCATCCACTTGGTTGACATTCTGCATATCCGCACTAAGCGTTATGAGTCTTCTTTTATATAACCTGAACTAAACTCATTAAGGTGCGTGTGAACAAGATTCTCCTGGGCAAATTCGCTCCATCGTAAACATCATCTTTGCCCTCGGGCCAGATGGGGGTCAAGAGTTAGCCCATTTTTAATTTAAAAAAAGCATGTCCATGAACTTCAGTAGTCGTTTATCACCACTGCCGTACTTATAAGCGCGTTTATCAGTTCAATTTTATTTAAAAAAAAATATTTCAAATTCGGTCTTAAACAATTTAAGCGTGTGACGTTTACTTACGATGTATTAACCAAACACATTCATTCCGTGTCAAGTCTTTCGACAACAATCGGAATTGGTTTTTCTGCTCCAATTTACCTGATGTTCGCGACACGCAATCAACTTTGCACTAGATTTTATACGGAAGCCTACTTAGTTCTCGCTGAGTTCAAGCATATTGGCTTCCTTTAAATCTGTTTAAAATTCTTATTTATGTAATGCATTTATAAGCTTAGAGTCTCAATACCTTCTCTTTTATTTTGATTTTTCCTACATTGGTTGACGTTTTCACTTGCTGAGAAAATGGATGTTAACTTCAAATGTCAGGCGGAAGCAATATCAGGAGTACAACTCCTTGTATTATCTGCTTTGAGTCGTGATTTTTTTATCTGTATCTTATATATACACATTTTATACCTCACTGATACTGTAAGAGTTAGTTACTATTTCTGTACTTATACAATATACCTTTGCGTACATTACTACATACATAGTCAAATGCGTCATAAATCATAATCAAATGCAGTCATGGCAAATATTCCTCCTGTAAGCAAGGTCTACGTCCAACTGACATCATCATTACAGACTTTTGTTCAATCAGTCGATTGGTCAGCATAGGACGCCACCATCCACGTACCTGATTCACCTGCAGCCTGCACCCATCAAATTCCTGCATCTCTTACCGGGTCGTCATTCCATCTATTTTGATGAATGCATAAATTTAAAAGTCTATCTATGTATGCGCGTAAAAAGTATAGCAAAATATATCCGATAAATTGCGACAATTTGTATCCGTCAATTTAATTGAAAACATTTCAAATTCAAAAATTACTAATCCACCAATACATCGATGGCAATACCAAACCACAAAATGACGGTACTATAAATGACACCATAAATTATCACAATAAAATTTGCTCTAATCCTCGTTCAGTACCACCATGCCTGACGCCGATTAATGGTACACAAAATTAAATTCACCATTTATACATCTGCGACATTATTAGACAATGCGATGCAATTTCGACCTTATTTCCATAAAAGTGAAGTTAATTTCAACTTCACTGATTGTCGGTGCTACCATTCGGCGGTGGGATATCAAATGACAGTCACATATACTAACGAGGTTCCACGATAGTACCAATTTTCGTAATTAGGTTACTTCAAGCGAATTTAAACTTTATAGCTTCGGATTATAGCAGGTGATAGATGTGTTGTTAAGATTGTCATTTCATTTTCAGCAATGTAGGATTGCTAAAGCATTTGAAAAGGAATTGTTGAGTACGTTGGCGAAATAATTACTGTTTTACTACGTGCGGGCGGACGTAAGTGACATTGTTCTACCCTCCGTACTTTTGAACTTTAATAATAGAAAAGTCTACGTACGTACTACTTTTTTTTTAAACAATGCAAGATGTTTTATATGGCAGCCTTTTTACGTTCTACAGGGTGCCGTGCCGGGCTCCCCTTTCGTATCCAACGGATGTTGAGTACCGTGCGCAATGGGAGGTCGACGAAGTACAAATTCCTTTAATGATAATAATACCTTCACGTCATAACTGCTCGTTTGTAAATTATTTCGTGTTCAAATGTTTTAGGTCCTTTAAAGAATCATACAAAGTATAGAAATAAGCCTTTTAAAAATGTAATAAACTTAAAATATGTGTTTCTCGAGATTAATGCTAATGTAATCTAATGTGATTGACATTATTACTGTAGATTTCTAGGCAATGTTTGTTTGTATACTAGGGTTCAACAATGGTTTAAGAAAAATTTTGTTAACTTAGACATGAAAATACCATATTTTGTGATAAGACTTAATAACTACGTCCGCGACCATTACTTTTATCAACCAGGGTAACCATATCTATAAAAATTAATAAAACGGAAGTGTTTGTTTGTAACAAAATAACAGATTTAATAATTGCGTATAAATATAGACGGTACTTATAACTAGAAAACTATTTTTAAATATTGTGTTTGTCTGTTCCAGCTAATCTTTGAAACAGCTGAATTGATTTTGACAGAACTGATTTTTACTGACAGATATCATAAGGAGTACCTTAGGCTACTTTTATTGTAGAAAAGGAATAAAGGAACAACTAGTCAACAATACACGCAATAATGGTATTAATGTCGCTAATAGCTGTGGTAGAATCTTGTTTTCATTAGGTATATGTACGAGTAACTCTTGATGACATTTACATATTATAAGTCTTAATTTCGAGACAATGGGTGCATTTGGCAGAAAAAAGCGCTAGCAAGCGCTTGTAAGCAAAATGGCGATCGTAAGCGGTAAGCGCTGTCAAATCGTAAGTAGCTATTTTCCTCCAGGACACGATGTTAGTTTTAACCGGGGAACCTAACCTAATTTAAACATATGTTTGTAAAGTATTCATATTAAAAACTTACCAATCATGAATTTTTAATAACATGTATATGTTTATTCACGTTATTATATTACTTAAAACTAATATTGCACAAAACAACTTATAAACTCTACTTCAAAACAAACAAATTAAATAAGCAAAATGGCGGATAGTGTCAGCGCTACTGAAGTAGCAATCGTGTCCTGGCCGAAAACTATTTTAGCGCTAGTAAGCGCTTGCTAGCGCTTTTTTCTGCCAAACGCACCTATTTATTTAAAAGATAAAATAAGTTTGTATGTTAACATTTGCTCACCTGTCATTATTTTTTTAGTGGGTGTAAATTTGTTTTACTGAAAAAAGTACTTTCATGTGTCAATTTGCATCTTATATGAATGATTATAAGATGAAAAATAAATTCTTACGCTTATATTTTTATTTTCAACCAACAACAATTTCATCTTATAAAAGTTTAACGATTTATTTTTATAGCCTAAAATATGTACAGAATATTTGGCTGATACGCTGCAGGTTCTAGATTTAAATTCCCGGTGGAGTCAACATTTTCTAGTGATATAAAGGGTTAGATTTCGTTTTTGAAGTGTTTTATTATTATATCTGTATCTATAACTCCGTTGCTTATTGTTAGAAAATGCAATCTCCCGAGATTTTGGCCAAGCAAAAGATCTCGCGAGATTAGCGATATTAGTCTCGCAAGATCTTGCTAAGGGCTTGCGCTCACACAAGGCATGGCACAGCGTGGCAAGACATACTTCCTCATGCCGAAGTATCCTGTGGCATCCTGCGGCATGCCAAACAAAAGTCACATTTTATTAACAACATAAGGTAACCTATGCGTTTCACGTGATGGATGCAGCGGCGTACCGCGGCATCCCATAGAATGCCGTGAGGTGCCGTGACCTCCTTAGGAACGCCGTGACGCATTCGTGTTGAAATGAAGAAAAGTTTTTGCTGTAGTACTGAGCGACTTAACTCTCTGAAGACTTTCAAAGTTCCCATTAAGTCAAACTTTTCTTCTAGCCATAGAAAAAGAAGGTCCATCAGGTAGATTTCGCGTGATCCCCACATCTTGCTACATTCGAGGTTACATATCCCTATCGCATAAGCATTACGTCAACAAAGGAAAATTATAAAAGTGTGGTAGCGCAGAGGCTAAGCATTTCGCGCAGCCTCTCGTTGGAATCCCGCAAGAAACAAGTACTTGTATTGTCAGTAAATATTGGCGCGGGTCTTGATATTTGTCTTGGTTGTCGCAAAAGCCCTTTTAATACTAGAGAAAAACCGAATGGTAAATCCGAGCCCTTATGGTACAAGAGTATCCGCGCACTAGTGGCACTACAATATCTTCTGCACAGTTTATAGCTTCCGGCACTAGACGAAATTGGTCGGCGCTGTCGAGAGGCCGTTCGAAAGCTCTTGAATTGTAATAATTAATTAATTATGTTAACTAGAATACTGCACAATTAATTTCAATATTTTATAAAGTCTTACGATTCACAAAACACAAAGTAAGATTATATTATTTAAATATCTAAATAAAGTTTTCATATAATTTATATTAAATTTGAAAATTACTGTACAGGGAATGTTAAAAAATAATTACCCCTATCCCTTTTGAGGGATACCTCGTAAATTGTTTTCGACCCTTCATAACAAGTACCACTGGACATCTTCTATAAATCATTTTTATTACCATCCACCCTCCAACCCAGTCATAAAGGGGGTGACTAGCCAATAACACCCCTAACCCGAGGTGTTATATCATGAGGTTTAAAAATAGTTTTTCGCATATCGATGCTATCTTGAATGTCGATACAAACTGCAGTTTCGCGTGCACAGAGTAGTGTTGCGCCTTAAAAATATCGATAACTTCTAATTTAAACTAATGTAAGCTTTATATTTTACACTAAAGAGTTCCCTTAACGATCTTTTTTCATCATTTCCCTTATTTTCGCGTGTTGGGACCGCTAGGTCTGCGGTATTATTTAATGCAAATAACTATGATCAACATGAACAAGTTTATAATAAATTAACTTACGTTTTTATGTTATACAATGCCTCCATTCTTTTAATTATGTATTATAAGGTAATCACTCTAATTTCTGTATCTACTCAACTCCAAATTTCAATAAATAATTTTTAAATTTGGACTATTTCTTTAACTCGTAAGGTAAAAACTGTTACGCCTACCCAGCAGTGTTGCAGAGACCGTGTCATTTCATTTGGCACGATCATGACACACCAAACTTGATTCTTTTACATCGGTATGTCTACATCATCATTCATGCTCATTGGTCATAGGTACTCTAAATCTGTCCTATTCAATAGATCACCACTTTGGTTAATAAACTTACGTCTGCAACATCTTGCAAACCACACTTTTCTCTTATCACAGTATTTTTGTAGAAGTGAAAAAGTTTATTCGTCTCTAAAAAGAACCGTAAATTTAAATATATAACAGGTTCTTCATTTTTCATTAAAATATAATAATAATTATTGATAATTTAAAATATATTAATACTTAATATATAAAGATTTAATTAAACTTATTTTTATCAATTTTTTACTCAATTGCAGGTCGCGGACGACGACCTTTACAACTTGCTGAGCTTAGAACAGCATAGCAATCTAAAGTGATCATAGTGTAGCTATCGAGAAATATGTCTAACTGCCAATAACTCAAACTCTAATCAATTTTAAGACGTCATTAAGTCTCGTGGTGTCACGCTCACTTTGACTTAAAGTGATTTGATACAGACAGCACGTCATAATAATCCAAAAATTCTAACTTAATAATTATTGAAACTATATAGATTAATCAAAGCTGTATCACGTCACTATACCCTAATGGTACCGGGCGTACATTTTACAGATTACGAAAAAAAAAAAGGCTAGAAATACTTGTATGTTACAATCTATAATCATAGATATTGGTTTGTACTCAATAATAATAATAATAATAATCATAATAATAATATCTTATCTTTCTTTTCATTTTAATTTATAATTATATATTTATAGAACCCAACCAGGTGGGAAAATTATAAGGCGTAGGGAAGTGACGACCCCATCGCCCGCTGACGTAACGGTTATGTGACAAAACCGCTACGTCAGCGCAGTCAGTCAGCACCTTGCCAAGAGGTGTTAGTGCCGTGCCTCGGCAAAAATTGAAGGTGCAAAGGCCCGCTTGTGCACATGGCCTCACCATGAAACGGCGCCGGGTTTGGGCGTCTCCCGCTAAACGACGCCCTAAAAATGGATGATGGAATTAAATAGAACGCGCAAAGGGCCGCTGCCTGGAGGTCGCCAGGGCGCGTCTGGAGCTGGCGCTGGACAGCATGCGAACCGTCAGCCGAGCGCGAGGTGCTGCACGACCACCCAGCAGCCCCTCGCATCCATCATCCCCACCAGCTGGCTTGGTGTCGGCAGGGTCTTCGCGGGCCCAGCAATCGGCACCCGCCACTGGTGGAGTACGCCGCATGCGTTGGACAACCCAGATGAACAGCAACGCATTGCGGGCGTATTTTAGGGCGAAAGGGGGAGAAACTGGAGGTTTTGCGTATCGGGCAAGGATGCATCGACTTTTTGCTGAGCTGGAGCCATCTGTAACCGTCACCGAGCAAAACCTTGCAGACCGAGTTCGATATATCTTGCGCTCAAATACATTTGATGTCACCGAACTCGAACGGCTACGACGTGAGGCTGTTCCTTCATCGGGTGAAAATGCTGCGGCTGAGGATGCGGCGCCACAACTTGCTGAGCAATCGGCAAATGTGAATGCCGCCGTAAATACGCCAGTTGTGGTTGATTCAAACGATGATGGAACAGTCGCCCAGGAACTGGAACTAGAGCAAATGAGGAGTACATTGGAAGAGGCGATTGTGGAAACGCGCAGTACGTCTCTCGAAAATCGACCGCGACTTCCCCGCTTAGCCCAAAGCAAGCAGAATCGAGCTGTCGTGAGGGCTCTGAACCCAATGCTGGTTACCTATTTGGAAGCCAGCCGGGACCTTTGCGAGACGGACTCAATTCTTTTTGGCGCCGCACTGGCAGTCTGCCGTATTATAGGCGCCAAACTTTCCACGGCTGGACGCGCTACTGGACAAAGTAGTGCTATCCCAGCCAGGAGAATAAGAACTGAAGAACGTATCGCAAAGGCTAGGGCCCTCATCGGCAGACTGATATGCTTCAGGTCAGGCAATACCAGGCCAAGGATTGTGCGCACCGTTAGGATGGCGTTTGTTGGGACAAATGTTAGCTTGTCCCAGCCGGATATAATGCATAAACTGACGGAGCGCGTAGACGACCTGAAGCAAAGAATCGCTGCTTGGGGAAAGCGTATTCGGCGCTATACCGAGAGGTCGACACGGTTCAATCAGAATCGTCTCTTCCAGAGTGATCAGAAGAAGCTCTATAAATCATTGGAGCGACCAATAGTAAGTGGAACGGGCCCAGCACCAAATCAGGCCGACACAGTCAGAGTAAACCACAACGAGGGCCCTTGGACGGAAGTTGTGGCGAGTCAGTGTGCGGGTATTACGCCCATGGACCCTGTCATCATAACGCCGGATGACGTAGCTGAGGCGGTCCGTAGGGCCCCGAACTGGAAAAATCCGGGGCTTGACGGGCTGCATCACTACTGGCTGAAGGGGTTCATGGTGTGTACGCTGTGCTCGCCCGACAGTTTCAAGAGGCTCTCAACCAGAAGTCGCTCCCAAGCCTCTTCACTACTGGGATCACTCATTTGGTTCCTAAAGATCAGGGTGCCACAGACCCGAGCAAATACCGCCCCATTACGTGTCTACCGACTATATACAAGACACTAACATCCATTTTGAGCGCGAGAATCGCTCGTCACCTGAACTCAAATCAGGTGATGTCGCGCGCTCAAAATGGATGCCGGGGGCGGCGGTCGTGGATCCAAGGAACCACTCCTCATTGACGCGGTCATTGGCAAAGTGGTGAAACGCAACCGACGGAACTTCTCCGCCGCCTGGATAGATTACAGAAAGGCGTTTGACACGGTGCCCCATACATAGCTAAAGAGGGTCCTCGAGCTGTACAAGATTGATTGTACAGTTCGAGACTTCCTCGAGCGGTGTATGGGGCAGTGGAGTACGATCCTCTGTCATCTAGGCGAGCGGATGACGGCTGCGGAAAGCCGCATAAGGATAAGGAAGGGGTATATTCCAGGGCGACTGTCTGAGTCCAATCTGGTTCTGCCTCTCTTTGAACCCTCTCAGTACTTTACTGGAGGGCTCCGGGAGGGGATTTCAGCTTCGGAAAGGAGGTACAAAAGTGACCCACCTTTTCTATATGGATGACCTCAAATTATTCGCCTCCAGTCGCTCCCATCTTGTGGAATTGCTAAACATCACTTGTGAATTTAGCAATTCTATTAGAATGGAGCTGGGGACGGATAAGTGTGCGGTCCTCCATGTTGAAAGGGGAAGGTTTGCTAACTCTGAGGGCATAGACTTATCTATGCCCGTCAACTTAAGGGCCCTTTCCGAGGCTGAAACATACCGATACCTGGGTATGTCACAGAACATCGGTATCGATGAAGCTGGTATGAAACAGTCAGTTTGCGACGTGTTTTATGCACGCTTGGTTAAAGTGCTTAACAGCCTTTTGTCCGGTGTGAATAAGACACATGCATAAAATGGTTGGGTCATGCCTGTCCTCATGTATACCTTTGGCATACTCAGATGGAGTCAGACTGAACTTAAGGCCCGGGATAGAAAAGTCCGCACTACAGTGACGTCCCATAGGATGCATCATCCGAGATCGTCGGTAATGAGGCTGTACTTGCCGCGAAAGCATGGTGGGCGTGGCTTCCTGAGCGCGCTCACCATTCATAATCGCGAAGTGTGCAGCCTCCGTCATTACTTCCTGGCGAGATCGGATTATCCATTCTATAATGACGTCATTTCTAGTGATAAAGGACTTACCCCTCCATCCTTAGCCAACGAGCAATGGCTAGACCCGGCAGTACAGAGCATTTCCGACCGGGAGACCGTATGGAAGGAGAAGGAGCTCCACAGGAGGTACTACAGGGCTCTACATGAGCCTCACGTAGATACAGCCGCCTCCCTCAACTAGCTACGTTTCGGTGACCTCTTCGGGGAAACCGAGGGTTTTGTCTGTGCAATACAGAATCAGGTTATTAAGACCAACAACTATCGGAGATACATCCTAAAGGATGGCACTGTCGACGTCTGTCGAGCTTGTCGCCATCCCGGGGAGTCACTTAGGCATGTCATCTCCGGTTGTTCGGCGCTTTCTAACTCTGAGTACTTGCACAGGCACAACCTAGTAGCCAGAATTCTACACCAGGATCTCGCACTGAAATACGGTCTCGTGGACCGAAAATTTCCGTATTACAAGTACTTGCTGGAAGCCGTGCTCGAAAATGACCGCGCCAGGCTCTACTGGGACCGGGCCATCATCACAGACAGGACTATTCTTGCGAATAAGCCTGATATTGTGCTGATGGACCGGGCACAGTCAAGGATATTTTTGATCGACATTACCATTCCGTATGACGAGAACCTCGTGAAAGCCGAAACAGATAAACGAACAAAGTATCTGGACCTGGCTCACGAGGTGACCGACATTTGGGGTGGTATGCCGACCGAAATTATTCCTGTAGTCGTCTCTGCGAATGGGCTAATCCCAGTCAGCCTCTCGGGTCATCTGAGGCGACTGGGACTCCGTGACGGACCGCTCTGGGCTCAAATGCAGAAGGCGGTGCTCCTCGATACCGCCCGCATCGTCCGCCGGTTTCTTTCCCTTTCCCCCTAACCCTCGGCCGTTTGGTCTCCCCTGCCGCGGGCCTCCATCTGGTTGGGCTTTTATTTATTTATGTATTTTTATATTTATTTAGTTTTATTGATATTTATGTATATTTATCTTTTCATTTCCATTTATAGTTATATATTTATAGAACCCAACCAGACGAGAAAACTATATTGATACCCCCCAATAATAATAATAAAATATTTATTCATTGACCAAAAGTAATAAAATATTTAAAATATTTTTTATATTATATAATATTTAAAATATATTTAAATTATACGAACGACGAATTACCATATTTTAAATAAAATATATCGAACCCAAATCCTGGACTGATGGAAAGCAGTATCACCTGAGCAAGGGTATCGATGCAGATCTCTCCAAACAACCCGCGCAGCGTAGCACTTTTTTTATTATATAACTGAAGTGTCAATGAACTTATAGTCTACCTAATGGTAATTAGTTGATTCAGTCCATGGACATCTGCGGATTCAAACGATGAAAACTAATGAAAGCTATTGATGCGTTGGCGCTTCTGATTACTAAGATGAAATACACAGCCTCACAGCCTGTCATTAAACTTGCTCTCTATAGCCTTCAGCTCAAAATTAGCCTCACACCGAACTATAGAATACCCAAAAGGACTCCTATAAAAGAGTTCTACCCAGTATATCTTAAGATGGATGCTTGCCTCAACAGCTTATTCTTGACAACTGAGATAAAAGTCACATCTATTCCTTTTGCATCGATGATGGAGAGATGTCTAAGGGTTTTTATAATCTACTACAGTCATTACAAGGTTATCTTGTTTTCTTACAATAAAAGAAATAATAAGCTGTATTATGATCCAAAACATACAAATGTTGGCAGCAACATGTTCATTTGTTGATTGGTTTTCAGCCACGGGCGATTTAAGCTCGCAGTACACGTACTTACAAAATAAAACCGCCCACAGTTTCGTCAGTTAAACAAAAAGTTTTGGAGAATAAACTATGTTGTTGATTTCTTACTTGGAAAAATTGTAATCTCAAATGTTATATAAATACTACATTATACGTACTTTCAATAATCGATCAGACTTGGAGAGATGAATGAGAGGAGTGAGTGAGAGAGAGTGAGAGAGAGAGAGAGAGAGAGAGAGAGATCTACAAACGTGTTTACAAAAATGCAATTATGTATTAATTCTCGGAGGTAACATCTGTAGCCTTTTTTGTCTCTATATAAACTGGGCTACAGGTACCCATGGAATACAGTTCATGCAGTAGCCACTGTTGTCAGGCAGACTGTAAGTCCGTTTTTCATTTTAGTTTTATAAAAAAAAAGAACTAAATTTAATAACTTTGTATATTTATATTACGTATGACTTTAATTGAAGTCGTAGAAAAAAAATATTAAATAAAAAATAGTGTCGGTTAACGGGCATATTGTATGACGAGGTTTCGTAGAGCGCGTGTTAAACCAATGTTTAAAGGCCAGAATAATTTATTGCGAGGGCGGCAGGCTTATCGTTAATCTGTAGCAACGTTAAATCGCTCTCGAATTTTTGATTAATAGCTACGTTTCCGTACGATCGCTGCGTTAACGGTAAAGAAACGGTTGTTGTTCACCATAAAATCTTGCGTTAGCGTTAACTTCTGAAAGTTCTAAAGGAATTTCATTTCATTTACTGGTCGTTTTATATTTGATAGATGCGGAAGAAAAATGTTTTCGTATTTTCACAATGAGCAATATTACTAACTGTCCTATAGATAAATGATAAATCTTTATTGTGACACATTCTGTTCTCTTCCGTAAATAATCATTATTCTTCTCATATTACACTCACGAGTAGTATGAGTATCGGAGTTACTCCAGTATATTATGTATTGTATACGAAAGCCCTCATTTTACGCTATGACTTGCGAAAACGAGTTAAACGATCTGTCCGTGCCGCCATTAATTTGCCCAGATTTATTATACTCGATCCTCAGAATATGCACACCTAACACCCCTTTACTCGCGAACTTACCACAATAAATCTTCGCGCGTACTGCATTCTAGAACATTCTTCGTGCTTCTTTAATTCGGGTAGACACGAATTGATGTATCGGAAAGTTCGAAAACACAGCGTCAGTTTCCTGGTCGATGGAACGTTCAGAAATTGATTATGAAACGTTGAGTCGACAGTTTTTCGTTTTGTCTTCGGACGATGTTTGCTTTTGGACGGGTAAATGGTTTCTGAACGTAACGATCGGTCGAACAATATCGGTTCGGTTTGATTGGATTTATTTGGGAGCGTTGCTTTTGGTCGGTTGTTTTTCGACTCTGTAGATGTGAATTGCGCTGAAGCGGCTTCGATATTGTTGCTGATTTTTTAAAACGTATTTAATGCCGAGTGGATTAAGAGTGTCGTATTTTTAAAATGTGTATGCTTTAGGAATAATTCATGAAAATTTTTTGAATTTTGAATTGAAGAAATTAGGAGTTTACTCCTACCTCAAAGATTAACAATGCCACTGAGATTTATGTTTTGTTACAGATTTTCATGGCAGCGGTAGTAATTTTGTCACTCACTTCTATGCTTAAAAAAATATCAAACCGTGGCAGCATGCCGCTGCTTCTTTTAAATTAACTGACATTTGTGTTTACTTTTTGGTGTTCCGTTTCTAAGAAGGTATTTATGTCATAAAAATTAAGAATTAAAAGCTGAAGGTAGCCGGAGTTGAACTATTTTCTGAGATGTAAGTGCTGTCAGCCTATGTGGCTCTTAAAGGTTCAGCTGACTGGGAGCAGAGCGAAAGCAATGAATATGAGGATGATGATGATGATGGTTTATGATTTGATATTGTTGCCAATCATTATGTTGCCTCTTTGGTCGTTTTTGAGCTATATTACGGCTGTCCGCCTCTGACTGCTCAGCTCGTGTCGGTCGATGTTCACCCGCGTACCTGAGCGGTTCTACCCGTGTACCTAACGAGGCACTACCCCGTACAACGGGTGTACGGTGTGTACGATGTCTGTGCTGGAACCCCATCTGTCATCCTACTGGTGCTTGTCCCATTTGATGTGGGTTATTGTGTGTTGTACCTGCGACGTTTGGGTCGACTGGATCATGGATCGAGCGGTAACTGGATCGAGCGGTACAGCCGGAATTGACTAATCTTATGCACGGTAGTGAAGATTACATTGTTAACCTCCTTACTAATAACATATTTACTACTACTACAACTATATTACTAATATAGCTGCAGTATCTCTCTATTACGTAGAAAGCGACCTTTGTTGGAGACTGGTGTCCATACTAAGGTCATCCCTGTGTTACAAGTCACCAGGCCCTCACCCTTGTACATAATTACATTTCCTAATACAGAAAGGTACAAGAAAGTTACAAAAATAACAAATAAATAATATAAAATATTCCTAGAGTTTCTTACCGGTTTAACATTGTGTTCCTAATTTTTAAACCGATAGTAGATTTTACTTTCATGAACGTTAAACAAGATTTATACGCGGTAGATACGCTGTAGTATTGCAGCACGAATGGGTCAGCTCGACCGAGGAAGGACCATGCTCTCACAGAACACCAGCGTAAAGTAGTAGCTTGATGCTGCTGTGTTTCGTATGGTGAGTGTAGAGAGCCGTAGTTCCTTTTTACAGGAAATGAGGCATTCCGTCCTCATGGTGACAACGGGACTGTATTTTGATTCATAATCGAAGATAAATGTAGATGTCTATAGGCCACAGCATCCAGCATCAGATGGACTACGTGCTCGTTTGTTATCCTTATTCTATAAAATAAAATAAAAGTTTGAAATAAACCTCAATTGGATAAAGTTTTGAAATTCACTCTCTATCTTCTAACTAATTGCTTCTTTTTTGTTGCAGAACCAAGATACGAGACAGCGTACGCGTGCGAAGGAAAAACACTGAAGATTGGCTGCGCGGAAGGTTCAGTTATCCACCTCATCAGAGCTAACTATGGAAGGTTCTCCATCACGATCTGCAATGACCACGGGAATACTGATTGGAGCGTTAACTGCATGTCAACGAGGAGTTTACGGGTTTTGCATAGCAGGTTTGTAGAAAACATCCAATTCTGGAGCTCCTTTGTTATCAAGTTGTAACTTATGAAAGGTTTACTTAGATTTAACAACTCCATGTAAAATACATATATGAACTAATTTAGTTCATATTACTTAGGAAAATTTTATAAAAAGTAATTCAGTATGTAATTAATTTCGTCATTGAATTTTTTTATATAAAGTTTATTTTTCGTCGCAAAAAAAGTATCGAAGTAGTGTAAGTAGGTAGCGAAAATTGGGTGTGGTAGAAGAAGCATGAGAGTAAAATGAATGCTGGAAAGTGCGTACCAGACACGTAGAAAGAATGAATGAGGAAAGAGCGACAATGCAAATTTTGGTGCAGAAGTGAGTGGTAGAGTTGGCAAGGCACGTCCTAGACGAATGTCACCGATCAAATTGGCGATATATTGAAGATAAGCCAAGAAGAGTTAATCGACGAGAATTTATGCGTAGATATACTCGTATGTTTGTGAAATAAGCGAGAAAGATGTGTCAGATTCGTGCTAAATTGGAGTTCGTAGTCTCTATTACCTCTCTGGATGACGGGTGAAAGAGTTAATAGAGTACTAAAATGTCTTACTGCATTAAAGGCATACCTTTATAGAAATCTTATAATAAGGTTTGCTTGTAAGGATGTTCAAAGTTTCTCAAATTGTTCTCTCACTATGTCGGTCCGTAATAAGCAATAGAGGAAATCGTTAAAATTAACCAAACAAAGGTAAAAAGTTTCCCATGTGTAGTGCACGAATGGATCGGCTCGACCGGGGAAGGACCACGCTCTTACAGAATACCAGCGTAAAATAGTTAATAGTAGCTTAATGCTGCTTTGTTTTGTACGGTGAGTGTAGAGAACCGGAGACCCTTTTTACTGGAAACCAGGTATTCCATCTTAGTCCTCACGGGTGACTACGCATCTGCATTTTGATCAGTAATCGAGGATAGATGTAGATGTCTATGGGACACAGCAACCACTTACCATATGGTGGACTGGGTTTGTGATCGTTAGTCACCCTATCCTATTAAAAAAAATGTTTTTCCTTAAACAGTGTCTCGACTTATGATTGCTGTATTTCATTTCACTATTAATGCACGCAAACATGTCCACTTGTTACGAAATTCAGCTTTCTTGTATGTAAATATGCTACTCGTAAAAGTGGAAATATTTAGGTGGCTTCAATATTCATAGTACGCCATTAAAATTGTTAATTGCAATTTTAAGTGCTGAACTTTAATAGTTTACTACATGCTAGGAAGTAAAGGATTACATTTTGAGGTAATCTGCATGTCTTAGAAGATAAATTACTTCGCGGACATGAGAGGTCCGCCAACAAGCACTGGAGCATCAAGGCGTATTATTGCACAGTGGGTAACCCTCTCAGAAATAAGAGTGGGCCTGTGCTCAACTGTGCTGTGCTGTGGTACCTATATAGAATTAGGTAACATATAGTTTCCTTCACTTTCCTTGAATTATCTAGGAGTATATACATGACTGTCTCATCATGTGGTTCGAATCGTGGGCCGAACTAAAATTAGTTAGGTATTGGGTTTTTCTTCAAAGAAATTCTCGTTAGAAACCCGGAGTCAGGTCCTGCGCCTGATCTCCCCGATCGTGTCGTATTGCCGTCCCATATGGGAGGGAATAGATAGTGCACCCGTCCTTGCACACTGTAACCCTATGCTGCGCAGATGCCTACCGGATTTTAGTACGGAGGACATCATTGTTATGTATTTGCATTAGTGTTAATTCCGCTAGTTGAAAATATGCATCGACAATTTGTTACCTTTTAGCATACATCACTCTTTAACAGTCCACGTGGCGCTCTACTATTTTAGATCCACATCTAATATATGCATTTACGAGATGATAGTACAGTAATAAATAAGCTCTCTATTGAAGGTCATAAAATCTTTCTGGCGTTTTCCATAGTCGCTTCTCATAACACTTACTGAATAATATCTTGTATTTGATTGCGGTATCATGTAATAGATTCCATTACACCGAAAGTAACAAACCGGTAACCAACAAGCATCTGTGCCATCTTAAATTTACCACAAAAATTAGTCTGTAAATCTAAAATTCTAAAATGCTTTAATTTTTCGATACAATATGGCTAAGCATCGACTTTAGAATCTATTATGGATATTATTTTGTTCCCGTTGTTCTTGAAAGTTGGCTTTCATTTTGTATTAAAAACTTTTTTTTAACCTTTTTGAATGGCCTAAGAAATATCACAAGTTCGTAGTAACAACTACTCGTAGAAGTAGTCGTATAAGTAGTAACATTATAACTTTCATCTTAATTCAAATTTATTTATATGATCCCACCATACCTTGGATGTATATATTTAACAAAAACAAGATCGATTCGGAATTGACGAAAATATCGCGTAAAATACATATTAAAAATTAATAAAAAACATATTCGAATTTTCGGTCTCAATTCGGTCCATTTTCGAAATCCATTTTCGGCTAAAAATATAACCTCTCCTACTCTTAACTAAACGAGTTTCAATGTTGTGCACCCAGCCCTAAGAGCAAGGGTATGTTATACTAATTTAACATGTCCTTCGTCTGACATTTTGAATCAATGACAGAAAAGCTTGTCGGATTTTAGGTTTAATTAGTAACTAGCTCTTAGATGAATCTTTCAGCTAAGTAATGGACACCGAAAAGTGTAACTTTACAAGATTTAAAGGCGCAACTGATTAATTAAATAAATAAATCAATCTTAATTTGTGAAATCCAACACACAAAAAACCTTTTACTGTAAATAATCTCTGCTTATATGAGATAAATTGACTAGATTGTCCTTCTGGCCAATTACCATCACGGCAACAACTTTCTAAGTCTAACTCCCCCTCCCCGCATATTTTATTTAATAATTGTTAACTATCGCTTATTTAATTTAGTTATTAATCATTCCTATACCTGTGTTTATCTATTGTCATAAGATCTTAGTATTGTGAAAAGAGAGCAAACTTACGCATTTCTCAAATTGACTTTGATTTTTATGATTAACCTTTTTCTAAATTTAAAAAAAAAATCCATATAACCTAACGGTACTTCAACAAGTTATGAGTTAACTTAATTCAAGGAAAAATAAAAGCCACCTTCACTTTTGCTAAGATATTGGAGTCTAAAGCATGAGAACAAGCAACGCAACCAGGTCCGAAAACCAACTATACGCATAAATATTGCCACTGACTGTGATTTTAATCCAGGACGTAGGTAGATACATAAATTCTTTATTGCACTCAAAATAATTTGAACAAAGGCGAATTTCATGCCGAAAAAGCATTCTCTGCCAGCTATTCTTTGGTAGTGTAGTGAGAACTACGGGTAAAATATGAAAAGAAACCAATGATATCTATACTCGTATCATTGTCAACATATGACAACACGGTAGCATATTCATTCATCATCCATTAATTACAGCCAAAAAATGTCTAATAGGATGTTTGCCATAGTCGCCACACTTGGCAAGCGGGTTGCAAACCGTAGTTTTTTTATTTTTAGTTGTTATTAAGAGGTTAGAGTAAGTCAGCTCAAATTCTAATTTCGCCCCCACTTCCCCGCGCGTCGTATGCTATGTACCGAAATATTTGTAATCACTAATACTGTAAGTAGAAAGGTCGTTAGACACTTATTTCATTAGGTTTATCATATTTATGCCTGTTTCTTAAAGCCAAGCCAGCCGCTTCTTATTTTTATCACGGTTATTTCCCATTTTAATTTTACGTCGTACTGTTGCGTAACGTATATTCTGATCGTAAGCGACACAAATTCTGCCTTCAAAAGCCTAAGCGATACTAACGGAATGACGGGAATCAAGCTCAAGACGCCGATAGTTTAGGTAATTTCTTTTTACAGTGAAAATAATAGTATTTAAAAAAAAGTAAATAACATAAGCACTGCTTTATAGTTAGTTCAGTTAGTATGCAAAGTTTCATGATCTTATTTAAAGTATTTTATGAATAACAGCGGTTTATTGTTTATTTTGGAGGTAACTTTGGATTTTTTTTCTATCGAGAAAATTTTACGAAATCGTGTTTTCGTCTAACATAATCACTAACATTAATCCTCAACTTTACCATATATTTATTTCAAAATTAACGCTGCAATATTTTCGGCATAACGAAGGATCTTGCTAAGCCATTTGACATTATATTTCCCCTTAAGAAAACGTAGCTGCCCACCTCCTGGTAAGTTCCCCTTTGGTCGCCTCTTAAGACACGGGACGATATGCTTTCCTTCAATGACCACATAGATTTAGCTATAAAAAGAGCTTTTAGAAGCCTCGGTTTCATTAATAGAATAACTAAACCATTCAATAAGACTATCACTCTTAAAATCCTTTATTTCTCATTTGTAAGATCCATTCTTGACTTCGGCTGTATAGTGTGGTGTCCATTTTATAAAAACCATATTGATAGAATTGAAAAGGTCCAAAAAACATTTATTAAGATTTTAAATTACCGCTGTGACCTTTATGGCGAACCGTATATTAACTCCCTTCATAAACATAAAATGTTGAGTCTCAGTGATCGCCGTAAATATTTCGATATCATTTTCTTGTATAAAATTCTAAATAATAAAATTGACTGCTCTCCTTTATTAGCCAAAATAAACATTAAAAGTAATTTTCGTCTGCCCGCTCGCCCTCAACGTGTATTTCAAACATTCGTACCACCTACACTTCGAAAAAAATATACACAAAACTGCTTTATCTCCCGTTCGTTAAAATTATACAATAAAGAATTTGTAAATCTCGATCTCTTTAGTTGCTCCTTAAAAAGTCTTAAACGAAGTATCTTTAAGTTTAAGAGTTATGTATTCGTTGCGAGCTTGCGCAGACACACAATCGCAGTATCCGTAACAAATAAGCATATCAGCATATTCCTCAGATGTTTAGGACGTCATCTTCAACACTTCCGTATCACAGGTACAAATCAGAGTCTGGTTAACAAGCACAGTAGTCACAAATCAGAAGAAATAGTCTAGAATCGCAGTCAAGTCGAGAAAAAGAGCAAAACGATATCGCATCTACTATGTACGAAGCACAAAAGCAGACTGACAACCAAACAATGTGTTGAAACCCCCTGTTGTATTACCAGCCCTAACCGGTCTCTACACATTTTTTCTTTCATTCGCACCTACATAAACCGTCACTTGTCTCGCTCGCTTGGTGCGTCTTAACTTGAAGGACAATAGGCGCGGGACCGTTAGAACTGCTACCTGGATCGTCCCAACTACTTTTTTTCGACGAAATGTAATACAAACCCTAGATTATTATACCTCGTTAGATAGCTGATGAAACGTAGATATTTAAAAAAACATCTGCCGAACAATTGCCATAATAATTTTTTTAGAAATCCCTTCGAGAAAAATAAACTTTCTAATATATTTTTTTATATCTTTACTTTCACTTGTCTACTACGGTCTATTCAATTAACTTATGCACTATTTTAATGATTGACGTCCTAAAGCATCTAATTACACATGTAAAAATTCAATAATAATAATAATAAGATACACAAAATAAACAAAAATAAATATAGTAGCCTAAAAATCGGCAATTTTCAATAAAAAAATTCAAAGTCGAATATCTCGAAAAGGGTTAAGTTTAGGGTAGGGTGTTTCATAGTGAAATAAGTCAGAAATGATGGGTACTTGACGCCCTTAACGGATCTAGCACGATTTTTCTTGTAACCCTGTATATATATATATATATATATATATATATATATATATATATATATATATATATAATACTCACGGAAAAAGCAAATATATTAAAAAAATAATACCCATAATAAACAAATTGTCACATCGTTTATTTAGAATATATATTAACTTAGATCCATATCTGTGTTATCCTCGATTTGTACAAAGCTATGTAATACATTACACGCACGCCGTAACTAAATTGTTGTGGCGCGATTTGCTTCGCTGAGATTATCAGTACTTAGCGAAATCGCAATATTAGCTAAAATAATATCAACTACCAACAAAACTAAACCCGGGCTCGTATTTCAGTCCTGCGGTTTTAATTTGTTACCGTAAAATTGTTATTTGGCGTAATTGGAAAGTTTGGTTTTATAGAGGGTCTACGGCGAAAATAGACTATACGTACATAAGTCATCCATATTCAAATATTATACCTATGTTGATATTATAAATAAGACGAACAGTTAAAATACGATTAATGCATTAATTGTTACTAATGGAGTTCGAAGTTTTTATTTGTTCCCGATCCTGAGCTTTGTATTATAAACTACTATTTTTTTTTAAATTACAAGATATGTAGTGCTTAGTTCTAACATAAAGTACAAATTTTGTATTAAAGTCATACCTCACTATAAACTTTTTGATGCTTGGTAGAACCAGGCTGCAGCTGTTGATGAATTGATTACTAAGACCGGAGAATGTAAAAAATGAATGGATATATGTATACCTATATCTGAGCGTGATGATCACGCGAATTTAGTGTTTTTTCCTCAACTTTGCTATGTTCGGAGATTGCTTTTAAGCTAAATAAATTACTTGTCCTAGGAAACTCCGCTCTTCCAAAAGCTGGTTTTACAACATTCATTTTAGTCTACAGTTTAAATAAGATAATAATTTAAAAATAAAGTATGCATGTAAGTTTTACTCTTGTATGATTGAATGGGGAAAATTTAAGTATGTGTTTGTATGTAGGGGACGTATATTTATGTATATATATACTAATTGTAATGAATTTGGAGTTATTAGTTGTTGAAGCTCATAACTAAAAGTATTAAAAATTATTAGATTTTCTTAAAATAAATACTAGTATAAGCGGGCATAATGTCAAGGCAGGGTTTCTCAAACTGGAATATACGTACTCCTAGGGATTTGCCAGTTAGTCGTAGGGGGTGAAATTTTAGAAATAGCGACTTATTGGCCTGTATATGCATGTTATACGCATTATGATGTATGCCATAGAATACTATAATACGTACATAATAGACGGGGGAGGGGCGGGGCCCGTGTAACCACTAAAATGTCACTAACATGTCAATTCACACGTATAACTGTGTTACAATTAACACGTATAACAACACGAGATGTGTTTTGACGTTACAATCGTTTCCAAATTTCGCATGCAAATTATTTAAAAAATGCCAAATTGCACACTATTTACAAATAAATATGTATTAAACTTTAAACGATTTTTAAAGATGTTCTTGAACATTAATCAAAAGCCTAAAATGCTTAAATTTACTCAGTCTGTCAACACAGCGAATCGGGTTTGTAGTTGTGGTAATACGACGAAATTGCTTATATGTGTGCTCCCGGCTACGCCGATCCTAGCACAAAATAAGGTTGACAACCATTCTATTGTGTATTATAGTATTCTATGGTGCATGCCAATTGTATTACTACTCGTATACCCTATGCCATAGGGTATACGAGTAGTAATACAATTAGGGCCTATGGTACACGGTCGACCAACCACAAAAACCAAGCGTTGGCTTGCGGCTATAACGTGATAGTTTCATTGGTGCAGGGTCCGCATAGTGACGGCATTGTGGGCACATAACTTTCTATTTTTTTACCTTCACACAATTTAAAATCGTATTGCTCTTTATGACTGTATATTTTTAAATAAACAACGATATTTTCATTTTTAGGTATTTTGGAGAAATTCGCCATTCTCTGGTTAATTTAATAGGCTTTAAAGCTTTTAGTTTGAGAATGTCTGATGTAAAGTATTAAAACTTCCCTTCAAGCTTTAGCCTTTCAACAGTTCTTCAAACATAAATATTTATACTACTACTATTACTCGTTAAATTGCAAGCTTAACTTCATTTTTGCGCTTTAAATCAAAACTTAACGGTATCATATTTTTCTATAGCGAAAATTTCTCTCAATTTGTAAAGCAAATTTTTGAATGATGTTAAATAAGTTAACTAAATAAATGCTAGTATTTCATAACCAGGATCAAATCTTGTGAGTTCTGAGTATATACATATCCAATTGCTTCACGGACGATCTTACCTGTCCAGCAGTAGAACCGGGGACATTGGCAGCTAGATTTTTATACAATAGTCAAAAACGCACACAGTTATCGTGATGGACCATAGACAACTACTATTACTCGGACAAGGTGATAGGACTCTCACAGAATACCAGCGTAAAATAGCAGCTTAATACTGCTGTGTTTCGTATGGTGAGTGTAGAGAACCCGAGAACCGTTTTACTGGAAACGAGGCATTCCATCTTAGTCCTCACAGGTAACAACGCATCTGCAATTCGATTCGTAATCGAGGATAAATGTAGATGTCTATGGGCCACAGCAACCACTTACCATCAGGTGGACTGTGTGCTTGTTTGTCACCCTATCCTATACAAAAATTTCTGACCCTAAATAGAACTGTTTGCACCGCTATGTTGAGGCTTCAGGTTCATAGTTACAGGTTGTGAGGCATTTCATCTTTTACTCCGCAAAGGTGACATTTATCCTCTATTAAGAATAAAATTGCCGCTGATTAAGTTGAAATGCGCCTTCACCAGTAAAAAAGGATATCGGGTCTTACTCGTATCGGCTGTAAAACACAGCAGCATCGTGTTACAATGCTGATATTCTTTCTGTAAGGGCGTGGTCCCTCCAAGTCAAACCTATTTATGCTGCAGTCATAATACAGCTGCAGTATATCTCTACCGTGTAAAGTCCATACAAGGATACAATAGATTAATATTGTATTTATAATACATTATTTGTTACACAACTATACAACGTAAAATCGTTAGTATTATGTAAAAATATTGAAATCTCTTCACTATATAATACATAAACTTACAGCTAAAATGCTTCCAATAAAAATACATGAACATAATTTTATTATACTTTTTTCTTGTAAAGTGGACAAATCAATTATTGCTCACCCTGAAATGGAGGGTCCCAAGGATATAATTTCTCGCGTTATTTGTACAAGAATGCCCCTCCGACGTTAACGAGCACCGGGCGTTCAATAACCGTTTATTAGTATTTTTATCATCTCAATTATAAATAAAAATGATATTTGTTTTGTTTATTCCGTCGTTTTTATTGTTATCACATTTTGCAATTCCTTAACGTTTAATTATAGACCTGTTTAACTAATGGGCAGCTTTCATAATGTGATTTTTAGTGTTGTTTATTTGGTTTTTCTTATCTATTTACATTTTGTAAGGTCTGCTATATAAAAAATTACAAAGGGCAAAATTGATGTCTTAAAGTTTAAGGTGTCCTCTGAAGTCAACCCTGGGCGTATTGAGATGTAATGATTTTCTAATCAAAAGAATCGGCGGAGTCGATTGTGATCACTGTGTTGTCTTCCTTCTGTAATAGATAATATGTTTACTAAGTGGTAGTAGTACTCCTTTTACCAGGTGGTAGTACTCCTTTTACTAAGTGGTAGTACTCCTTTTAATAAGTGGTAGGACTCCTTTTACTAAGTGGTAGAACTCCTTTTACTAAGCGGTAGGACTCCTTTTACTAATCGGTAGGACTCCTTTTACTAAGTGGTAGGACTCTTTACTAAGCGGTAGGACTCCTTTTACTAAGTGGTAGGACTCCTCTTATCAGGTGGTAGTACTCCTTTTACTAAGCGGTATCACTCCTTTTACTAGGTGGTAGTACTCCTTTTACCAGGTGGTAGTACTACTTTTACTAAGCGGTAGGACTCCTTTTACCAGTTGGTAGTACTCCTTTTACTAAGTGGTAGGACTCCTTTTTCTATGAGGTTGGACTCCTTTTACTAAGTGGTAGGACTCCTTTTACTAAGCGGTAGGACTCCTTTTATGCCTAGGAGTCCGTCTGAATAGGTACCAGGTGTATGTACCACTGCTGTGCTCTTTTCTGAAGGGTATAAAATGACAGTATAATTACAGGCGTGAGGTATTCCATCTTGTCACTCTGTCACAGAGTCACAGAACAAACATGGGATCTTCCCACTAGTGAAACAAATAATAATTATAAATTAATGAAAGAAAATGTGTTGTCATTTGTTGGTGGCATAGGAGAATCCATTGCCCCATTGGTTTGTTTTCGAAAGAGGCGAATATGGGAATTTCTAAAAAGATTTTAATGGTCTCCAGTAGATATCGGTATAGCGAATTTATGCATATCAGAAGTAAATACCCAGACCGGCAAGCTATACAGGGTTATTTTTCAAAGAGTACCCAAATTTTAAACTTAAGTTCTAATATATAAGTAATTAATAATGATATACCGTTATTGCAGTTTTTGAAAATAACGGTGAATAAGGCTTTCTACTTTTATTTGAAGTTATCCCAAACTGAATGTGATTTATGGGCAACAACGTTTTTGTCTACCGATCGACCCTTACGAATGTGGTGCGTGCGCAGTAAAATCAGTTAGAATAATGCATTACCCACGCATGTTGAATTTAAACGATAAAAAGGACAGTGTTTGAGATTTTTAAAATTTTTCTGCACCATTTGCCTATATTACTTATTGTGAACTTTCTCTGCAAATTTGGCCGGTTATTGCGAAATATCCCTGTATAACGTGGCGATTATAGAAAATTTTGCTAGCAATGGAAATTTACAGACTGAGAAAATAGAACAAGAAAATCAAGCCAACTCATTACATTGTAAATTGTTACAAGTTGAGTCCCGCTGTGTTTATTGCTGGTTTTCCCAGGACGGTGGTTTGTTCCGAACCAATGGTAATGGTAAAAAGAAACTTTGAATAAGTATTCTTTTATTATTTATACCGTTACACACAATCAAAGTCAACTGCTTAATATAGGCTTCCCCCATAAGATGTTTCTTAGGAGGGATATTTGCCGTAGTTGTTAGTTATTTTTTGTGACAGGCGAGTAAAAAAAAAAGAATTGCAGTTGACAACGCAAGTTTAAGTGTACTCTCAAAAGCCTACCTGCCTGCCTGATGCCTGAAGGTCGGTGTTAGGGTAGTGGTATCTGGTTGGAACGGAAAACAAAGAATTTATGCTTTTACATAAATAGTGACTATCACTATGTACATTTTTGTGAAACAAATAATGATTTTTCGATTTAGATTTAACGTGGTTGAATTTCATTGTCTCTGATGCTGCATCCGGTCTAATTCACTATTATCGCATTATCTTTACGTAAAATTTATATGCCAGAAAGACAAAGCTAATTTTTTTTTGTTCAGCTCATTTCCGATACTAAACTAGTAGGCCATAGTAAATGGAAGCGTGCACATATCTTTATATCTGTTAAAAAACTTTAAACCTCAAATTATTAAGTATTATTTTGTTTCACAACTCGATAAACGATAATAATGAAGTTGTTTTGCTAATAATAATTAAGGTACTTATTACCCTCATTTATCGATATAATATACATTAAGGTAATTCTAAACCTATCATTAATTAAAGTATAGCGTGTAACGCATATGTTACCAGTTATATAATAACATCCCTTACCGTGTGAAAGTGTCCTCCAATTATAATCTGTGATCATTATCCCGGGCCTCGGGAGAGTGCCGAAAATTGACGAAAATTAAATATTCGCTACACTCAAGTTTATCGCGTTAGGCCCGCGAGATTGCCAATAAAGTGGGACCCTCGCCCGGTCTAAGTGCGTAACTGCGTTTAAAGTAGAAGCGGAAGCGGGTTGCGAAAAAAAATTATTTGCGTTCACTATTTATAAGAGTGTAAGAGATATGAACTAAGTTTTTCTGTTATGTGTGGTATCATAATCATCATTGCAGCTCATCACATGTCCACTACTGAACAAAAACCTCATCAAAGTGATACATTGTACAGTTATTAGAGGACTGCGCACCTGTACACATCGACTTCCTCGAGATTGTTAATCAATATAGTGAGGGGCCGCCCTACGCTTCGCTTGGTCGTGGCAAGTTGCAAACAAGGTTGCCATGCACATAGTTGCTGAACCTTAAAAATATATATGCATTGAATTGACAGAGACTTATAAAATAGAGGCCTTGTGCGGCGTAAAATAATCTATAATCTCAATTTGTCCCGTGGTTGTTGTAATAGAGGCTATGGAAAATGGCAGGAAATCGTATGGTTTCCGATGATAGTATAACCATTTCACGTGAAATACCTAAACTGGCGACGGGCAACGTTAAAGGCGCGAGACGTCTCGTAGAGAATTTGTGAATCCGACTGCCAAGCGTGATGATAAAGGCAAAATCTATCTACAACAGGAGAGGCTCATGTCATGACTTATGGGTTTGTCATAAATAAGCAGAAGCAAGTGGCAAAATTAAAAAAAATTGTACAACGTACTTCAATATAAATAAAATGAGAACAATATCAATGTAGTCGAATTCAATTAAATACGCACACTGACTTCTATATATACATACTTGTATATATAGAGGTCAGTGAATACGCATTATTAAAGATAACTCAAAAGCTACCGGTCAGATCAAATACAAATTTATATGGGACTAATATGAGAAGCACTAGCTTTCAGATAAAAAAAAGAATCATTAAAATCGGCTCGAATTCCATTCATCATTGAATTTTAAGAACCTTCTCGTTTTTTGTAGTCGGTTGAAAATAAAAAAGAAACGACACAGACTATCGGCTATGTGTACGGACCGCTAATCTAAAAATTCGTACGCTCAAATCCGCCATTCGATCACTGTCGTATACCGCGTCTAGGACAAGCATTTTCAGTTTAGTTATCGTGCTTACTGAGATTAATTCTAATAATTTCTTGCTAGTATTTAAAAAAAAAATATTACGCCTCATGATTTCCGCGTAACATCTCATTATTACGTGAGTGTTATAAATTGACCAAGGGGCCTAAAATATCTAATAATTTCCAACATTTAACGTTTGGAATATTTCACGTTTTAGAAACATGCTGTAATAAGATTTTACGCATGTGTTGGTTTTATTTATTTATTAATTTATTTAACAAGTACACTAAACAATATATACAAATCTACATCTACACAAATAAATAAAATTAAAGTATATGTAAGTTTGTTTAAACTACGTAACTAGTATACATATACTTTAATAAAATTAAAGTATATGTATACTAGTTACGTTGCTACTATTTCTTTTATTTTGGAAATGAATTAGGGTTCCCTGCAAAAAAATCCAAGAAATTCGTTTCTTATAATTTCGACGCGGACAAAGTCGCGATGAACAGGTAGTGTGTAAATATTTCTCTCTGTTATAAATGTTGGGTATCATAATTACTAGATATCATTATTTTCTTAAATTTCTTTAAATAATTAGTGGCAGGCAAGCAAAAATCAAAATTAGTGACATGGCGACTTTCGAACCTAGACTACTACTACTTTGTAAGTTACATACTACGTAGTAAGTTCCTCGCATTTATTTATTACCTAAATTTAACACGGAACAAATATTTTTGTTATTTATTGCAACCATAAATGCCTTCTATTAAGAATTTGCATGACAAAAAAGTGGATACAATTGCACTTTTCCATGAAAATTGTTACGTAAAAATCATAAGTTTCATACGAGTTTTAACCGACTTTAAGAAAAGAGGTTATCAATGCGAATACGTTTTATTTAATGTACGTAACAATTGTGTTATGTTCATTAAATTATATCTTTAACTACTCGCCTGTAAACCGTGGCAACTATGACAAATATACAACATATACGGCAATTTATGAGGAGGCCTAGCTGTAATAGGATTGGTAAATAATAAAGTAACAAGTAAATTTGTAGTAGTAAAAAAGTAAGTAGAGAAAGTAAAACTGTGACACTGTGACAGAAAAACCACGAGAGTAACATTAATGCTGTAGTAATGCGGTATTTAAAAGTATGTTGAAGAGAAAAGTGTGATTTGCAAAATGTTGTGATCAGAATTAAGAAACGAATGTTGCAGTGGTTTAGACACGTAGAAAGAATAAATAAAGCGAGTGACAAAGCAATTTTTGGATGTAGAAGTGGCAGAGTTGGTAAGGGATGCTTAGCCGAAAGTTTATCGGCCGAATTGGCGATATGTTGTAGGTGGACTAAATTAAGAGTACCCTTAACTAACGTAAATGTATGGATGTGAATTAAGAAAGAGAGAGAGAGAGAGAGAGAGAGAGATGTATCAGGATCATGCCAAATGGTAGTCCGTACCGTAGTATCTGCTTACCTCTCACAGGCGTTAGTGTTATGTTAAAATGCTGGGTCAATTAATAGAGTTCGACTGCGCGCTGCTCCAAGTTGTGATGAAGGATTTCATTTCACAAGTTCTTGAAATACTTTTAGTGAGACATGCACGTTTTCACATTATTTTCTTTTACCGCTAATCACTTGAAATTGTAATTAACAATTTTATTGGGCCCGCGAGAATCGAACCTGGATTAAGCGCATAGCCCCTGAGCAATCGCGGTTTAAATATAATAGGCAATATAGATGTAGAAAATATTATGACATTTTTAAAAATTTACGTCGTCATAGGCTGAACGTGCCTGCCGGTCCTTTGCCATCTTCGTCCATCAATTTCCTACCTGCCTCGTTATGTAGTCACCCCATCTAGTGGGGAATCGACACACAGGAGAAGACAAGTTCTTTATTTAAACAATTATGTTATGTATATATAATAATCTTTTGTAGATCTTTTGGCTGAAATTCCGTACGGATTTATTTATAATGATTTCTTTATATGATTAATTATAAAGAAATCATTATAAAAAAAAACATCATACTGATTTGCACTCTTCGCACTCCATAAAGTCTTTCCGTCCGTTAATTCGTTCCGTACACAAACTTCCAATTAAAGTTCCGTCTAACAATTTGTTCATTAGATTCGAGACCCAGGTTAGGTATAAAACAGTCCATCGCACGCTCGGTTGACCCAATTAACCTCTATTTCCTTACAGATGCAGTATGCACCAAAACTGCAGTATATTAGCCAGCACGAATATGTTTGGTGACCCGTGTCCGAACACGTTGAAGTACCTCGAGGCGCATTATCAGTGTGTTCCTGGTAAGAAAAAATAACAATTCGTTCGATTTTTAAAATTCAAAATACATACACATTCAAATCACGCTTTTAAAAGTTTTTTTTTTTATATTAGAGGCAGTATAAACATTGAAGAAAATAGCAATTTCCTCAATTGAATGTCACATTATACTAATCTAAACTTTAATTTAATTTTTTTTTAAATTCCATTCTAATAAATAAGTATGTTATTATTATGAGTTATCAAAAGTTACGGATGAATACCATATTAAGTCGAAAACGACGAAATAATTTTTCAAAAGTAAGTTTCACTGTATTATTTTCAAAATTAAATAATTAATTAAAAAAAAACTTTTCAAATTTCAGCTTCAACAACTAGCACAACCAATCGGCCATCACCGCCATGGCTTATCACCTCCCAGCCAACAGTATGGCGGTCCACCATTCCTCCTATACCGAAGAGTCCCGTGCAAACGCAACAGACAGAACGCAAGAAGCCCACTGTTATAACGCCGCCAACATTCAGGCCTCATATCACATTACCACCGGAAGTGAGGCTTGGTGACATTGGTACAAAAGTATGTCTAATATCTTATTTATTTTTATTATATTTCTTTCATTAAGAATATATTTATTTTCATTAAGAATATTAGATGTCCGATTATGTTTTTTTTTTCGGATTTCGATCACATTACTAATTAACTACTATTAGCAAATTTCAGTTATGCAAAATATATCATAGTGCAAGCAAACGCACTAACACAAATCGCACCTTTCTTTGTAGTTGAGTAATACTTTCTATAAGATAAATAAGTTCAGGGGAAACATCGAATTTATCAGGAACACGTGAAAAATCACAACGCATTTCAGAACCGAAAACGAATATATAATATTATATTTTAAATAATATAATATAAAATATAGTAAAGTTATTTTTGCTCTTACTTGACCTCTTACTTTCATTCATTAATTCTTTATTGCATATCTAATCGGAATTAGAGATACAAATGTCTATTGGAGTTATCCATCTGTCAACCCTTTGTTGAAAACTTCGACCTTCGAATTTGGATAATAAACTAATTATATTAATTTCTCATGTCACAATTAATCCGGGAGTCAGGTTTGTAGAGACAACGTATTTTTTTTTAAATATTACAGTAACAAACGGTCTAACAGTCTACCTGATAATAGGTCTTTTACCAACCAAAAAGAATAAAAGCTACAGGTACGTCGCTCTAGGATCCTTCCAGGATTGCAATTCCTTAAACACTGTTATTAGACCAGCTATGGTGGTTATGATATTTACCCAGTTGGGCTCGTAGGCAGAAAAGGATGTATAAAATCTTATATATTTTTGTAAACCTATTGTTGGCTGAAAATTGATAATCTAAAAATAACTTATTAACACTCAATATAAATTTAATTTATGTTGCATCTCTTTGCGTTTTCTATCGTATCTACCTTGGGGAGTGTTCTGAGGAATTGTTCGGATTAGTTCCAGCTGCCAAATTTCACGAACGCACATCGCGTCGAAACATCCGATACTATCCTCACCATCTGGATGCTTGGCCGTCCACTACAACATTTCTTCCTCGTACAACTTCTGTGTGGAATTGTTTACCACCGGCTACTTTTCCGGACCAATACGAGTTAGGGATCTTCAAGAAAAGAGCTTACTCCTTTCTAAAAGGCCGGCAACGCATCTGCAATTCCCCTGGTGTTGCGGTTGTTCATGGATGGCGGTAATCACTTACCATCAGGTGAGCCGCATACGAGTATTATTTTTTTGCCCCCTCTTCTATAAAAAAAATTAACTAGGAAGAAATATCAATTGAAAATCTCATATATATATATATATATTTTTAGTATATAAATTAATGTTTGTTTTCGTATTTAATGCGCTGCCATACCTGTTATAATTTACCGTCTATAAGCATGGTACAGTTAAATCACAGCAGGTGGCGCGCGTATCGTACCGATAAATTTATTTGAAAGTTATATATCATTTAACTTCAATGAATGTATTATCATTCCTCATTAAACTCTCTTGTAACTCTTCCAAATTCAAAACAATATTTTCACAATTATTTCTTCTACGGCAGCAACGCGTGGGGTAACGAGCTAGTAAAATAAAAAAATAAAAATAAGAAGGACACTGAACAACATGAAATATGTTTATTATAATTACAGACATAAGTAAATTCAAACTAGCGTATTCAAACTAGCGTATTCATATTAATTAAATGTCTCCAGCAGCATTTTAAAATAAATCAACATAAATTGTTTAACTTAAAAATGCAGAACAAACTACAATATTTCTAATAAAATAATCAAATAAAATCAATTTCTTCTAGAAGCCAACAACTCGACAACCAGATTCATCATCAGAGAAGGACCCATTACAAATCCCTCATGACCACGTACCTGAAGTCAAGGAAGAAATTCCAAAGGTTGCTGAACCAGAGAGCATACCGAAGAATGAGAAACCGATTAAGGACCGTGAGGAAGGAATCGGTAAGGCTTCTCCATATTAAGTTGTTCTACATTATAATCAAACCCATTTTTGTCTTTTTTTTTACGCCTCTCGAAGGCAAAGCACGGGTTATTTCGGACTCGCACCGACTGGTGGTGGAAGGTGAAACACCGACACATGGTGTTCCTTTAAAGTGTGTGACTTTAAAGACTGAAACCTGTGACCCATTATGTAGTTTTTATCACTTTGCCACGAGGTCGATCAGGTATTTTGAGAACTGCTTAACCTACTATGATTGATTTTAATTAGAAAAAAGCATTGTTTAGCATAATAATTTTTTACAGCACCAGTCACGGAGGCACCCATGCAGTGGCCGGCGAAAGATGAAGACTCAGATTCCACTTCACCAGTCCACATGCCACCGAAGGAGAACCGATCGCCGGAAATAGACGGAGAGAACGCATACGACACTAAGATCTATTGTAAGTTCATTATAAATATAATATGACAGAGACAGCTTTGTTATGTAGCTGTCGGCTTGACTGGGACTGATATCACTATTAACTACCAACCACCAACGTAAAATAGCAGCATAAGACTGCTGTGTTTTGTAGTAAGAGACGAGAACGGATACGTTTTATTGGATTCCATCATGGTTCTTAAAAGTGACAACGCATCTGCATTTGAAATCTTAATTGAGGATTGTTTTAAGTGTGTTGTTGTAAGTACCATCTACCACCAGGTGTACTATGTATGTTTGTACCCGCAATTGCTTAAAGAAATATGTTCAAAATAATACACAACGAAACGATAGCAACAGTAAGGATACTCCATGTGTGAATTGCCTGATGTGAATGTAGTGAATGAGGATATTATCGTTAGGCGGTCTAAATTTAGCCTGGGAATACTAAAACATGCAAAAATAATTAAATAAATATAGAGATGAAGAGATTTTGATGGATGAACACTATAAACATTTGTATAATATTTTTTTTATTCCTTCAGCAACAAGTTCCACACCAAACAGGAGAGCAGCCTACTGTCCACAAGTAATCGCTCGAGGATTACACTGGAACTGGACTCAAGCAGGCCAGTACGCTGTCCAGCCTTGCCCCGGTGGAGCAACTGGCTTGGCGAGGTGGACGTAAGTATCGAAATTTTAATTCATCCATTGTATGATTTTAATTTAATTTTTTCTTTCTAAATAATACTGCGCTGGACTATTCACAACTGGCATTCATCCTTCCAAAGATTTGCTTATACGCTCCATTCCGTGCAGGTGAATTTAGTACAGCGCTACTATCGCACTGATAAACTTGACCTCCAATTAACAGTCTATGTGCGATTTTGGTTGGACATATTAAATACTGATATGCCACCATTTGTTGGTTATTAAGTCTAGTGTAATAGTGGTATAGATATTCGTGCTGAAAAGAGTAACCTATTATTATTATTAACATCAAAGGCTATAAAGAAATCAGTACCGCAGTTTTTTTTTTACTTTGGAGACTTAAGAATCGACCGAGGCAAACACTTGGAAAATATTCAGCCTTAGGTACCATAATGACACTCTAGAAACGGAATGTAATTCGTCTGTTAAGAGGATAGAGTAAGTCAGCTCAAATTCTAATTTCGCCCCCACTTCCCCGCGCGTCGTATGCTATGTACCGACATGTTTGTAATCACTAATACTGTAAGTAGAAAGGTCGTTAGACACTTATTTCATTAGGTTTATCATATTTATGCCTGTTTCTTAACGCCAAGCCAGCCGCTTCTTATTTTTATCACGGTTATTTCCCATTTTAATTTTACGTCGTACTGTTGCGTAATGTATATTCTGATCGTAAGCGACACAACTTCTCCCTTCAAAAGCCTAAGCGATACTAACGGGGCGACTGGAATCAAGCTCAAGACCCCGATAGTGTAGGTAATTTCTTTTTACAGTGAAAATAATGGTATTTTAAAAAAGTAAGTAAATAACATAAGCACTGCTTTATAGTTAGTTCAGTTAATATGCAAAGTTTCATGATCTTATTTAAAGTATTTTATGAATAACAGCGGTTTATTGTTTATTTTGGAGGTAACTTTGGATTTTTTTTCTATCGAGAAATTTTTACGAAATCGTGTTTTCGTCTAACATAATCATTAAAATTAATCCTCAACTTTACCATATATTTATTTCAAAATTAATGCTGCAATATTTTCGGCATAACGAAGGATCTTGCTAAGCCATTTGACATTATATTTCCCCTTAAAGGTAGCGATTATGTGAAACCCTCACTTTGAAAAATCCTGAAATCTACAGTCGGCTAGTTTATGTTAAACTTTATTTCAATTTATTCTTTTAGAAGACAGAAATCCCTATCTATTCCGGGTTATCTAGGAGGTTTAAACTAACATTCTAGCTCTATATTCCCAATCAATTACATTTCTTTTTTGTACTAATGTACAAGTACACTGATACTGTCTTGTTTTCAGATGTACACTGACAACGCACCAGCATTTAGTGGAAGACGAGCGGCCGAGAAGACGCGGTATCGGCTTACAATCAGGAGAGAACTACCATGACTTAGGACTCGATCAGCCCAGCGAAAGGCAGTTACAAATTATAAGAAGGCTTGGCTCCGAAGCATTACTTAAGGGCAAGTCAAGTATATTGATATTATAGAAAAACTTTATTTACACTAACATATATATATATATATTTTTCGGGTGGTGTGTTTTGTCTTTTACTAGGTTTCGTTACTATACAGAGCAGGCACTTCAGGAACCCACAAAGTTTAATTTTGTTGTATAACAGTCTGGTTCGAAGTAATTTAGAATATAGCTCAATTATATGAAATCCATACTATGCAGTGCATTCTCAGCGCATTGAATCGATCCAATCCAAGTTTTTGCGTCTATTAAGCTTACGTACCGGCAACAATAGAAGACTCCGGTCATATGCTGAGAGGCTTAAAGAGTTTAACATGACACCACTTCACCTACGTTGCGACGAATTGGACCTAGTTAACCTACACAAAATAATACACTCGGAACTGGACAGCCCCGAGGTCTTGGAACTGTTAAATTTTAACATAAAACACAACCACGTAGACCTATGAAAAAAATATTTGACATACCCCTATCGCGACATAATATCTTTCGAAATCAACCCCTTTCAAGGTTATGTCGACTTTATGAGGATTATAGCCTTCGCTTTACCAATCTTGACATCTTCAACTCTAGCCTGGTTCGCTTTAGAAAAGTTTTGAAAAAACATTCTCAAGGACATCCCTTTCGATTGATATTCATTATATTTATAGTTCTTGATTTGTTGGATTTGTGAGCCTGTTAGTTTAAGCAATTTTATTAAAAATGTTTGCTTCTCAATCTTGGCATGCCGTGATAACACGTATAAGGATATGTCTTGCATCACACCATTATTTTTGTAAGTTATAGCTTTAAGTCATGATGTAATCTATTGTGTTGTCCTATAAGAAAAAAAAAAGACTAATTAATATCTTTTGCGGTTCGTTAATTGATAGTTTTGCGGTAAAGTTTACCTTTAATCTAATAATATAGGCTTTGTACATACGATATTACCCCCCCATATTCATAAAAACTTTTAAACGCTAGGGTTAGTTAAACAGTGTGTTGTCTCATTCCTACATTTGCGAGACACTTGTTACTAGAAAGTGACAAAACACTATTTATTTTAACTTATTTTATTTTATTAAACAATCAAGTGTTTAAAAATGTTTATGAATAAGGGGGTTATTGCTTATTTTTAATTCACAGGTCGTGATGGTGATTCTCCGGAGCATTTGATCGATTATCGAGGAAGTTCAAGTATGCCTGATGCTCAAATTTCCGGTCACGGGGCTATTTCGAATGGTGATTTTACTTATAGTGAGTGGAGTGTAACATACCTTAAATTTAATACTCACGTTATTATTGTGGAATATTTCAATATCGATTACTTTAATATTAAAATAAATGTTAAAAATATAAAAAGCAATAGGTAAGTACTTAGATTTCCTTGTAATTTATTCTTTGATATAACATCAGGCAGTAAAAAGTTAATCATCAAGACTAGCTTTTAGAGATGTTCATAGTATGTTAATATTTTCTATATAATTCAATCTTATATAAATGTTTATAATTTCTTTGGTTTATATGTAAATATTTTATTTGGTTTTCGAATAAAGTATTATACTTTTTAATCAGCCGATTCGATTCCCGAATGGCACGGAGCGACACCTGACCTCAGCGAGTGCCGATCCGTGTGGTTGAACAGCTTAGAAGCCCGTGTGAGGGAAGGAGAGTCCTTACTCAGTATCAGTAATGATCTGGCACAGGTAAGATTTTGTTCTATGTAATGTAATTATCGTTATGGTTTATAAGGTGGTTCTAAGTAAAAGCTATTAGACGATAATAAGCTATAATTTCATACGGAAGTAAGTTGTTTGAATCCATCTAAAAATTATCTTACGGAACATATTGAATTCTCATACCAAATTATAATTAGTACTAACATATGTAAGCTGTGTTAGTTAAGGGGATAGGCGCTAGCTTTAGAAATGGCCTGAGCCCAGCTGCGGGACATTTTTGGGTTATTATTTTATTTTTACTAGAATTAATAGTTAAAGTTTAGTTACATGTCCCACTGCTGGGCATAGACCGCTCATTTCTCAGAGGGTTTTAGGGCAAGGAAGTGTCCACTGCGCTGCCCCAATGCGCGTTGGCGAACGCACGCGTGTCTTCGAATTTTTTTTCTTATTTCTCAGACATGCAGGTTTCCTCACGATGTTTTCTTTCAACGCTGAGCATGTGGTAAATTCGCTGTGGTAACTCAAATGATTAGCGCTCGCTGTGAATTTAACAGTATGCGAGCAACCGGGGTTCGATCCCCGCCGGCACCAATGAAATTGTTAATTACTGATTTACTAGCATTAAGCATTTATAAAATATTAGAGACTAATGGAGGACACACACGGTCAGTTCAACTGATTATTCCAACTGTCGGTTAAAAATAGGACTGTTGATAATTTTTGAAATATTGGATTTTAGATATATCGATAAATAAACTTATATATATATATATAAATCTCCGATATTGATGTATTTATGATTATCGATATATCGAAAATCCGATATTTTGAAAAATATTAACAGCCCTTTATCAGTTGAACTGACCGTGTGTGTCGTCCATAACTCTGCTCAAGACACGACGGAACTCCTCTTTTTTGTCAGAAATATTCGCGGACCCAACAACTTACCACAGTTTTATTGTAATCGGATGAACGGTATAGAAACGCATAGAAGACGAACAAAATCAGAGACTAAGGCTGGTTGTAAATATTACAGAACGCTAGCAACCCGGGTTCGATCCCGCCAATGTATCAATGAACAATTTTTTTTTATTTTAAGTTTACCTGAATCGCTAAACGGCAATTTTATTAGCGTTCCTAGTTTTGAGTTGAGTGTTGAGGTTAAGAACACAATGTTCTTTACTTTTAAATATTTTCGTATTTACATTCACTTCTACATGTTGTAGAGACCGTAAAATACTGCTTCTTACGTAATGATATTCATTTCAGGTAACATCTTCAAAAACGTTATACGGAGGCGACATGATGACAACAACGAGTATAATGAAGAAGTTAGCGCAACGCATGTCACAAAACATGCAGACTTTTCCCGACCCTCGTCAGAGAGAGACCTTTGTTGCTGACATGCTTTTAGGAGTCATTAAAACTGGTAAGTGACTTATAATCTAATTAAGATGAGAAATAAAAAAAGTTATTTTTGTTTTATTCTCTTAGATATTCATTTAGAAGTTCGAGTAAAAGTGTCCTACATTTATTGAGCTTTATTTATTTAATCAAAAATGTACCGACTAAAATTATTTATTGAAATATTTTTTTAAATGTTCTACGCGTATGAATTCTCTTGTGTCGCGTAGGCATTTTGAATGTTAATATATTAATTGCATATTAAGAAAACATGTCGTTGCTTTCGGCGGCGGTGTAAAAGAACCTACAGTACCGAGCATATTACATAATTGAATCAAACAACTTTTTCTCAAAAAATCATATAAATACATACATACATAACACATAAACACTCACGCCTGTCACCCAGAGGGGTAGGCAGAGACTACGGACTTCCATTTGGAACGATCCTGACACACCTCTCTCGTCTCCTTCACATCCATATATCTACGCATACATGCTCGTCGGTTAAGGGTACTTCTAACGTGGCTCCTTTTCAAAATATCGCCAATTTGGTCGATAAAGTTTTTTCTAGGGCGTCCCTTCCCGACTCGGCCGTTCACATCTGCCATATAAATTTGCTTTGTCAATCTTTCCTCATTCATTCTTTCTACGTGACCAAACCACCGAAGCATTCCTTTCTTAATCCTGGTCACGACATCACGACTTGTCACGCAATTTCTCACCCTGTCATTCAGATTCAACCCTAGCATACTCCTTAAAGACCGCATTTCTACAGCATTTATTCTACTTTCGTGCTTCTTCTGCCACACCCAGCTTTCACTACCATACATTAAAGTAGGGACTAACACAGCATTATGAATTACCATACGTGCCTTTTTTGACACATTCTGGTTCTTCATAATAGAGTGTAGTGCCCCATTCACTCTATTCCCTGCATTTACTCGTCGTTCTATATCCCTATCATATCTACCACCACCCCTTGTTCGCACCATGACTCAGAAAATAAAAATCATATACTTGGTCAAATATACAATTTAGAAACTACTTGGTGGAGCCACGTGTTTAAGGCTGCCGAAATCTAGTTCCCCGGTCAAACCTCAAACCTATTACGCGAGATATTAACTAAAGTGGACTGTATATGCGATTGCTTCTACGCTTACGTAAAAGCGACTACTATAGCATGCGGTACAATGCACTCGCTCTTCCCTAAACTAAACTATTACTTGTCGAATCGATGAAAGGAATCCTGCTTGACTAGGAAAAAAAACACAGATTGGAGCGGGTTAAACTATTAGCAAGCAGGTATAATTAAGGAATATTGACTCACCGGGGTTTCTTCTTCCTGTCGATCACTATAGCGGCGACTTCCGGAACCTCCTCTGGACAGACACTCTGGGGCCCCAGTGGTGCGTCAGGAGAGAAGAGTTGGTTCAACGACGACTGCGGCGGGAGAAGAGCTCGCGCATCGGTCGCGCGTGTCTTATATATCCTCGGCTCGGGTGATTACGCGATGTTCTAGAATCGTCTTCTTTCCCCTCCCACCCCACCACCCCGATGTGTCGATAGGAGGGTACGAATGATATTGTTTGGAAAGGAATAATGATTCTACAAGTTCCTACCGTCAAATAAAAAACGCGAATGGTTTTCCGCGCAACCATCTCCCCCCGCCCTTGAAGGATTTCCTTCAAAAAAAATATAACTAAACAACTAGAGCTAAGATCGACTAACAAATAACTAACTAACGCTAAGATTACCTAAATTAAACTACAATTTCAATCTAGAAAGCTAATTTAAATTATGGAAGAGGCAAGGGGCACAAACGGATAACAGGACGTAGGTAAGACCCAACCGTGGTCTTAACGCGAGCTATCCTAATTACTCCGTCGGAACCGGGAAAGACCTCCTCGACGATTCCTAACGGCCAGTGGAGAGGCGGCGTATTCTCCTTAGTGAGCACAACTACGGTTCCTACAGCTAAAGGCTCTGTCGCTGTGTTCCATTTTTGCCGAGACTGCAAAGTATGCAAGTATTCCATCCTCCATCGTTTCCAAAACGATTGCACTAACCGATCTAATAATTTGTGGCGTGTGGAAATGCTAAGTCTGTTCTCATCCATATCCGCGGCGGGCAGATACCTTAGAGGCGTTAAAGTCAAAAAATGTGCTGGAGTTAGAGCCAGCGGTTCCGAGGGGTCACTAGATAACGTCCGACAAAGTGGGCGGCTATTCATTACGCATTCAATTTGAGCGAGCACCGTACTTAGCTCTTCGAAGGACAAAATTTGATCTCCTATTACTCGGTATAAGTGGCTCTTTAGACTTTTAATATTAGTCTCCCAATTGCCCCCAAAATGACTCGCGGCTGGGACGTTCAGAGACCACTCAATGCGGTTCTCGGCTAGAATGTGAGCGAACTCCGAATTATAATACTTGCTAGCTAAGAGCTCGTGTAGTTCCGATAGAATACGTTTTGCACCGACGTAGTTCGTACCGTTATCCGAATATAATTTACTTACAGGGCCTCTGCGCGATAGAAATCTTTTAAATGCACCCATAAAGCCTGCTGTGCTTAGATCACCAACGAGTTCTATATGCACTGCTCGAGTAGTTAGACATACGAAAATGCAGACGTAAGCCTTTGTGGATCTTATACCACGCCCGCGAGTGAGCGTGACCTTAAACGGACCAGCAAAATCAGACCCGGTGTGCGTGAAGGGCTTTACCGATTGTATCACTCTACAAGATCTAAGTTCCGCCATTTCCGGAAATGACGGCTTGGGGCGTGCCCGAAAGCAAGCTATACATCTGTGCACCCGATTGCGTATTAAACTACGTGCAGAAAGAATCCAATAATTCTGACGCAAGATCGACATCAATAAATCGGGGCCAGCGTGCGAGTTCAATTTATGATGATAATCGACTAATAAGTTCATGATATGGTCTTTACGCGGTAAAACTATAGGGTGCCGTTGGTCGAAACTCAATTGCGAGTTGGACAAGCGTCCACCTACCCTTACAATCCCATCCTGTAAAAATGGCTTAAGGCGTTGAAAGGCGCGACTACAAGCTCTATTCGATTGTAATCTTGTAATTTCTTCAGAGAAGTGCGCACGTTGAAGTTCACGTAATACTAGCGACTCGGCATAGTTGTAATCGGATGCTAAGACATACGGACGTCGCGGTAAAAGCTTCGCGAATCGACAAACGTAAATTACGCTACGCAATAATTTCGACCAAGAGGACAAGCGGTTCGCCAGAGCAATGATTGGAGAAACCTCGCTCGAAACGTTCGCCACTAGAGCGTGTCTCTTCTCTTCCGGCGGTTGTGACACTGACGAAGGTTCGAAATCGGTTATTGGCCATTGTGAGGGATCCAAGTAAACCCAAGAAGGTCCATGGAACCAAAGCGGGTGGTCCATTATTTGCATCGGGGTGAGTCCCCGGGATAGACAATCGGCAGGGTTTTCCTTACCGGACACGTGATAAAAGTTCCGCGTTTCTAACTCGTCTTGGATCTTGGCCACTCGGTTCGCGACAAACGTATCCCAACGGTGGGGTGAAGAATGAACCCAACATAAGGCGACGGTGGAGTCGGAAAAGGCAAATATTCTTTCTATGTGAACTCTATCCCTACATGCGCCGATAACTGTGGTAATAAGCTTGGTGAGTACTAATATTGCGCAAAGCTCTAAGCGCGCCAGAGAGACAACCTTACGGGGGGAGACTCTCGACTTAGAACTAATGAGGCTAATCGAATTTCTACCATTATTCTGGACATGGAAATATACAACGCCCCCCGTAAGCCTTCTCGCTGGCGTCTGCAAATCCAACAACCGTTATGCTGCTATTTCTATCGACATTTATATGACGCGGTATTTTAATTTCTCTTAGTAAAGGAAGTTCCTCTCTAAAGCGCTGCCATAATCGAACAATGCTGTCAGGCGGCGAGTCATCCCAATCGCATTCAAATAACCAAAGTTGTTTAATCAAAAGCTTAGCGTATAATACCACCGGAGCTACGAAACCCATGACGTCCCATAATCTAGCAACGCATGACAGTATTGTGCGCTTTGTGCATTTCTCTACGGGCGGATTTACCTTAAGGCTAAACACGTCGGACTCTGGTGACCAACACAGACCGAGCACCTTGTGTGTATCGGAATCGTCGAATTCCTTTATCGCCGAAAGACGGTGTGATAGTGGGATTGTATCTAAAACCGGACGCGAATTACTAGTCCACTTCACAAGATCGAATTGACCCGATTTCATGAGCCTTATAACCTCGGCGGTGGTTAGGGTGGCCTCCTCCACGCTATCGACCGAATACACAAAATCATCCATATATAATCCGCTCTCAATTGCCCTCTTAGCTTTAGGATAAGAGGGACCTTCATCGTGAGCGAGCTGTCTCACCGTGCGTAACGCATGAAATGGGCTCGACTTTAAACCAAAACAAACGCGGTTAAATTCTAACACCATTAGAGGTTCCTTTGGGTGGAAACGATATAAAATGCGCTGGAATCTACGGTCGCATTCACGGACCCCTATGCAAAGAAACATTTGGCGAATATCGGCGGATAGTGCTATACTAAACAAACGAAAATTGACTATTATATCAAATAAACTGCCCTGTAAATTTTGCCCACTATAGAGGATATCGTTAAGCGACAGGTGAGTGCTAGTTTTAGCACTAGCGTCGAGCACTACACGTAATTTAGATGTAAGTTTGTCCTCTCTAATGACTCCGTGGTGTGGTATAAAATACGACGGTGTGTCTTCGTAGTTATCTAATTTCGAAGCCACAAGTGATATGTAACCTTCTCTTATATATTCGTTAATGACGCCGTCGTAAGCTTCCTTTAACTGGGGCGAAGCGAGCATCCTACGCTCCAAGCTGTAGAAACGTTTTTCCGCCATTTGACGCGAATCGCCGAGAGATAAAACATCTCCCTTAAAGGGTAGCGCTACACTATATCTACCGTCGCGATCACGAACGGTCGTGCGGACGTAAATTTCCTCGCATATCCTGTCATCTGAACTAGCTATGGGTGGGACGTTCACCTCCTCCATCTCCCAAAATTTGCGGACTAACGACTCGAGCGGTTCGACAGCCATACCACAATAAGAGGCTGCCGAAATACTATCTAGGATGGGGGCGGAGCCAAGGATCACATAGCTCAATACGGTTTCCAGTGCGTAAGGCGCGGTATGCGAGGAGTTGCCCCTGACCTTATTGTTTAACAAAAGATGAGGGAAAAGCGGTGCCCCAATGAGCATGTCTATGTTTCCAGGAACGGCGTAAGTGTCGTCTGCTAGAGTCAAACTTTTAAATTCAATCATTGCCGAGGTGTCAACCGAAACGGTTGGCAACCGTTCAGTGACCCTATCTACTACTAGTGCATTTATATCAAAGTTAACGTTACGATCTATCCGAGAATAAAATTTTAAATTTATATATCCCTGTGTCGCTTTACTAGTACCTCCGATGCCTTTAACTACAGGACATGAAAGTGACCTATTTATTACTAAGCCTAAGCGCTGACAACATTGTCGTGTTATAAAGCTATTTTGGGCTCCGCTGTCCAGCAGTGCACGGACGCTTTGTTTGTTTCCACGCGAATCCCTAACCAAAATACGCGCCGTACCCAGTAACACGGTTGAAGGAGGTTGTGCTCCCATATTTGCCAATGAGCACAGAGCGACATCACCAGGTCGACCGCTAGAATCGTTGACCTTAGTAGGGGTGAATTCCTTATTCGCCTTACTTGACGCCGCTATGTTGCTATTTTCAAAATGTAATAGCGTGTGATGTTTCCTGGCGCACTTGCTACATACGGAACTCGAATTGCATTTTGCAACTAAATGCTTATCGCTTAAGCAGTTCAAACATAGGTTGTTTGTTTTTACTAACTTATAACGTTCGCTTGGTGAATATTTACGAAAAGTCGCACAGTTATATAAATTACCGTGTTTATCTTTACATACTATACAAGTATGCTGGAGTGATGTCGGCGTAGCGGTTACGTAAGTTAACGACCCTGCTATTTTAGATGGTTGAGTCTGTCTACGGTCGACGCACCTTTTAATCTCCTGTTTAACGTTCGGTGAGCGCTGCATCACCTTTATTTGATCTCGCACGAACGATGCTAATGAATGAAAGGAAGGCATCTCCGAGCTACGATGCTCCATTTCAAACGCACGCACGGTGTCGGAGTCTAATTTCCTTAATGCTATATGGAGAAACACCACGTCCATGAGGTCATTAAACTTCAAATTCTTGAGTGCAGCCACCGATGCCACAAATTTATCGAGAAACTGCTCTAAGCCGTTGATGTTCGCGGATGATATAGGTTTAAGATCGAATATCTGGTTCAAATATTCGGAAGCTAACATTCTCCTATCTTCATATTTAGTTTTAAGCGTTTCAAATATTAATAAGTAATTGTTTGCTGTAGGTGTAAAACCCGAGCATATCGATTGTGCTCTGCCACTAAGTTTACTAATTAAGTAATATAATTTTTCAGCGTCCGATAACGATGGGTTGTTGTGTATATTGTTTTGAAAACTACTGAAGAAGAAGGGCCACGTCTTAATATCACCATTGAATACCGGAATATCTATTGGCGGTAACCTAATTGAGTCACGAGGGCGTACCTGCATTTCAGGCTTCGCTTCACCTTGAGATTGTAGCAATTTTGCGGTTCTCTTCACGCGACACAACATATCTTCGAATGCCAGCAGCGGTTGGTAGTTCACTATGTATTTCGGGTCGGTTTGTAGTTCCGAATGATTAATTTGATCTAATATTCTTTCGTAATCTGTCCGCAAATTATCTATCGTTTCGATTTCATTTAAAAAAGGCCTCCCGTACTGCCTCTATATGAATGTTCTTTATATAATCACTTATATTCTGCACACGCGAAAAGAGTATGTCCCTCTTGGCATAAAGCGTTTTAATTTTGATTTCACTTCCACTAACTGCCATTTTAAATTATTATAATAAAGTTATATTAATCACAATTAATCTCACACGCATAAACGACGTAGGATGAATACTCGGCGTGCCGTATTACGTAATCAGATCGAGCGCCCGATGCAGTCAAGGCTACGCGTCGTTTGCTAAACCTAATAATTTTATAAAAATTGTGGGGTAAGCGTATCAAACGGTTGCTATCACGCCGTTTCAATTATTTAATAAGCTTTAAATTTAACCAAATACGAGCGCTATTAAATGAATAATTCTGTTTGCGAGTAACAAATCAAAATTTTAATTTAAACGAACACTATTTAAGTCTATTCTATAAATTAGAGTGCGTTATCTAAACAATTAATTTAATAATTCGACCAGAAAATGGTTGGATAACCACTAAACACCAATCCAGATCCTGCCGAAGTGACCATAAAATGGTGGAGCCACGTGTTTAAGGCTGCCGAAAATCTAGTTCCCCGGTCAAACCTCAAACCTATTACGCGAGATATTAACTAAAGTGGACTGTATATGCGATTGCTTCTACGCTTACGTAAAAGCGACTACTATAGCATGCGGTACAATGCACTCGCTCTTCCCTAAACTAAACTATTACTTGTCGAATCGATGAAAGGAATCCTGCTTGACTAGGAAAAAAAACACAGATTGGAGCGGGTTAAACTATTAGCAAGCAGGTATAATTAAGGAATATTGACTCACCGGGGTTTCTTCTTCCTGTCGATCACTATAGCGGCGACTTCCGGAACCTCCTCTGGACAGACACTCTGGGGCCCCAGTGGTGCGTCAGGAGAGAAGAGTTGGTTCAACGACGACTGCGGCGGGAGAAGAGCTCGCGCATCGGTCGCGCGTGTCTTATATATCCTCGGCTCGGGTGATTACGCGATGTTCTAGAATCGTCTTCTTTCCCCTCCCACCCCACCACCCCGATGTGTCGATAGGAGGGTACGAATGATATTGTTTGGAAAGGAATAATGATTCTACAAGTTCCTACCGTCAAATAAAAAACGCGAATGGTTTTCCGCGCAACCACTATCTGAATATGCGATATGTCCTCTTTTGGCTAGAAGCACCAGTTTTAGGCGTTTGGGCATAGATTCCACCAGAGTTTTGCAGTTTTCAAGGATCTTTTCATCCCTGCACCATACTTTAATTATAGAGCAAATTAGGCTGATTTTTGTTTATGAATTTTCTATAGTGTTTAGATCGGGTAAGTTCCCTGGCCAATCCAACACATTCACCCGGTTCCTTGCGAAATATTCCTTTATTTTTTTGAGGTGTGGCATGGAGCCAAATCTTGTTGAAATATGCCATTTCTGGATGGGTATCTTTTCTCAAGCTCTGGTCCATTCCTTCAATCATAACTTTTTCGTACTGGTCGCTTTTCATCATCCTTTCGATGGGAACGAGAAGCCTTACACCATGGTACAAAAACAACACCAAAACATTTTTGGGGTGTTTTGGGGCTTGTTGGACATAAGCTGGTCCAAGCTCCTCTCCAGCACTACGACGCACAAACCTTACAACTTCTCCCTGTACGAAAAAGTGGCTTTCATCAGAAAATAGTACCCTTTTCCAGTCCAGTCTTGATGTTTTTTTGCCCAGAGATACCTCTTTTTCATCATGGCCTGGGTCAGCACCTGTTTTTTTGATGGGTTTGCGTGCAAATATTCCTTCTTCACGAAGTAGTCGGCGAACTGTAGTCACATGCATGTTGATGCCATCCTCGTATAGTTCACGAGTAAGGTCCATAGCTGATGTTCTAGGGTTGATTTTACTGTTTCTAACCAGTAACACATCATCCTTGCGTGTTGTTTTTCTTTTTGGTCCACATTTTCCAATTCTGTTCATAGCAAAGCTTCCCGTTTCTTGGTGCTGCTTAATGATACGGTTGACAGTGGCCTGAGAGACCCCAACTTCATCAGCGATTTGTCTCTGGGTTTTGGTTGTATGCTCCTTCAAAGTGATAATCTTTATTCTCTGTTCCACTGATGAATCTATGGTCAGTAGAGTTATGTAGCAGACTGCAAATATACAACAAAAACTTAAAGAAATAACGTTTAACAAGTAAAAATAAAAAATAAATAGTAATAATAAAGCAAATATAATAACAATAATATACCTTTATGAAATCTATGCCTACATAACCTCTCTTGACAAATTAATGACAGCTGACGTTCAGTGTTGCCATGTGCACCCAAGAATGTCGCCAAATTTAAAAATGCGAAAGGTTTGCACTTGATTCAATTAATATGCTCGGTACTGTACTACCCAATGGCATCACCAAAATGATATAACAACGGTTAACCTACCCAGGACTTTTGATATGCTGAAGTGATGTGTGATTTGAAAAAAATAAACATTCAGACCCAGAACAATTATTTGTTGGCGATACAAATAGAAAAAATGTGCTTGCCGTGCAATAGTGCTGTTAATACTGTTGATAATTTCCTTGGTTCAAACCCAGCTTGGTGCCAACATTCGTACAAATATACAAATTGTTGGGATTCTGATCTGTTTATTATACGACAGTTATGTCCGCGTACCTGCTCACTAAATGTCACAGAACGCGTATAACTCAGTTGTGATCCCCGCCAGCACCAATAAAATTGTTAGTTGCAATTTTAAGTGCTGATTTACCACGTGCTCGGCAGTGAAGGAAAACATCGCATGGAAACCTGCAAGTTAAATAAATAAAATACCAAACGCATTGACTCAACTAACTGCTTCACAACTCTCTCAGAATTGAGTGAAGGCTAGTGCCCAGCTGTGGGACCTACGAAGGCTGTAATTACTTTAATTTTTACATCAGTCTACATAATAAACATTCAAAATTATTATCAACTTAATCGTTAAAGTGACTGATTATCCTTCAACATGAAGAATAATCGTACATATAATAATAAAAACAAGGCAATAAAAGTTGATGTATTAATAATAACTTTTATTTATTTCTAAGGATCAAATCTTCTAGAAGAAAGCCAACGCGCTTCTTGGTTGGATCTGAGCACAGAAGCTCAGAACCGCGTCGCGAGCGCCTTGCTCACACAACTCGAAGAAAACGCTTTCCTTCTAGCAGATGCGGTGACCAAAGAGAAAACAATACTTCAGATTGTTAAAAATATTTGTAAGTACTTACTTCCTTCTAATGCTATGTGTCATGGACTAACCAAAACAACTGCTTGTTTTGAAAAATTAACCAAAATTTTGTTATTCCTGTAAAACGGGAACTGTTTTTTATAAAATTGAAGTGACATCACAAGCTCACTGTCCACGAGATGGTTAAGGATTACTGCAGCCTATGGACGTATGCAACCAAGTTGCTGCAAACGAAATAAACAGTACGTGTTTGTCACCTCTGAGGACTAAGATGGAACGCCTTACATCCTGTTATACACGCTCTCGATACGAGTACGCGTACGCTGGTATTGTAAGGGATAGGGATAGGCCATATTTAGAGCACACTTAAGGGAACACTGGCCACTCACTTTTCCATACAAACGTAGTCTGGCAATTACTCCACTGTTTGATGGTGTACGTTCAAAATAAAAAATGATTTCAATGTGTTTCATCATTATCTAGCCCTGTATGGAAACAAGAAAGTAAAAAAAAAATATATATTTAAAAGTACTAATTTTAACACATTTTTGGGCGGAAATAATTACCATAAGAAGAACGAAAATTGAAAAACAGTTACCATACAGAGATAGATTAGGTGTTCAAAAGTGCAAACAATTTTATGTTGAACAGATACATTCAATAGATTTTCCATTGTATCCAGATTCCCAAAGGTCTGTTTATAAAATTTCGCGCACTCGTTTTGTTGTAAATCATTATGCCTTTCGCTTTCGCACGTGATGTTGGCTGAGATAGCATGCGTTTTAACCCCGCCCACCATTTAGTTCGTGCCATCGACTAGGGCCATCTTAATCGAGATGGGGAAGAAAGGTTTGAGTGGACTAGTGGTAGGGAGACGATTGGTGTGAGGCTTTTGTGATATGTATGCGTATATATATATGGATGTGTAAGAAGCGAGAGGGGTCTGTCACGATGGTGAAAAATGGAAGGCCATAATCTCTGCCTACCCCTCTGTGTAACAGGCGAGAGTTAATGTTTGTTAATATAAAAATGCAAACGCTTTATTTATGTAGCCATTATTTTTCACTTCACTTATAAGTACTACGAATAAAAAGCTAATTGTTATATTTCAGGTCTTTCTGTAAGGGTGTTAGAAGTGAAAAGTGTCGAAGACGAAACGTTTCCATCCGTTATCGCTCAAGAACAATGGAAGGCTTCTGAAGACACCATTACTATTCCTAAGGCTGCCTTGATAGGTAAGTTTTAGAAACTGTTTAATTAATCAATTAATTATGGTATATTGTAATAGAACTTTTGGAATGTCTGGCTCGAAGGATCAAATACATTTTCTTACTTTCTTTAACATATGGCATAATTATTTGATAAAGAAAATTTGAAAGAAGTCGGAAGAGATCAGATTCAAAAAATAAATGGGTGCTCAGATAACACATTAATTTAATATAATACTAAAATTTCTATGCGACTAAATTTCATATAATATTCAAAATTGTATATTACAGATAATCGTCAAAAAGACTTGGTTCGAATCGTGTTTTTTGCCTTCGATCGCCTCGAGCAAATACTTCCACCGACTTTTGGCAAAACTCCGCAATTCGCTGCATATGCGTCAGATCCTTCATCATCTGCCGCAACAAGTATCAATTCAGAGAGAGAAAAGAAGAATATAACGAGGGTTTTGAATTCAAAGGTTAATTAAATTTATTTATATTAATTAATTAAAGAATATTATAAGGTATACATACACACGACAGCTTTGTTTGACAAACGAGTACACAGTTTACTTGATAGTAGTTGGACGCTGCCTCATTAATACTAACATCTACTGCTGCATTTTTATTCCTAATTTTTGCCACCATATAAAATATTGCAGCATTATTATTTTTCTGGTATTCTGTGAGAGCGTGGTTCTTCTTCCGTCGAGTCGACCGGATCTTGCTGCTGCCATAACTTCTGCAATATGGCTTTACCAGGTTATAAATTAACTTTTAGCTCACTGTAAACAGGGAAGAGGTTCTTAATTTGACTGTGTTTCTTATTTTTAAACTAATGTTTGTTTATTGACTTCGGAATATTCGTTTTTTTTATATTTATCGTCTGATTTTTAAATAAATCAATTATTCATTATTTAATTCAATTATACATATGTATTGTGTACTATTTAAACATTATGTATGTAATGTATCAGATATTCAGTATATTACTTAGGTTAATTGTAGTTGTATATATTTATTTTTGTATTTACACTTATGGTATGTGTATTTTTATTTTTACATTCACGTATAAATTATCTTCATATTTTATGGCACCTGCTAAAGTTCTCTGCTTAGCTCTGGTAGAGAATGCCTAAAGGCATTAAGTCCGCCAATTGTACATTTAAAGTGCAATAAAGTTTTAAATTAAGCGAAGTAGCCTAGGAGACGTTTGAGTGTAAGGGATATTATAATGTTTATAGCATTGTTAATATTCTTTAAAAAAATTATTGGCATTTCTTTACCATGTCTTTAATTTTTACTAACATCCATATCACAGTATTAATGTTTAATTTTTTTACAACTTCCCTGTCCGCTAAAAAGACTAGAGAGAAAGAACTCTGCAAATAAAAGGCTAGTAAAGAAAAGGTTGTATTATAATATTTATTTTATTACATTAATTTTATTAACTCACCAGGTAATATCAGCGAGCTTAGGCAACGGTCGCCACATACAACTGTCGCAAATGGTGCGACTCACTATGAAACATTTGAAGACTGAAAACGTAACTAACCCAGTTTGTGTATTCTGGGATTATACCCTACAGTAAGTTGATTTGTTTATAGTTATAATTTACTTTACTGTTTCAGTCAGGTTCACAATATTTTTCTACACTTAATACTTTAGATTTTTATACCTTACTGACAAAATTATTTGATATACATAGAAAAACATTTTAATAGTGAATTTTTATTTAATTTATATTAAAATTTATTTTTTACATATTTAAAAGTATTAAGAGTTCATGCAGTTCTAATTTGCGGAATTAAATTTGAACTTTAAAAAAGTAACCTAATCTCTCACAAATACATTATTTATTAAGACAATTAAAATTAAATTTTGTTTAACTTTCCAATTATTTACTTTATTAGTGGCTGGTCTCCTGAAGGCTGTCAAGTGGAATGGTCCAATCTAACCCATACTGGTTGTGCGTGTTCTCACCTTACGAACTTCGCGATATTAATGGACGTCCATGGAGTCGCATTAAGCCACGCCCACGAGATGGCGCTGCGGCTTATAACGCTGATTGGTTGCGGAATATCGTCTATTGCCCTTGTCGCTGCTATTATTGTGTTCCAGTGCTGTAGGAATATGAAGGTGAGTTGTAAAACACGATAATGAATGATATATAACTAAATATATAGTACAAAGTGTTTACAGTCTATATGTATAAGCTCCAATGTTAGGCCAGCATTCATTTCTAAGTGGAATTTAGGGCATGTAAGTGTCTGCCGCGCTACCCTAATGCGTGTTGGCGGACATGTCTTCCAAATATATATTTTTTTTAATTTTCAGACATGCAGATTTTCTCTCAATGTTTCCTTCACCGCCGAGCACGTGGCAAATCAGCACTTTAAGTAGCAATTAACGATTTCATTGTTGTCGGTGGCGATCAAACTCGGGTTGATTACTAAATATGAGGAATATAAAATTAATAATATAAATACTATGACTAAAAACTTATAAGGAGAGAGTCATTTTCTAACTTAGTCTCAGGGTATGCAGCACCCTCCTGCAATACAACATATATTTCGTCTATACCTACTGTAGCGTTCCGATTGGAACAGTATATATATCGCACTTGTCTTGTCTTTTTAAAATTGTTTGCAGCTATACTTGAGCTACTGTAGTCTTTTAACATCACATGTGCTGTTTGTTTATATCAACATGTTTCGAATGAAACAAACTTGCAATATTTAATATTGTAACGAGATGGAAGAAAATCCGTCACCGTAAATTGTCCCGTGCTTGTTATAAGAGGCGTCTTTGGTAAAGTCCAGAACGATGAGGAATGAAAATAAATGCCTCTGTAGTGTAAACCATTTCGTCTATACCTGATGTAAAACATTCAGGCCTGTAACGTAGAGCAACTTCAAGGATGTGGGACTTATGTCATTGCAACGGCAAATCCTAAGTAGTCCCTTCTTCCTAATAATATGAGACAGGCCCGTGTACAAAATTGATGCAGACTGTTATGTAAAAAAGGGAAAAGATCTAAGAACGTAGGCGGACTATGATGCAGTGTCCTTCACGCGGAGGCCAAGATAAATACATTCAGACTTGAAGACCAACAATTGTGCCATTGCACAAATGTTGGTTCCAACTTTAAATTAGCTTCGGAGAAGTCTGACCATGACGATGTCATTAGTAATTTATATAACTTTTGTTTTTCAGTCGGACCGAGTGTTAATCCACAAACATCTGTGCTGGTGTCTCTTGATAGCCGAGATAATATTCATGGTGGGGATAGATCAGACTCAGGATAGAATTCTATGTGGCATCATAGCTGGTCTACTCCACTATTTCTTCTTGGCTGCATTCGCTTGGATGTTCTTAGAAGGTATGTTTGAAGAACTATTAAATATTACTGTTGTCTCTACAGTGCCTATATTACTTTTTTCTTTAATTTTAACACTTTTATCTTTTAAAATGACTAATTGACCAACCTGTTAAATATTCGTAATGCAATTTTAAAGCAAACGTGTGCCTTATTATTATGATTATAAGGTTTAAATTAAACCTTTTAGTAAATAAACTTTAATAGCTAATGATAACAAAAAACCGGTTTGCTTTGTCGTTCGTAATAGATAAAGCATAGGAGTGGAATAATTTGCCGATGGTTATCTTTCAATCCTATTACAATTACAACTAGAGGTGCCAGGGAGGGAGGGTTAGAGGGAAGACGATGTTTACGAGCTGTTAAAATACGTTATACAGGGTTATTTTGCAATATACGACCAAATTTGCAGTGAAGATTAATAATAAGTAATAAAGGGGAATGGTTAAGAAAAATTAACTTTAAATTAATTTACTTTATTATTACATTATTTGAACTTTTTAACTTTTCTATATTCAAATTAGTTTTTATACGTTTTATCATTTGTGGAGTGTTTTGGCTTTTTATGCTTTAAATAAATTTTAAATATTAACTTTTTTTACTTTATTAAGAGTGGTATGACTCATAAAAACGATGTCGAAATAATTTTTTACTCCATATTGAATTCTAATTTTTAGGGTTTTTTTTTTATTCACTACGTTATATTTATTTATTCCCGATATTGTCTGAGTATTAGTGCTAAGTGTTATGTATTTGACACTTAACACTATGCGTCGAGCATTTTAATTGTATACCTATCTTTTATTGCGTAATTTAACTAGTAGGTTTAATATTGTAAGCTGTATTGCTAGCATTTGTTGCTTTTAAATTGTATTTTTATTGTATTTATTTTTGCAATATAATTTAAGTAATCGACGTGAACTGATTGTCATTCATAAATATCTAACGACTACTATTTTACTACGCACACACACATTCGTAAGGTTTGCGCAGTCGACCTAAAAGTGGAAATGAATCGCACACAGAGGAGCGCGCGTACTATTAGATGTTGCCCATAAATCACGTTCTATTTAGGATAATTACAAATAAAAGTAGAAGTTTTATTTATGTATTTGTACTTAAATATAAAATTTGGTACTCCTTGAAAAATAAACCTATATACATGGTGCACTTTCCGAAATGAAGAAATATTTGATTTGCTAAATTACTTGGTGTACCATTTTCCAGGATTTCATCTATACGCAATGTTGGTGGAAGTATTCGAGCCTGAACGCCCTCGCGCCCGGTGGTACTGCGCGGGTGCATATCTAGCTCCGGCTTTGATTGTTTTGGCTTCTGCGGCTGCGTATCCAACTGGCTACGGAACGCCGCAAAGCTGCTGGCTTTCCACGGATCATTTGTTTATCATGAGCTTTGTCGGACCAGTAGCTTTGGTTGTTACGGTGAGTGAAATTATTACATTAATAATAGTAATAATTTATTTGACTCTCAATTGACTGGTTACACTTATATATTATATCTATTTTAAATTACAAAATTACATTTCAAAGTAGTTGGCGTTAACGGCCATACTAGTATAAACTGTGTTAAAGCCGTCAGCGTCTTCCACCCTGAGTAGTACAATACAAATACAGTAAAAAATTACAGATTATTTCGCTATATAATACACAACAATTTTAAGTTAAATAAAAAATAAAAAATTTAATAGTTACTGTGTCATATTAAGTTTTTAAGTTATATATTATACACACATAATTTATCTTCTCTGTGGTAGATAATCATTATTGATAAAATATCACAAAAGCTAAGAATAATGGTGAAAAACGTGCACGCAGTCCACCTGATGGTAACTGGATGCTGTGATCCATAGACATCTACATCTATCCTCGATTGAGAATCAAAATGCAAATACAGATTATGCAAAGAAACACAGTAGCATTAAACTGTTATTTTACGCCGATATTCTCTGAGAAAAAGTACACTTATTTCGTTACCACTACCGCTTGGAGTTTTGGCATGAACTTGACTAATTTATGGGCCTATATTATCTCTTAAATAATGGTATGACAGTTTTGATATGTTTGGGAATTAAAAAATCTGCACATGAGTCTACTATTAGTGGAAACGATGCACAAAGTTCTCCGAGGGTGATATAGAGATATAGAGTTTCATGTATCAATATTATAGTAAAAATTATATTAATTATTTACAGGCCAATTGGATTTGCTTGGGTCTGGTTATTTACATGATGTGTCATCACACCAGTGTATCCATCAAAGCGAAAGAAAACTCAAAGCTGTATAAAATAAAGTAAGTTTTCGCAATATCTATTAAACATTAAAAATTAATTACCTTATTAAGTCACTTTAATAATTATTCAAATGAATTATATACGATATTTAATTTTAGGGTTTGGCTGAACACTTCGGTGGTACTAGCGGTACTTCTTGGTTTAACTTGGACCTTTGGTGTCTTGTATCTCAACGAACAGACAGTGGGAATGGCTTACGCTTTCACTATACTCAATTCATTCCAAGGTCTCTTCATCTTCGTGTTCCACTGCTTGTTGAATGAGATCGTAAGTATTTTACTACCTTATGCTTTTTTACATTTAATATTTCTATTTGTTATTATAGTAAAACTAATAATGGGCGTATTTTTTTTGGATTAAGATTTAAATAATATTATTTTTGACTAAAGCACTGACCAAGGCCCTGACTAAGGGTAAAAATATAACCTTATAACAGAAAATTCCATTGGGATGCCAACATAATTTGATCGTATTCATTTCAATCTTACTTTTTTTTTAAAGTATAGACTCAACCTCATTAGTTGTATAATTAATATAAAACTATACATAATACATAATAATGATCTATGGAAAACAAACAACAAAATAAAATTAAAGCATAATTCCTAGTTTTAATAACTTTTCTAAATCAAACATGATGATATTTAGTTCCAGAAGGAATGCGCACGTCTCGGTCGTCGACATCCTTGGCTCTCCTGCTGTTTATACTTCACTACGCAGTCATCACAACCATTGCCACATAATATGCCAGCCACAGCATCTTCTTCCAATCACGTGGATACACGTCAGGGTTCAGTAAAAAGTCGTAGATATCATCAAAGTACGGCAGCCGATGAGGATATTGTCGATCCACGAGACGTGACGGTAAGAATTCTCGAAATATATGCAATCCTAAATTAGTTCACATACTTGTTTGAGGGAAGGGTGAATATTTTACTAACTAAAAGTTTGGTGGAGCATTTCTTAGTTTGAATGGCAAGAATTAGGAATTTATACATTTTAATACAATAAAAACCTGTTAGATACACATTTTAGTTACTTTTTTTTCCATGAAAAAGATTTAGCAGCTTTTTTATGAGCAATTATTGATTACTAATGTGCTTGTAAAAGATAAGGCTAAAACATATGTAACAAAAACATACAAAAATCAAGAAAAACATCAGAATTGATAAGTCCAACGGCGATATAATAAATAAGTGGTAGTTATTAAATAAGTAAACACACATTATGAATATGATTTCTTATATTTACGCGAACACTACACATGCATTAAAACTGCTCTTGAGGATTTTATCGCGTTTAATTTTAAATGATTTTTAATTCCCAGATGTTTCGGGTGCTTTTCAGCACCCATGGTCACGGGGGACTAAGGTGGCTAACGTCGCGATGTCACTGTTAACTCGGAGTACCTTCGGCTTTTTAAATATTATTTAATTAAAAAATATTAAGTAATTTTATTCTGCATAGATCGGACCATAAATAATAATTAAAAAGCTGTAGGTACTCGGGTTTAACACTGACATCGGGACGTCAGTCACCTCAGTCCCCCGTGACCATGGGTGCTGGAAAGCACCCGAAACGTTGAGAATTAAAAATCATTTAAAATTAAATGCGATAAAATCCGTAAAAGTAGTTTTAATCAACACATGATGACTATTAGATTACTTAAATATTTTACACTTTTATACAGGGCAAAGGTAATTCTAGACACTACTGTTTTTTTTAAATGTATTTATTACTTGTGTTTTTTATAACCTATGCAATTTTGCTTTAGCATTGTGAAGGGTAAAGGAAAAGAAAGGCCTCTTTAATATAAAAACGACAACCACAGATAATTACAAATTAAATTTTTAAAATTAAATTTTTTAATCATAAAATGGAACAATAAAGGCAAAATGAACCTGTTCTGGCAATGGTTGAAAACAATAAAAATTTTCTTGAATGTTTTCTTTCGTCGTATTTTCTTGAAGTGCGTTTTTTAAACTGGTTTATTAGATAGATTCAATAAAATAATTATGATTCAATTTAAAATTTTTCAAAAGAGATGTTAACTGAGTTTGTTTTTCAAAAAATTTTTGACCTTTGTTTGTCCCATACCCTTCATATTTCAACTCTCCACTGAGTTACCGTACTGTGGTAAAAGGCAGGGACAAATTACCAATAGACACGATTATCTAATTAGTAATGGTGAATGGATACTGCTAATGGTGAATGGATAATTTTAATTTTGTATTTTATATGAAACGATATTAAGCTTCTTAAATGATCATAGTGTTTTTAAACTTAGGAACAGCTGCATTGCTAAAATAAACTTAATTTGGATTAGTTAACAAATGTTTGTCCTCTACTCACTAATCTAGTTATGGTGAGAATAAAAACAATGAAATCGTATTTTGCCTTAAAGAATAAAGTTGAATTAAGGAAATAAAGAATCCCATTACTACTACTAATATTATAAGTAGTATACAATTTATTAAAGCTTTGCAGCTGAGCAACATATTATTTAATTTTATTTATTATTTAACCTACATTGATTTAGTTATTTGATTTTATAAATTGCATTCTGACAGAACTCAACAAACGCTTCGGTGGCAGCATCAACGACAAACAACCTCGTCATCAACAACCTGAATGTTGTTGTCAACAACAACAACCACAACAACAATAACGTTATCAATAACGCAGCGGTAGCTTCCTTAGCTGCTGCAGCGGCTGCCCATAATTACCACTCCCATAGAAATAGAAGAAACTCTCAGGAGAATCAGAATTTCAGTCCTTCGTCCAACTTTGGTCCTACTCTCAATGCTACAGCGGCTAATTTCGCTCACAATATCCCTGAAAGAGAACCACCCGCGGCAATGACGCATTTAAGAAGTTCTATTAATCCTGGCAGTGGTAGATACCCGCAAGGATACCGGCAAAATGTTCAGCAAGGTACGTGTCGCATACATAGAGATAGGATTCCATACAAACGAAAAATAAATTTGTATTTTTAAAAGAAACCACCAAAAACACCACTTCAGCTTTTTTGTTGTAACTAATTGGCCTAAACAGCTCAGTTCATTTGTCTATTTTTTTAACAATGTTATTATTTTATGTGTAACTAACAGTAGTCTTTAATTTTTTTTATGTTACATGAAACGAAATGTATTTTTTTTTATTGTTTTATTTAAACGGTAAGTCATTTTATTGTTTTCTTTCTTTTTATCTTTGTTTTCACAAATAATAAAACTAACGCTTTTATTTTTCTCTAGTACTAACATAATTAACTAACAGGTTTCTTCCTACTCCCTTTAGTGGTGTGGTGGTTATTTAAAGTAGCTGTATTGCATCCCATCAATGATTTCATGGCGACAAATATTCTAACAATTTTGTAACTTACAACGAATATTGCAATACAAAAATCCTATCTCTAGTTAATGTGATGCGTATGTTGAATTGCTATACAAGTAACAATTCCTAAAAATACTTCATGAATATTTCTCTTATTTTATCTATCTTTTTACAACGAACATTTTATCAAAAAGTATTTCAGGTTGTCGATGGTTGTTGGGTCTGTTGATCTAGTAATTGTAAGACTATCTATATATTTAAGTAAATATATGTAATATATGCTTGTATACAACTTTTCCAACTATATAAACAGAGTTACAACATTCAACCGGAGCCATCAAGGTGGAATGTCCGACCAACCGCACCTATATACGTGCCAAATGACGAAACAAGATCAGTTCGGGCACCGACGCCACAAAATATACCTCGTAGCTCCTCACACACACAAAGTATAGCGTCAATGCATAGCTACAGGAATAATATTGAAGTACCGAATGAATACCAGAACTTAAGGTCGCGGTCGCCATCTTGTTTCTCGAACAAGATGGCGGCATCGATTGGCGCGAACGACTGGGCACTAATGGCGAACACGATCGGTGGCAATGTCTGGAAGGTGAGGGGAGGGCTTTATGGCTTGTGTCGGCACTATTAGAGTGACATTTACATTCATACTTATGCTTTAGTAAGATCTCGTATAGATTCGAAATTGCTATTAAAATAGCCAGTCGCTAGTATTATCGTATCATAAAGATTATTCATTTTAAAAGCCATATAAAACTCGTCGTCGTAAAACGTCTTAAATATAAAAATGTTCGATATAAACAGAACTTAGCAATTAATTTTATTAACGTAAGTCTTGGAGGTAAACGGGAGTAACCCCTTCGCAATATTTCGGGTCAAAAATTACTTATTTGTCATATTTTTAAGAATCGTTTTAACCTTGGTGTTTATGAAAGTTAAAAAAATATATTTATATATTAATAATATATAATTTTTTGTTATATAATGCGTATTTTCGATTTTAATTATTTATGATACATTATTTTTAAATCCTTGTCCATAGCTTCATATAAACATACAGGTGTTGGTAATAGTTCCTCTACAAATCTAAGAGGTCTTACTGAAGTTATTACATTAGATTAATAATTGCATGAGATCTAACATAGCGTAATTTTGCATGATTTCATTTCCTAAATCGCACATTATCTGTACATACATCAGCAGCCCATCCCATCTCCTTCTATTTCTTATATCTAAACTCTTCACATTAGACTCATAGTTTCAGAGTGTTTGTAATAAGCATGTGTCTTAGAATAAAAGGATTATTTCACAATTTTATTAAGTATTTAAAAATTAGGTTAAAGTTATGCATGATTTAAATCTCACATGCAAAATATAGATCGTATAGGTAATCATAAAAAAATCACCAATTGAAATTAAATCTAGTTGGAACTAACTTTTTAGATGTATAGAGTTATTTATATATTCTCTACATATTTTTATTTTAAATGTGTATACTCTGGCACTCTATACAATAACATTTATTAAAGAGCTTTTATTTAAGTCCTTACAAGTATAAGCTGAAACTTCTAAAATATTATGAGTACTTAGTATTTGTTACGAATGTATTGTCAGTACGTTATACTTTACAGATTATGTCGATGACAGACGTTTCAGTCAGCTAATTAAATAACTAAGCCTTTAGCTAATCGGCGACATTCATTTAGATGACTTACTTATTTCTACAATGTAACTAATATAGCCTAATAAAAACTCAATCGTTTTGAAGCAATCGACATCAACAGCAGATACAATTTTATTGATAATACTAATAATAATAAAACAAGAAACTGAAAACTTCCAGCTTACCTATAAAAAATGTTTTATCAAACTGCCTGATGTTTACATTGCTAAATATTGGCTAGGACTTTTGTTAATTCTAACATTAATTCATTTTAATTTAACAATTTTTGAACATTTGATTTGGCTAACATTTTATATACTTATTCATTGAATACCAGCGTTTTGTGATAAGCCGTCTATTTAACTGTCTAATTAAACCTTAGGGTGGCTCAAGTTACATCCAGCCGCACCTAAACCTACTTGCAAATACATTCGGTATTTATCGACGCTCACTCGGTATTTTTGTTGCTCATCAATATCGATCTAAAATTTTAAATCATTATGGATATAATACTTTGTCACTTTTTGCAGCCTTTCAACTTTTTAATAAACATTTTTACCTTCAATACATTTTTCGCAAGTTTGATAATGTTGCTCAAATCAGTGCTGCATCTCGATATCAGTCGGTAACTAAAATTTTTTCGCACGTTTAAAAATTTTCTCTATTATAACGGCTTCCACTAAATTACACAGCAACACCTTTGACTTGTTATAATGTTAATACCTCTTGTCGTTTTTCACTTGTCGATTGATTATACAGGATAGTTGGTATTAAACAGGGAATAAAACATTTAAAATTAACTATATAGTATATAACAACTATTTTATTCACCACATGAAATGAGCTGTTTCATGCATCTAAAACATATTTAGAAACCTTTTAATTATAATTATTCATAAATCTGTTTTCATTTAAAATGTTTTCAGAATTTTTATTTACAAATAGATTTCAAGTAAAATAAAATTACCTTAATAATACACTATATTTAAAATTTTATATGAATCATTTGTTAGGATTAATATTAATAGATCATTATATTTTATTTATTTGCAGAACACTTCTTCTAAGCATCACGTAGGGAACACGTCGACTCTTCCTCACCACGACACGCTAACCAGGCAACTCCAACAAAACCACATTCACAGCCCTTACGAATGTGAAGCACCACTAGCACCCGGATCACCGCGTCACGTTAAGGACGAGGAGAGTCCCCTCCACAATCCACAAGGCTACCAAACCACCAGGAGCTACAACCAGGACTTCAGAAACCCGCACGTTTTCATGTCCCAACATTCCCCCGGTAGCCAGGAGATGATCTTCCGGAAGCATTACAAGGACGACCGACGCAAACATCACCATCACCACGGAAGTCAAAATGTGAACCATACGTATTCGGAAATCGCGGCACAACAAGGCCGGCTGTACAGACGAGGGTCCGAACAGGAATTTCGGGTGATACAAGATGATCCAGTTTACGAAGAAATCGAAAGGAACGAGACGCTAATGTCGGATATGTCCGACGACAACTCCGGTCCGGACAGTTGCAGACAGAACCCTGGACATCACGGCTCGTCCAGTTCCAAGTTCTTCGGTGATCATCGCCCCTTGATATCTTACAGTCCTGGAGACAGGCATCATCACGAACAGGAGCATTATGGAAAGTACGGAAAATGGGACACCTTGGATCGGGCGTACGACAGACACGCATATGAAAGCGGCAGATTGGTACACCCATATCACCAGCCCCAGGAAAGTAATATGAGGGCTCTGGCAGCTGTTCTTAACGGAGAAAACAACGTCGTATGTCACTTAGAGCCGCACAACTCCTACGACGTTTATCAACCGCAAAGCGGGAACCCCAGGACTGTTTCGCAACCCAGTTTCTAAAGATTTTCCAAGCCAGTGTAATCGAGTGATCTAGATTCGAAACGGTCTCAAGTTTAATTCGCGTGTTATTATCCAATTATTAAAGACATTGTACAGAAATATCGAATGAGTTTTTTCTATGGACGTAGACATAGAAGATTGTCTAGTGACACGTTTAAGTGATAGCATTTTATGTAGAAACTTGCCATAATGTGGACTTTAAAACTATATTATATTTATAGACGGTTAGATGTAAAAAAAAAACTTAAATTTAAATCACTTTTTCCACTGTGATCCTATTTAAAAATAACGGCTCAAGTTTCAGTGTTGCGACCAGGTTACTTTACGGCGGGAGTTGTAATAGCAATTTTTGTATATACTTAGCATTTAGTACTAGTGAATGTACTTCCAGCGTGACCTTACTCTTTTCTACTGACGGAGTTTTTCGTTTCACGTATCATGGCATTATCACGGTGTGCATTTTATCTGTTATCGTAATTTTTAAAGATCTGTGATGTTTCATTTATATGCTTTAGATAAGTATTTCGTTGATACCGCTGTTTGTCTACACTGCCACAAATGGTACCTAGGCTGGACATTTTTAGCGTTTCTAGATTTACTGGCTACCTCAAGCCGTCTTCAGACTGTTCGCCAGCTTTTCGTTCTTCTTGGAAGCGTCTTAAAAAATCCATCCAACCTATTATAGACTGACACCACTTGATGTTGTGCACTTTCCTGTATGTTAGAAGTTAGTGTTTAAAAGAAGTTTTACTTAAATCAATTTGATAAAAAAAATGTTAAAAAATATTATTTCTACGTATAGTAGATTTAATTTTAATGCCATGGATGAACTGTTAATTTTATACCTTACAATAAATATTAAGGAATTGTTTATTAGAATTGATACAAGTACAATAACTATGCATTTGTTCTCATGTATATTTTGGATCGATTAAGCAATATATTAGACTGAAGTATTTAATAAATTGTTGGCCGTTAATATATGAAGTTTAAGCAAGGCCAAAATTTATGAAATACTTTCTTTATTGAGGAAAAAAATGTGAAAAAAATGATATCGTGGGACGGTTTATTTTTTGTAATTGGTATACTAGTCTAACCTTCTCTCCCACTATCTAAATATATGTAATTGTACGTTACGTCACGTGTATTTATGTTACATATTTTTTGTTTTGATTGTATTTTAAAAGAACGTTGACGAGTATATTAATGTAAAGTAGGAAAAACAAAATGTGTAAATAATTTAAAGTTTATATAAATAAAGAGTGGCTGTTCTGTGAGGACAACCGCAAATTGAATTTGTTCTTTTCATTTTATTTTTTATTTCGCATTTTAAATTTTTAAATGTTACAAGGTTGTTTTTCCGAAATTTTATTAGGTTGATAACAGTACTACAAAAAAAAAGACTTTATCGTTCCATACCTATTTTAAATTTAAAGATTTGTTTATTCCTCCATATTTCGAAATCATTATAAATATATTAATATCGGAGTTATACATATAAGTTTATTCATCGATATATCTAAAATCCGATATTTTAAAAAATATCAACAGTTTTAGTTTGAACTGATCAGTTGGAATGATCAGTTGAACTGACCGTGTGTGGCGTCCATTACACTTAAAATCATTGATTATCGACTAAAGTATTTATTGCCACTTTATATTATCATTTTGGATGAAAGAGATCTGCAATGTAGCATTGATAAAATTGAATTCTATTTTTATAAGTAATTCCGTACCCTTGTAATAAAACAAAACACAAATTATGGATTGAAAATTTATTTCTTATATCTTATGACACGTGATTGTTAGTTAAAAATTTTGATTATTGTCATCGAGAACTATAGTTAGAGAACAATACACTTATGCTAAAAATTTTGTATAAAACTTTAAAAAAATTGACATCCAAAAGCAAAAGGGAGATCTTTGAAAAGGCATACAAACAATCAGTTGCCAAAAATGAGATCTAATTTTTGAAAATTCTATAACCGACGAAAATTGTCTAAACCTTACATTACGAAAAATTAAAGAAAATCAATCACTTCCAAATAATACGTTATTTTTATTTCTAAAGTAAAATAATGGGTAGGTACTGATTTCATTACACTTGCGATTTTAAAATTAAAAGACCTATTTTAAGCACCACCCGCTAAAAAACTAAAAAAAAAATAATTTTTCACGAAAACAATTTTGAACGAGATCCAAATAATATCTGAAAGAAATGTCACAAGTACACCGTCAAAGAAATACATCAAATTACATAATCTAACTAGGTAACTACTTAAAATTAAATTTGATGATGATGAAATTTGATATCGCGCATAAAAGTGTCTGGAGGTACTAAGAACATTGCTATCGATATTAAAATTATTATCAAGATAATACCAAGACACAATATGCATCTGTTTCGTAGGCACAAATAAATTGTAAATTACATAGTTTATAGTTTATAATTGGATATAGAATTTTGGCGGGAAAAAATATTTAATATTGAATACTTTTTGCTGTTTTTTATAAATATACATAAAAAATTATAAAAGTACTTACTCATAATTGAAATAAAAATGTTTATTAGGGACATTAAACTGTCAAGATAAAGTTCTGTCTTCTTGCAACATTTACCTTAAAGCCTAATTATGATTTTTGCATGACTGAAGTTTACTTGACTAAAATTATAACAAAATCAATATATTATCAAGTATTAGTAAATTCACTAAGCTGTTGAATGCATCACCCCAAAAAAAAAGAAGTATGGTTAAACTTTATAACATGCCAATGCGTTATTATTTATAAAATTAAAATGTACCCATAATATCGTGTTCGAATATCAAGTACATTTTAGATATATTAACATGTGCTTTGCAATTAATTCAAGTCATTGTCTCTTCTGGCAAAATATCAAACGAAACAAATTACAATGAACAGGTAGGTTAGGTAGGCAGGTTACAGGGAACCAAGAACGTTTGATTAATAAGCAAAGAATGTGATACATTCCGTACATATTCCAATACTAAACGTAGTTATTTAATATGACTCTTTGTCCAATACATCAAAGTGAGCAAACTAAATTATTTACTTTTATTTTTAAATATAAAAAAATACATGAAGAAATTCAGGCAAAATATTTTACTATACATAATTTAATAAAATATTTGAGTGACGCAGAAAAAACTTGACTGAAATCTGTGTCCAGATAAAAAATCCATATATTTGCTAAAAGACTAATAATATCCAGTTATAATGATTTAAAAAAAAAAGATATTATTTGTGCCTATGAAAACGTAGTATGGTTTACTTATGAAATTGATATAGATTACCTAAAAGCCTAAATTTGAGACTTATTTTTGAAAGTATAAATGCCATTTTGAGATACAAAATCGTTTGAGTTACATCGTTACAGAAGTGAGTTAAAATTGTTATTGTTGCATAAAAAGATTGATAATGCATTATCAACTCAAGTTTAATTTAATTTTTATCGGAGCATAATGGAGTCAAGGGTCAAGTACCTGTTAAAGTAGACTTTATTGATTTTAAATACCTACATCAGATGAAATTTCGCATGATGTCGCTTCAGGTGAGTTAGCTAGTGTATAAAACTAAAAACAGTTTACATTAAAATTAAAATCATTAAAAGTTAATTTCAACACTAACATTTCATTACTTTTTATTTATTATGCATTGAACATATTGCCAAGTGACTATTACCGCTAACAATTCGATTAAATAAGAGCTTTTACAGAAATCTTCGACATTCAAAAAATAACTTACCACGAAATATGTATGTAAGATATGAGAACATGGTATTATAAGTACCTACTGAATTAATGTGAAGTGAATCGAATGAGAAAGATAGGAAACGACTTATTTTGCGAGTTATGAGCGTGAATTATCGTTTATTTTATTTTATTATCGATGTTTGAATATCCAATCTACAGAGTAGATGCACAGAGTTCATATAAATCTAGGTGTACAAAACCTATAAAATATACACTCACGGCACACATCACAAAGAGTTCACAGTCTTCAACCGAATATGTTACATTAGCAACACAACACGTAACTCCAAGTGGCCAAAGGGACGAAGTACAGGAAAGCTAAATATATTATACTATTTTGTAATAAATAAGACTAATTATATAGCAGATTGATTTGTTAGTTCTTAAAACATATTGGAAATAGCAGCACGTTAACGTAGAAAGTAATGTTAGTTGTACTCGAATGTTACATTATTAAGACAAAACTTTATACAATATTAAAATACGTATTGTTCGAAGTAAAGGTACAACTTATCGAAGTTTACGATATCATGTAGAGATCATTTTCGTACATCTATGGAAGATACAATAATATACCACTTGGAGCCATAACGATACAGTTGCTATGAGCACCCACAGCTCTCCACGACCATTCCTGGGATTTTGCCGTATATGATGTTTAGGTCGTGGTCGAAGTACAGCATTGAGATGCTGCTCATCCGTCGGGGGGCACAGCACGGGCCGCCGCTACCTTGAGGCGCTGCCAAATGGACTATGTGAGTATGGGGATACTTCTGGAGGAAGCTGTAAGGACACTCGCCGCTGCAGTAGTTCGCGTCGTACTGTTTCGGTGCTATGATCCAGTCCCAGCCGAACTCCTCGAAATTGACGGCCAGCGGATACCGGCAACAGCGAACTTCCTTGGAATTCTCTGTGCAGTCCATGCCGATCGTCCTCCGCGTGCGTTTGTGCGAATTGTCTCTAAGACTTACTTCTATGTATGGCATCTGCAACAAAATAAAAAAGCATTAGTATTTGGTTATCTTAAGTTTTATACGGTCTTCTGGTACATTGTAGACGTTTTTTATTACAATGGCAATATCAGCGGCGTCATCAATGATGAGTACATCATTCACTTTCGATTTGTGACTTCAGTAGCGATTTCCAACGGATACTTCTCAAAATGAATGCAGACAAGACTAAACCTATGTGTAATGTCCATGTCACTAGCTGTGTCGGTAGACGAGTATGTTTACGTAGAACAGATTGACTTCGACCGAGAGGTCAATCGACAAATTCAACTCGGCTGAGTAGCGTTCGGGAGGTTACTGCACAGCTTCTCGTCAGGCATACGACAAAACGTCAAAAGATTATACAACCAATTCGTGTTGCCAGTGATGATCTGAGACGTGGTCCTTCATTGCTGGTCGTATGAGGAAGCTCAAGGTCGTTCAGCGAGCTATGGAGAGGGCTTATCTCAGGGCTACTCTGCGTGATAGACTTAATAATGAGGATTCTGCAGTAGAACCAAAGGACTACACCGACAAGCCCAAAGGATAAGTAAGCTGAAGTGGCAATGGTCCAGCCAGCCAGACAACCGATAGAACTGGTAAGACATGCAGAAAGTCGATGGATGCAGGTGGCTCAGGACTGTGCTTTGTGGCATTCCTTGGGGGAGGCCTATGTTCAGCAGTGCACTTGTGAAGGGCTGTAATGATGATGATGATGAATTCAACGGCGAATATATTTATAAGTATTGCTATTGGTTATCGTCTTGGAAGATTTATTTGATCCGTAAATTTGCTAAACATTAACACACTGATTGTCCAAGGTGTTTCAGACGAAAAGTTCAGAGCGCATCTTTGGGAGGCTTTACTTAATAATGTTAAAATTATTTTACTCAGGTCTTATTGCCAGTATTTTAAAAAAGGTCTATAGCATCTTGCGTGTCTAATACATTAGTCTATGGCACTAACAAGACTTCCTCGATATTGTAGAGCCCTGTTTGCGAAAGAGCGTAACAGATGATGTTTACGTTATATTGCATAAACGGGAAACCGGTGGCTCTTTGTGGAGTTGGGTGCGTGTCAATTTGATGACAAGATGGTACGATATGAAAGCATTAGAATACCAAGCATGTGACGTCATAGAACCGTGATAACACATAAGTGATAACATATATAACACATTGTCATATAAGCTTATTATTCATTTAATCATTTATACTAACATTACTTTTTAAGTCCTCCAGACCGAATTTAGGTCACGGCAGCCAGCCTCAACGGAGACCATCGGCGCAGGACAGGATTATAGTGCCCAAGTGTATGCGGAAGCACAGATGCACTCTCTATTTACTCACTCTCATAATCCGATGGGACGGTAAACTGACACGACCGGAGAGAGATCAGGCGTAGGACCAACGGCTTTACGTGCTTTCCGAGGCACGGGGGTGAGACACCGCCAACTTCCTGACTCCGGGCAGCTACTGCGAATTTCTTGACGAAAAAACTCAATAATTTATTTTTGGCCCGACTCGGGATTCGAACCCTGGACCTCATGATCAGCAGTCGCACTACTACAACCACTAAACCAACGAGGCAGTCAGTTTTGAAGTCATGACATATAATATGTAATTACAAATTAATAATTTTTCTAACACATATGGCTGCAAAATGATCAGTAAAGATGTGCAAAGGGGAATATGCTATATATTCTCAAAAATGCTGTGGCTACGGTATAATTACAGAAAATCCATCCAGACATTTACGATAGTATATAGAAAGGTGTTAAACGAGCCTACAGTCTACCTGATGGTAAACGGTTACTGTGGCCTACTGACGCCTTCACCTATCAAGAATCAAAATTTAGATACATTGTCAGTTGTCACCCCAGAACAAGGATTCTCGTCATTCACCAGAAGACACACAGCAGCATTATGCTGCTTTTTCATACTGGTATTCTGTTAGAGTGTGGTCCCTCCCCGCTCATGCCGACTCACAAAAATCGTAATAATATTATTTACTATTTCTATGAGCCGACTAATGCATGCTGCAACCATAATACGCTGCAGCGTGAGTCTACCACATACAAAATTATTAATGCAAGGGTACCTATCTGCTATTCGGTCCACTACCGCTACGCTGGGTTTTTTGTATTTTGGTTATTTGGTTGATAAATCTTCCAACTAACGTTTACCAGCTGGCACATTCTAGAAAAAGCCTACATCCAGCAACTAAAGAAGCTGTTGATGTTATATGTAATTTCATGCTAATTTGACATACCATTAAAATACACTGTGGTATGGTGTGAGTATACGAGTGACTCTATGCCTTTACATTATTTTATTTCGTAAATGCATGTAGACGAGGGATTTTCGTTAGCCCAAAATGTAAATACATATACTTAAATCATTAAATAAATTTTATTTACCCACGGTTATGACAGGACAATAAATATTTTTGAATTTAATAAATATCGCAACTACCAATCTTCGCCAACGTTATAAACATTTGCAACACATTCGTGGTGCATGTATAAAAACATTATACATATTTACTATTGTCATTTTATTATATAAAAAAGTAAACAATTTTAAAAATTGAAAGATCAGCTGCCTATTTTGTAGTTATAACGCTGTTGCAGTACTTTTTACCTCTTTTAAAGCACTGTAAATGTAATTAAATATATGGAAAACACAAAGACTGTCTGAAGACAGAGATATAGCAATAACTAGCTTCATAAGAACAAATCATAAAGATGACACTAATTGGTCTTTAAACGTACCTTGCAGAGATTATAAGGCATATTATTTGAATATGTGAAGTCTGCCACTACACACTGGTGCAGCTCTATGGGCTTGCTCCACAACCCTTTCAGAAATGAGAGAAATCATGTGCCCGGTTGTGGGACAGATACATGCTGTAATCATTACCTTACTCTTACACTCCTGGGTATCCGTTACGTTCTTCACACACATTGTGCCCAGTGTGATAAGCATGAGTAAATCTTCATTCTTATTAAGGCCCGTATCCAGCAGTGTCCTTAAATACTGTTTGTTAACGACATAAACTAAAAATCATACCCCGAATACGTGTTTTTGCATAAAAATTATCTATGACAGGATCCGAACCTATAACTCGGGCAGAAAGACAGGTGTACCGACCACTAATTCGTTCATTCCGTCCCTTCCAGTAGTAGTCTTTTTGAGTTTAAAAAGGCGATCATTTACTTTTTCTGATACTACTGTGTAACGGAATATAATTGAGCCTCTGTCTGCTTTTACATATCAGACGTCAAGTCTGAATCCTAACCTACCTTATCTATACGACCTATAGAAAGGTCAATGTCGTGTAAAATGGAGGAGTTTACTACGGCTTCGCTTTCAAGTACATATTTGGTAACTATGGAGCAAAGCTATCAACTGTTTCCTTGACATAGATACTCTATCGACTTACGTAGGAATTTGGGGTTGCGTATTAATGTTTGCGGCTTCTTTGGACTGTAAATGGAGCAAACGATGGGAGACGGTCGGGGCAAGAAGAATTACAATTTACTTGTAGACCTTTATACGACTCAGTAGAGTTACTAGCTTCATTGCGAGACAGTAGTCGAATACATTTTTATTACCGTTGGTCTGGTGGTTGTAAATGCAATTGCTGATCATATGGTCCCGGGTTCGATTTGAATTTCGAATCTCTTATTCTCTTCGAATTTTTTTCGTCGAGATATTTTTAGTGCACTGGCAACCCGTAGTCAGGAAGTTGACAACTGGTGACCGTGGCAGAAATTCGGCCCGTTATTATGGACACAGTCGTATACCTTGTGATAAACGAGGCTACACGTTGGCGTTGTAATGACTTGTGGTACAAAATAGGATAATATGGTAAATAGGCGGAGGCCAGAGAAAATTTTACCTTAAAAATCAACCATTTATTTCAATGTTGCAACCTTGTTGCAAAATTGACATTTTCAATGTTATTTAAATGGAATAAAACCATTTTTTTAAATGCACTGGGATTGTGATGTGGACAACGTAAATTTTACAAATTGAAAAAAGCACATTTTTGAATTAAAGCTATCGTTTATATATTAATTGAACATATAATACGTCGCTGATGCCGCAAAGGGGCGCCCCTCATTTTTTTAAATTACAGAAGAGCAAGAAAACATTTATTATTCCCCGATTACTAGCTTTTTTTTATTAGAAAATGAATCGTATTTATAGTTTTCCATTGAATCTAATATTGTAAATTTTTTGATAAAAAAGCTGGTAATGGGGGGAAAAATGTTTTTTTTTGCGCTTGTGTAATTTTGAAAAAATTGAGGTTCGTGCCTCTTTGCGGAATTGTTAGATGAGATTTATTTATTTTTGAATTTTTCATGCTAGTTGGAAGAGGGAATAAGGTACCTTAAAATAATACGTCCTTATTAAGTGAACTGGCTAAAATATTAAGGTGAAAGCGACATAGTAGCCCACGAAATTCAAATTTTCTTACATTTTTTGCAATTAGCATATCAGTGTGAGATTGTATGTTTAAGAAAATATGATTCGCGACCGTAACAAGTATGTGTTTACAGAGTTATTATCATCAAAATACCAACACAATCCCCTAAGTTCGTATAACTCCTTTGAATGAGATTTTCGGGAAATAGCCATACAATGTAATTATACGAACTTGGAGGATTGTATTAAAGATAGAGATTATAATTCTGTAAATATATACTCAATCAATTGAATTTCACGGGCTACTCTGGCGCTGTCACCATAAGGGGAAATATAACCTCAAATGGCTTAGCATGATCCACCGTTATGCCGAAAGTATTGCAGCATTAATTAAGAAATAAATTAATGCTGCAATACTTTCGGCATAACGGCATAAGGTCTATGTGAGACGAAAACACGATTCAGTAAAATTTTCTCGATAGAAAAAAAAATCCAAAGTTACCTCCAAACTGAACAATAAACCGCTGTTATATAATCTCATAAAATACTTTAAATAAGATCATGAAACTTTGCATACTAACTGAACTAAGTATAAAGCAGTGTGTTATTTATATTTTTTAAAATACCATTATTTTTCACTGTAAAAAGAAATAACATAAACTATCGGCATCTTGAAGCTTGATTCCTGTTGCCCCGTTAGTATCGCTCCGGTTTTTGAAGGGAGAAGTTGTGTCGCTTACGATCAGAATACACATTACGCAACAGGACGAAGTAAAATTTAAATGGGAAATAACCGTGATAAAAATAAGAAGCGGCTGGCTTGGCGTTAAGAAACAGGCACTAATATGATAAACCTAATGAAATAAGTGTCTAACGACCTATCTACTTACGGTATTAGTGATTACAAACATGTCGGTACATAGCATACGACGCGCGGGGAAGTGGGGGCGAAATTAGAATTTGAGCTGACTTACTATATCCCCTTAACGGGTAGGCATACTTAATTGAAAATTTGGTATTTACCGCTGGATCGCAATCTACAATACCAATCCATCACCATCCATTATAGCCTATAAAAGCCCTCTGCTGAATATGGGTCTCTATCATAGATCGCCTCATACAGTAAGATTTTGCCATAGTTGCCACGCTTGGTAAGTGGGTTAGCAACCGCAGCTTTTTCATAATTTGAGTCGTTCATTAGACAGATGCTGCTGTCCATCTCCTGTTTCAATTTCTCCTTGTCTCTGACGCCTCTTACGACACCCACGGGACGATATGGGGTAGTGGATATTTTTACACTACGCGGTTAACAACATATAACCTCTAAAAGTATATTTTGTAAATAATGAACTATATATAAAAATATACCGGGTTGACTGGGAGAGAATTCCAAAAGGCATTAAGTCCGCCCTTTGCAATCCTTTGATAAGTGGTACGAGTAATAAACTGAAAATAAATAAAATAAAAAAAAATTTGTGTGAAAAATTTCGGGTTTATACAAAACGCATACATAACCGAAATAAGCCATCGATTCAGTAAAAATCTGCCAACTAAAATTATCTAGGTTATCGCAGCATAAGTTAATCTAAAGTGTGGTCACTGTTAATATATTATATTTGTGATAATTTTTATTTATTATTAAATGTTTAAACGATAAAACTGATTATTTTTCCTGTTTAAAACAAAGAGAAGCTTTGTATTGCAATACGTAGTAGAAACGTCTGCAATTATTAATATTCTATGCCTTTAATTCAAATTAAAGAATATTGTGTATTGCCATTATCTACATATTTTGTCAGGTGATAGAAGTAAGGATAATATCGGTATTCAGAGACAATCTGTTAAAAAGCGCAATGTCAAAATTAGAGTCTAGACTACAATATGAGATTATCAGTTCTTTAAACCGTTTGTCCGAAACCACACAATCTTTTCTTTTTTTATATAGGAGAGGGGCAACCGAGCATGCGGCTCACCTGACGGTAAGTGATTATCGCCGCCCATGAACACCGCAGCACCAGGGGAATTGCAGATACGTTGCCGGCCTTTTAAAAAGGAGTAGGCTCTTTTCTTGAAGGTCCTTAAGTCGTATCGATCCGGAAAAATCTCTGCTGGTAGTCGATTCCACAAGGAAGTTGTGAGAGGAAGAAAACTTCTTTTCAATCGCACGGTGGTGGACCGCCAGTATGGATGGTATCGCGAGTTTTGTCGCGATGTGCGATGGTGAGATTGTGCGGCTGGAATTAGTCCGAACAATTCTAGATGCCCCGGTAGATGCGATACAATACAGAGATACAACATCTCTTCGCAGCGCCAGTGAGTCAAGCCGATCGGAAAGAGCTCGGTCGCCGACGATTCGAACAGCTCTACGCTGGATGCGATCAAATGGAAGGAGCTGGCACTGGGGAGCCCCGGCCCGGAGATGGGAACAGTATTCCATGTGCGGCTGAACCTGCGCCTTGTAAAGTTGCAGGTGGTCAGCCGGCATAAAATACTATCCCGCTCTGCTGAGCACGCCAAGCTTCTTAGAGGCCAATTTGGCCTTCTCGTTTGCAACATGTCATTGATATGCAGAAGAAACAGCGTTGGTGATAGCACGCAGCCTTGTTTAATGCCAGCGTTAGTGGGCTTGTAATCGGAGCATGCACCGCCTACTACCACCTTGACGCTCCGATCAGCAAGAAAACTGGTAGTCTAATTGCACAATTTTTCGGAAAGCCCATAGGAAGGAAGCTTCGTAAGAAGCGCTTTGTGCCAAACCCGATCGAAGGCCTTCGCTATATACAAACTAACGGCCAACGCCTCCCCCTTGGACTCTACTGCCTCTGCCCATTTATGAGTTAGGTAACCCAGAAGATCACCAGCCGAGCGATCGCGACGGAAACCGTTTACCTACTGGCGGTCACTAATCAGCTGGTGATCTTCAAGGTACCGCATGAGCTGGCTGTTAATAATGGATTCCATTATTTTAGAGAACAAGGAGGTGATGGCGATAGGCCTATAGGTTGTCTTCTATGATTTCGGGACTACGCCGAGGGAGTAGGAGTACCGGAAAAGACGCGGTAAAACCGGTGCCACCTCCGGAGCACAGCCTGTTGTGCCTTCAGCACAATAGGAGGGTCGCCATCCGGCCCACTCGACTTGTTGACGTCCGGGGAGAGGAGTGCTCTGCGCACTGAGCGTTGAGTAAACAAGATATCCTGCATGTAGCACTCACTCCGCGGGATGGCCGGCGGTGTGTTCACCCCGTCATCAAGAGTTAAGTTGGACGCAATGAGAGAACCCAGCAGATTGACTTTGTCCTCTGCGGTATGAGCCAGTGAGTCGTCCTCCCTATGCAGAGATGGGAGAGATGGCTGACAGAAGTTCCCTTGGACAGCCCTGGCGAGAGACCAGAATGCACGTGTTCCCGAAAGAAGACGAACTAGTTTTTTGCCAATTCTGCCGATGTGTTCTGACTTTGCCTTGACAATGACACTTTTGAAGGTCCTGGAGGCAGAATTGTACTTCTTATTAAGAGATGTCGATGCGCGAGCCCAGGCCTGGTAGCACTCCTGCTTAGGACGTAGTGCAATTTTGTGGGAGCGACCAAATCAAGGCTGGGTTCTGCCTCCGATAGGTACCACAGCTAATAGAATAAAAAGTTCCATTCCCTGTAATACCACGTCAGTGACAGAATCAGCAACAACGCTGAGATCCATCCGGCGAGAAGTAAACCCGCCTCCAAGGGTAGGATGCAAAAAAAGATCGCATCCCGTCCCTATCTGGCATTTCTTTACTTAATTTTTTTATTTAATTTTACAGCTTAAATACGTATAACAGTTTGGCATAGGCCTACTCCTATTTGTAAAGCCATGACAATTCGCCGCGCTCTATTTTCTCGATCATCATCATCACCATCATTACAGCCCATCGCAATTCCACTGCTAAACGCTATAAAGCTCGGTCCTGAGCTACCTGCATCCATCGACTTCCTTTATCTCCTACCAGGTACCTTTACCCCAACTAGTAGGGGGCCACCCTACTCTTTGCTTACCGGTATGTAACTGCCACTCGAGAACCTTTTCTTCCCATCGGTATTTTCACCGCCGAGCACGTGGTATATCAGTATTACAGGCTGCTGGGCATTTAATCTTATCCCTAAGAGGTGACAATTCATTTGTGGTATTATTTGTTACTTTAGGCTGCTAATGTCCTTGAGCAGCAGTAACCATTTACCAACAGGTGGACTGTTAATTCGTTTGTTGACAGTTTAAAAAAACATAAAATGTCAATTTACTTTGATTTCTTTTAATGAATTTTAATGCGTTGAGCTTAGTGCCTCAGTTGCCATAACTTCAAATATTCCTTGCATACTCCAGTATTAAAAGTTCAGTTATCAGGTTATTAGTGACTCACCAATGCATTATTTGATTCTGAGCTCGGGTGTGGAACCACCAAACTCATCCTATTCTTCGAGTCTTGTACTCTCACAACTATTGCTAGATTCTCCCTCGGCAGTCTGAAAAATTCTGCCACCATGTTGGTCACGTTCACCTTGACCCACTTGCCGATCTTCAGTTCTTTTCTGGACATCTTTACGGAGCTCTCCGTATATGGTACGGAAGCTTTGCTCCCTTGACTGTTCCTCGTGACTCTGTTAACTTGAAGGCCTATTGAGAAGAACTCATCGGGGCCTAGAGTCACGTTAAGCCTCTGCTCAAGTTCTTGAACGTGGATGTTAAGGAATGCCTCGTCAACTTCATTCTGGAGGACCTTACTCGAGAACCTAAAGTTGATCACTTTCAAACCTTTGAAGTGACTGTGCCGCCGCGTATCTGAGGAAAGTATAAAACGATAATTTAAAAAAAAACATGTAACAAGATTTTTTTTAATTACAAGTATAAATTTAAACGTTCTAGCGCCTAAAGTAGAGCCAGGTTCGATACCGTTTAAAAGTAGCATTTACTATGTAAAACATTTTTCGCTAAAAAGTGCATAAGACTTACGTAAGTAAACTCATAGAATAATCAAAGTTTACGAGCTTCATTTTCACACTTGCAATACATTTCAAGTTCAAATACATTTCTCTTATAAACGCAAACTGTTTCTATCGGGATGTGTATGTACGTAGAAGTGCGCAATTTCTGCCCGTGACCTAAATAAAAGCGAGAGCGGAAGCTCCAGCGGACAAAACGACAATTACGAATCCACTAATAGTGATTCGAGAGAGATCGCGAATTTAAAACCTCAATCATATTAAAATAAATAAACAGAATTTTGATTTAAATCAATTGCAACTACTTTAAGTAGTTTTACAAAATTATATGTAGTATTATTTAAATTACTGTTATTTAGTTAAATTACATGTAACTGCTGCTAATATTTCTCTTAACCATACTGTTAGGTGCGTTTTCACAGTCAATATCAAAATTTCCTGTTTTACTAACATCATGAATAGCACAGTCGTCTCTCAATCATAGAAATATAGTATTCCAAAGCCGCCACTTTGGGTACTATATTCCTTAAAAACTTTCTTCATCTTTCATACAAATCATTGATGCTAGAAAAACAAGATAATTTTCAATTAACGAATTTAAGTTCAAAAGTTCAAAAATACTATAGAAAAAATAAATTGCGACCTCAGCTGTAAAACAAATGTTTCATAAACTTATCAACCAGTGATATAAAAAAAAGTAATTCGTACGTTTGCGAAAAAATTATCTGTTACATGAAGATGTCCGCATAATAATTTTCTACTTTATTATCACGCAGTAAGTTGCCAAATTGTGAAGCATTTCTCTCGTTAGTTGCAATGGTAGAAAAAACTGACATGAACGAAAATACTAATTGTACACGTGCATGTCTAAATTTATATCGTCATGTGTAGATTTTTTCGTGTCACACATTCAAAAAATTCTTTAGTGACATCCGCTTAATTTGTTGTGATGCAAACATTATGAAATTTAACATACAGCAAATTTAACAAAGGTTTTACAAACATTTAAACATTTTTCAAGCAAACGACAATAAAAATTTATTGCAAGAATTTTTTTTTTTCAAAATTGTAAGCGGTATTTTTTTTAAATTTACGAGCTGATAGTAATATTTGACAACAACTTTTAACGTTTTTTATGAAACAATTTTTAACGGATTTTGTATTATAAATTATAATGGCAATGAACGGCATGTGTCAAAACGTTTTTTTTTAAGGAAGCCGTTGACACGATGGCCAACAATTAAGTATAAAACTTATAAACAGCGTGGATCCCCCGCAGGCAGTCATATCTGGAAGGAAAAAAATATTTGTTAATGACTTTTAAATTAAGTTATCATTAATTTCTTGTCTGCACTTGTCATAAGTTTTTTTGTTGTTTACAACAAACATTTTAATGTTTATTGTACATTGTTTATTTTTTGTTGTAAAATGGTAACTAAATTTTCATTTTGTTGTTATAAAATTCCGTTAATAGTTATATGGCATACGTATAACTCCTTTAATTTTATAGGTCTTTTATTTTTTATTTTAAGAAACACAATTAAATCATCTAAAACAATTTAAGGTAAAACATTTAGTTAAAAACAACTACATTTATAATAACGGTTATTCCTATAATATTGATTATATTCAGTGCTATAATTTAAAATCGCAATCCTCTTTATAAAACCAACCTTTAAACAGTAAACAATATTATCAATACAATATTACGGATACGTTTATTGTATACTTAGCTACGGTACGAGTATAATAATATGGGGAAATTCTGTAGAGATCAATAAAGTTTTTATTGTGCAAAAAAAATGTCTACGTGCAATATGTAATATGGCCCCTCATGAGTCGTGTAAATCAATATTTAGAGATTTGAAAGTGCTAACACTTCCGTGCATATACATTCTTGAAACAGCATAATTTGTTAAAAATAACTCCGAGCTGTTTATAACTGCTGGAGATATTATCAAATCCAAACCTTTGAGGCATCCAGATAAATTAGTCATTGATAAAATACCAAAAACGGTTAATTATCATAAGAATTGCTATGCAATGTGTATAAAAGTATTTAACGCTATACCCGATAACATAAAACTACAACCAAGGAAGAGTTTCGGGAACGAGTTGAAAAAGTGGCTATTTAATGAATCTTTTTATTCGGTTAGTGAGTTGTTGGAAAAACAAAAACAATACAATCGCTACGTTTGGCGGCAATTTTGTGGTCTTTTGATACTGTTACCAGTTTCTAAATGTAATAATTTAAATAAGCATATAGTATGTATGTAATAATTAATGCCAAATTATATATATATATATATATATATATATATTTTTACAACACTAAGGTACAAACAAAAGTTTGTACAATGTTATCAGTAAGTAGCTGATAATCGTTTGGTTACATCTCCCGCTGTAAACCTCGTGATTCTTGGACTACCAAATTGGGTTTGACACAAACGCTTAAATGTGCAAACAAATCGAAATATAACGAAACGACACCTCCATAACCTTAAAAAAATCTGCAAATGTGTGTAAGCCAATGGACTACATTCGATAATGTTCAAGACTTGCAATGTAGTCTAAGCAATAATTTTCATTGTTATACGTGGCTGTTGATAATTATTGATAATAATTGACGGAATTAAATCACGCATAGTAAACTTAAAACTTCAAACAGTTTTTTGTATGTTTTGAAGGATTTTATTTTGATTGACTTTAGTAGATCGATCTGTACACATCTGTAAACAAAGATATTTTCTCTCATTGTGAGACATTTTTCGTCCACTTTTGGTCATCAAACATTTACTTCTCGAAATTAACGAAGAAACGTTAATCTCTCACCGGTTCATAAGCATGACGTAAATAGAATTCTCTCAATTCCACGTTCACTTTCGTCCCAATATCGAAATTAAGAAATTCGCACACCGGCCAGGTGTTAAAGAGATGTTTAAAAATAACGGGTTCGTTCATCCAATTGAGAAGGTCGATTGCTAGCCACCTGACTGGAGGAGCAATTTCTTTCGCGAAACTATTTAGAATCTTACGTATCGAGCGAAATGAATCGTCAGAGTTTTGACGGATGTATACAAATCCTTCGTCGGCTGTTTAGAATTAAGTTTTTCGTGTTTGTTATCATAACCCAGAAACATGTCTGGTTATTGTTGGTTAGATGAAGAAAAATGTTTTAAAACTTATAAATTAAAGATTTATATTAATCGGTTTGTATATTTGTAACTGAATCATTGTTGCGCTCCTTCCTATTTAACTGTTGCTTAGCTGCATATACCTCTTTTAAATTAATGACGTCTTTCGTAACATATTTCAAAGAAGTATTTTCAGGAGTAAATTGTTATTATAAGTTTTTTTATTGAATAAAGGTGACGTACGAGCACACAGTCCACCGATGGCAAGCGGTTGCCCTGCAAGGAACTCAAATACAGATACTAGTTACATAATTATTGTAACATGTCACCTTTGAAACGTATCATAATTATTATCTGTACAAACAAATAAAATTGAAGTGTTTGTTTGTAATGTCGAAGTAATAGTACTAAATGCATATGAAAGTTTATACGGTGCTTATAATAAATAAATAATTTTTTACAATTTGTCTGTCTGGTTGTTCCGGCTAATCTACGAAACGACTGGACCGATTCTCTGGCAGATAGCTGATGTGAGAAGGAGTAACTTAGGCTACTTTTATTTTAGAAAAAGAATTAGGGTTTCGCGCAGAAAATTTAAAACCCATGAAATCAAATCGCAATAAATACCACGCGGGCGAAGTCGCGGGGAAAAGCTAGTCTATACATATAAGTAAAATTTAAACGTCTATCTGTAACATAGTAAATATCTGCCTTTTATCGAGTTCAAGGGATAATTTGCATGCCATTAAGACAATGGTAATAATAAATAAATAAAATAAATAAATATCATTATAGTGCCACATGATAGATGAACATTTAAGAGGGTAGACGGGCTGTATTTTTTCGATACAAATGTATTCCCCCTATTTTCTTCCTGGATAATGCCTCTAGAGTAATAGTTTTTGTTTATAAAAATCTAGATCTATTGAAGGCATGCCCCTGACATTAACTTTTTTTTTCAAAAAATTATTACATAAATAAATATGACTTTCCAAAAACCTAAAAAAATGCTCCGTTTTTACCTCCGACAACTACCAAAGAAATTTGAAAAGTTTTTAACATATAAGCAAATGATAGAAGCATAGATCTGTTCTCCCTTTAAATTTTTATACCAAAACAATTTAATTGGCTTAGTTTTCGAGGAGAAAACGGGGGAATACGAAACGTCGACCATTTTTAAATTGTTTGTTTTCTGTCTATCCGTCCAGTCTAACCATAGAATACTATAATACATACATAATAGAACGGGGGAGTGGGCGCAGCCCGCGTAGCCACTAAAATGGCACTAACACGTCGATTCACACGAATAACTGTCAATACACGTCAAAACCACATCTCGTTTCCAAATTTCGCATGTAAATTATTTAGAAAATGCCAAATTGCACCCTATTTATAAATAAATATGTATTAAAATTTAAATGATTCGCTCTGTCAACACAGCGAATCGGATTTGGCAACGCCAAGCCTCGTACAAAATAAAGTTGACAGCCATCCTACTAACCTTCGAAATAGCAGAATAGTTCGTGATGTAACTTCACGAACTGATTGAGAGCAATACCAGGGGTGATCCAAGGTATATTTTATCAGAAAAAGTTTTTCTTTGTGAAACAGAAAAGTTGATAAAAGAAAATGTTATTGAAGATTATTTTTGGTACAAATTAACCGATGTCACCCAGGCGGTCGCTGGTCTGTAATATTTACATTGGCTCTCAAACATTTCGAATCGGAACATAACTGAGTATTTCCTGCTGAGATTACTACCTGCAGCCACTTGAAAGAGAGAAAGTTACAGGAGAATTGAACATGTACCCCATGAAGGCTTAGACGAATTGCCTCATAAACTTGTTCTGTAATGACGGCTAATAATCTTCCGTTCACTAGATGTCGCTAGTTAACACTGAGGTGAATTTTTTTACACCATGTCATTTAATTAAGAAGTTTTAAATAAATGTTTATCGGCGACTAAAGTGTTATATTATTACACAAAGCAATGCCTTAGTGATTTGATCATTAATTTTTTGAATATTTTTTATTCCTTTTTTCAATTTTTATACTTTTACCACTATCCTTAGATGGGTTTATTCGTTTTTAATATAATTTTAAAAAATAACTTTTGGTAAATTCAAATGAGCATGCCTTAAGCGCTCATGTTATACGTCAATTTTTTAATTTTTTAACTTTTTACTTTTTACTTAAATACACACAGGTTGTCACTATTAACCCTATCTTCGTAGTTCGATTCGAGATTTTTTTCCTTTAAAAACTTCCACGCGCGCCCCTTTTTTTAACCTTGCGCCCTTCGGCACGTACCTAGTTTGCCTCAAGGATTATCCGCCACCGTCCGGAGGTAAGGTCTCATCATAACTAAGATAACGAGCACAGTCTCGGCATACCTAGTACTACTCGTCGAGGATTTCCATTAGGTCTCTCCATAAAGTCCAAGACATATAAGTATATTTATATATAAATCCTACGTACTTTTAGCGAAACAATATGTTGTAAGAAAATCTGTGATCAAATTTGGTTTTTGGAATATTTTGTATTTCTACAGCGATCGATATTTTTCGTTATGAGCCGCTGTAAACAAACGATACAGTAATCCATTCACGACTGCGGCCGAGCCCGGAACCGGAATGAGTCAAAGTGTATTTAGAAAAATACAAGGCTGCTCGAAACACCCACAATTGCAGAATTTCTCAGCCGATAAAAAATAATTATAATTAAACAAAACAAATTTAAACTGCCATTTACATTCCATGGCTTCCCACATGATAGATGAAGTGATTAAAAAATAGATAGGGTTGAACAATTGATATTTTCAAAAGTCATAGTGTTTACCCCTCCATGCGGACGATAAATCTACACCATAAGCCACCAAAACTACTTTTTAATGTAAAAATAGTAATTAATAAATTAAAAAAAAAATAAGTTAAACAATCTTTTATCTTTCTGACAATGTGCTTTTTATATAATTTATATGTTGAATATGATTGATATGGTCGCCACACACGATCAGTTCAACTGATCATTCCAGTTGATCAGTTCAAACTAAAACTGTTGATATTTTTTAAAATATTGTATTTCGACATATCGATAATTATAGGTATATCAATATCGGAGTTTTATGTATAAGTTTATTTATCGATGTATCTAAAATTCAATATTTAAAAAATTATCAGCAGTTTTATTTTGAACTGATCAATTGGAATGATCAGTTGAACTGACCGTGTGTGGCGTCCATTAGATACGATTTCATGCGACATATCGTTGGATTCTTGATTTTTAGGCGCTAGTAAAACATACCTCCGCGTTTTGCACTTAAGGCATGCAATGTGATTAATATTACAGAAAAAAACATTAACCCTTTGATATTCCTAACAAATTAAATTCCCCGCTATTAAATCTATCAAATATTTCACCTCAAGCGAAAGTGACGCCGCCCTGGTGGCAAAAATCCTGGATTATGACTTTTTACTCTCTAGCCTTTCGAATCTGAATACAACTATAATATGTGTCTGTCTTAAGCGGAAGAAATAGGATAACCTAGATAAACTTCTAGAAAAAGGAACTACCACCCTACCTACTGTAAAATAAACTAATCTCTTTTTCTTTCTCTTTTCCCTGAATGATAAATAGAATAAAGCAAATATGGAGATAATACGTAATCGTATTAAACGATAATCAACTATTACTTATAATGCCTTAACAAAAGTTGTGCTGTTTAAAACTAGATATCTCTATATTATTACTTTAATCGACCTAACCTAAAAACCGATAAATCTAATCATGAACTTAAACTGATCAGGAACATTAACTTTAGATTCTTAAATTTATTTATAGGGTGACATACAAGCACACAATCCACCTGGTGTTTACGCTGGTATTCCGTGAGAGCATAGTCCTTCCCCGGTCGAGCCGACCCATTCGTGCTACAACTATAATAATAATAATAATGTCCTCCAGACCGAATTTAGGTCACGGCGGCCAGCCTCAACGGAGGCTAGCCATCGGCGCAGGACAGGATTAAAGTGCCCAAGTGTATGCGCAAGCACAGGTGCACTCTCTATTCCCTCACTCTCATAATCCGATGGGACGGTAAACAGACATGACCGGAGAGAGATCAGGCGCAGGACCAACGACTTTCCGTGATTTCCGAGGCACGGGGGTAAGACAACGCCAACTTCCTGACTCCGGGCAGCTACTGAGAAATTCTTGACGGAAAAACACAATAATTGATTTTTTGGCCCGACGCGCGATTCGAACCCTCATGACCTCATGATCAACAGTCGCACTTATACAACCACTAGACCAACGAGGCAGTACGTAGAAAATCTCAAAATCTCTTAATCTCTTATCACAACCATATATTGTAGCGTGGGGGCAACATAAAATAATCCGTCATCCTATTTAGATTATAGATGTGAGGTAGATCTCATTGTTTCCGGTAGACGGCGATGTAACCATTTTGTTTAAACCAGGCGTAAATAACCGGACCGGTGATGGGGAGCGGTATTAAAGGTGTGAGTCTTGTTCTGCTGTCGTCGTCCTGACAAATTCTCCCTACCATAGAAGAGACCAATGCCCAGCGGTTGACTTTAACGGACTAATGGAAATGAATCATCATCATCACAGTCTATTAAAGCCCACTGTTAAACATAGGCCACCCCTAATATTGCCTCATCATCATCATTACAGCCCTTCACAAGCCCACTGCTGAACATAGGCCTCCCCCAAGGTATGCCACAAAGCACGGTCCTGAGCCACATGCATCCATCGACTTACCATTGTCTTACCAGGTCGTCACTCCATCTAGTGGAGGGTCGCCCTACACTTTGCCTACCGGTACGAGGTTGCCACTCGAGAACCTTTTTTCCCCAACGGATGTCGGTTCTTCGAGCTGTATGGCCGGCCCATTGCCACTTCAGCTTACTAATCCGTTGGGCTATGTCGGTCACTCTGGTTCTAATGCGGATATCCTCATTTCTAAGTTTATAATGTTGCCTCACAAAGGGAATATTTGCCATATTTGCCATATTTGCCATATTTTTCAAACAACAACAAAAAATAAAGAGAACTGTATTGTAAATGTTGTAAATAAAACTACACAGGAACCTTTGTGTTAATTTTACTTAAATAACATTCAAATGAATGAATTGTTTAATGTTTAAAGGCCGTTATAGGTTAGTAAACAGACTTTGAGGTTCTACGTAAATTATATCCTTAATAACAAGGCAATAAGTTATAAAATACTCAGATGGACATGACCTACGTATAACGTGCAGCAATGATATACGCAGGTAGGTACTCGTAAGTGAATTGGGCAGTTATCATTGTGGGTGACATCACACTGCACCCGTACATTGTGGGTAATTTAATATTAACTTATCGATAAACGCAACACATCCCTACGAATAAAGTGAGACTGTTTCGCGCTTGTTTACATTATATTGGTGTTATATGCCTGATTAATTTTTTTGGTTTTGTTTATATACAAATAGCATGTAATCCTTTTACGCCGCCTCTACACGCCAAATCTACTACTCCATATCATCTCATGAGTGTCCAAGAGGCGATAGAGGGAAATGAAAACTCAAGGGACTCATTCAAAGAGTTAGAGAGATTTGGTTTGTCTTCGCTATCAACTTCCAACTGGTTTCTAGCTTCATGTTCAAGTTTTAAAGTAATTATGCGTTGAATTAATTTGGTTTGGTATCGATCGAGACGAGAAAGTTCTTTAAGGTACGAAAACAAACAGGGATATATTTTACAGGCGTGCAGATATGTTGAAATTTTGACTTTTTGATATCAGAAGTATTAAAGTGTATGTAATATGTCCAACATTTACCTGTTTACTATATGTCATTTTATCATTAAAGTTGGTGCCAGATTTTTTTTGTAAAGGAGAATAAAATGCAGAAGTTCACAGAATACTAGAATAAACTAATAGATTTAAGATGCAAGTATTATTTCTTTTTTTTTTTAATTTGACACTTAAAACTTCTAAACTTCTAGAAAATTAAATTTAGGATAGTTTCACAGAAAGACATTAGATTCTAATTTTTTTTCTACTTGTGGGAACTTAAAAGCAATGATAGCGAAAGTTATCGATTTTTATTATTCTTTTTCTTCTACCTCATCTAACACTTTTGTATTTAGTTCGACTGACTTCAAAAAGGAAACAGTTTGAATGTATTTTCATTTATCTGTCGATACTATATTTTTTATAGATAATGTATACTTCCATAGCGATCCCATGAATCTAAGGGTCAGTCCACACTAAGGAGCCACGCGACGCGACGCGACGATGCTTGAAGAGGCCAATGGTTTCGCACTGCACAGCACGCCGCCGCCAGACGCATCGCGACGCGACGTCACGAGACGCATCGTGAAGTCGCTGGCGGCACATACCGAGGCATCTCAAGGCGCAGCGTGGCGCATCACGATGCAGCGGGGCATTTTTGAATTAAGTCAATAAAATGTGAATCTTTTGTGTAGTAAATAAAGTTATATTTTGTATCACTATTTTAAAAAAGCGCGCGCCGCGTCGCTTTGCGTCACGTTTCAGTGTGAACTGACCCTTAATTTCAACTAGATCAGATGATAATTAAACTGGATTTATATATTTTTCAAAATTATCTAATTAAATTTCCTTTCTTTTGACTGACATTGAGACTATCTTTGCAAAAGAAAGCCATAAGAGCAATTTATAACCTAGGTCCGAAGGAGTTCCTTGGAAAAATCTTAAAGATATAAAAATATAGACATAATTTTTTACGTGGTCGAGCCATGCTGCAGCTATATTAATAGTATAGTTGTAGCACGAATGTATCGTCTTGTCCGGGGAAGGAGCACGCTCTCTGATGCTGGTGTTGAGCTGATTAAATAGATCTTATTTAATACTACCATGCACTGGCATGGGAGAATTCACAGGATGCTTCGGGTATATTCGGGTGTGACCTATCCAAGGCCTTCATTTGTGTTCACCATGAAACATTAATCAGGAAACTTCAACACTACGGTGTAAGAAGTGATGCTCTTAAATTAATTATCCTATACCTTTATACGAGCAATTGTTGTATATATATAATCGAAATCTCGGAAACGGCTCCAACGATTTTCATAAAATTTAGTGTCCAGGGAGTTTCGGGGGCAATGAATCGATCTAGCTAAGATTCATTTTTAAAAAAAAGTCGTTTTATCCGTGTTTTCAGGTAATAAAAAACTGCTACAATATCTTTAGAATAAGAAGGTAAATTTTGACAGCTTATTGCTGTTTATAAATAGCTTAATTGGTATATCAGGCGGTCACAAAATCGTAATACCCTGGTTCGAGTCCTATCTTCAGACTGACTCTTCAAGTTCCCTTCTTTTTTTGAGAAAATCTATTATTGCGAGCCCTTTTTTTTAGAATTTTTTAAAAAACCCGAAAATTTAAATTAAAGTAATTGCACTCATGATTTTTTATTCAAATAACCAGTTCAGTTTTTTTATTATGTCGCTAAGATCAAAAAATATTATTCGTATTTTATCAGTATGTAATTTGTATCTAAATATAATTTCCAAAATACACGAATTAAAAAAAACCAAGCGAAAAATACCGAGCAAAGCTGGGTCAACCAGGTACTTTCATATTTAAGTAACAAAACGCAAAAAGTTGTCATTAATAGTATGAATTCTTCTGGGTCGATAATACAAATGGGCGTTCCTCATGGCTCAATTCTCGGTCCCTTTTTGTTCCTTGTATATATTAATGACTTAACCTAGATAGTTGGGGATAACGATGGTATAGATACAGTTGCTAAATTATGACGGAGTAATGCTATATCTAAATTAGTAAATTGGTTTAATGTTAATAATTTACATTTAAATGACACTAAAACTAAATGTATGAAATTAGTAACTTCGAATATAATGTAATAAACATGTAATAAACATGTTAATACTAATGTAACTTTAAATGGGGAGGAGCTGAGTCTAGTCGATACCACAATTTTTCTTGGAATCACATCAAAAATAGTATGCAAACTTAGTTCAGTGGCATATGCTGTAAAAAAAAGATTAGAATAAAACTTACAAGTGTTGAAACAGCTAGACTAGTTTACTTTAGCTATTTCCATAGCATAATATCGTACGGTATTTTGCTATGAGGACAAGCGATCGACATAGAAATTATATTTGTTTTATGGAAGAGGGCCATTAGAGAAATCTATGATTTAAAACCTAAAGAGTCGCTCAGACAAAAAATTAAAAAATACATTTATGAAAATGTAATATACGTACACAAAAATAGAAGTAGAATTACAAAAATAAGTGATATTCATTCTGTAAATACTAGGAACAGACTCAAGCTAGTAGTACCAGTTACTCGACTCCACCGAGTCAGTTATTCATTCTTGGATTTGGCATTTTCGATGTACACGCTTTTACAACAAAATCAAAGTTCACTTCAGTCAACTTTATCAAACAAGTTTGTATAAAAAGGGTTATTATAATATTAAGAAATATATGGATGATAATACCCCGTGGGAAAGGTGATCGCTAATCGTAAAAATAACCTTCAATAAGTATTATTTATAATCTATATTGAATAAAAAAGTTTATGTTTCTGTTTGTGTTTCTCATAGAACACCAGCGTAAAATAGCAGCTGTTATATTTCGTATGGTGAGTGTAGAGAACCGGAGATCCTTTTTAAATGAATCGAGGCATTCCATCTTAGTCCTCACGAGTTACAACGCATCTGCATTTTGATTCGTAATCGAGGATAGATATAGATTTTTATGGGTCACAGCAACCACTTACGGTAGATTGTGTGCTCGTTTATCAGTCTTATCCTACAAAAAAATATAATGCTACATTTGCCGATAGTATATTTACTAAAATTTAATGTATCTGCACAAAAACTAAAATAGTTTTATTAAAATAGTGATGTACATTCTGTGAATAGAGCAAGCTAGTTATATCTGTTACTCAACTCCAAAGAGTCAGTAATTTCTTCATGGGCAATTGTGGAGAAACCAAAAATTCAATGGGCGCTTTTACAACAAACTCCCAGAAAATATGCAGGACGCATACTTTAAAATTTTTATTTAGGAAAAATTGTTTGATAACAATTTATTTTATGTTAGTAACCCTTAGGAAAGAGGTGATCGCTACCATACTTAATTGTATAAAATATTATATATAATTGTTTAAAAATGCCCAGCTAGGTTTCTTTCGTGTTTTACCCAGGATAGATGTTTTTTGTAGAAACAATGGTAAAAGCCTAAATTACTTCAATAAGTATTCTATAATCTATATCAAATAAAATTATTTTCAAATAATATTAATTATAAAAGGTGCGTATGGGAAATGCCAGAAAAAACGTGTGACGTCCGAAAAAATCCTATGTGACTTCCTATAACCATCTCGTTTACGCTAGACGTAAAATACCTAGACTGCCGAAAGGCAACATCGTCAAAGGTGCGAAACGTCTGGCGATCGTCAATCCGACCGCCAAGAGTGACTATTGGACCCCTTCTACATTTGGGTCTATGAACAGTGGACTATTAGAAGCTGGTTAAGGTTTTCTTTAAAAATCAGCTGCCGCAATATCTGTGGTAGCATAAGCTGAGTCGATATGATCTTTTGTTAATAAAATTTTTAAAATCTCTGATTTTCTTGTTAATTTTAATTTTTATTTGTTTCTATTGTTCCTTTTTTGTCTACTTCTAAATGTGAATGTATTGATGCGAATACGTCTAATATGTCTATGTCTATGTCTAAAGAAGTCTAGACAACACAAAAATGAATCACTTTTGTGATTCGCATTTCATAGGCAAAGTTCCTATTAACGGTTGCTTGTGTCAAAATTTGTCGCCTGCTAATAAACTGTGATGACGCCACAAATATACGTATTTACTAATGTATACGTATTTCTCTATGATCTACTATTTCATCGTAAACAATTGGCTACAGGGAATGGGCCTCCCCCATATTTGAGACGTTTTGTCTTATTATTGCCCCGGATAGCTACAGTAAAAATTTTCTACCCTTGACGTTACTTGTTATTAAAAGTCTGGTTATTCTAGGTTTAACATACATGGGGATATTCAAAAGATTTTCTTTATAATATACTTAGACGAATTTTATGGCAATCGCTCGAGATAGTGCATCTTCGTTCTCGCCACTACAGGTATCGTGTTTTTATTATACGGACTTCTTTAAGCTCCTTCTACTTTTTCTATAATCGTTATTTCCTATTTCAACGTTTAATGCATTTCAAGTGCGCGGTTGTTATTAGTTTCATTCTGTACTATTCTCCTCACGGGGGGATAATTTGCATCAATGAGTATCGTTTGAACTGGACACTCTCTACTAGACGAGTCAATATTTCCTAGTTGAAGTACATTTTGTCCGTTATAAATTATAAGCTTTTAGAACTGATGATTTTAATCACATTTCTAATACTACGTCGGATCGCTCCTTAATCCTACACCATTAGTGTTACAGTCTGTTATAGTAAATAGAGAATAAGACGCTGTTTTTTTATATAGTATAAGGGTGACAAACGAGCGCACAATCTACCTGATAGTAAGTGGATGTTGTGGACCATAGATATCTACATTTATCCTAGATTAAGAATCAAAGCGCAGAAGCGTTGTCATCCCTGAGAACTAAGATGGAATACCTCGTTTCCAGTCAAAAAGGTCTACGGATCTCTACACTCACCATACGAAACACATCAGTATTACGCTGCTATTTTACGCTGGTATTCTGTGTGGGCGTGGTCCTTCCCCGGTCGAGCCGAGTCATTTATGCTACAACTATAATATAGCTGCAGCGTGGCTCTACCAACAGTAAAACTTTTTATCGTCTCAAGGCAACCACTGCAAGATATAATCAACTTCTATTAATTTGCTGTTTTCGCCAGGCTTGGTGGGCGTCTAAGATCGCATTATGACGCATTTTCGACGCTACGCACCGTCAGTCCGAGCATTTATATCTGGAATATACGAGATGGTGATGATGATGATGATGATGATGAATATACTTTCAAGTATATAGAATTTTTGTGTTCTTTACAATTTGTGTTAACCCTTTGATAATTACCGGCAAATAATACTTCAAATTGGTGTGATGACATACCCCATGGGTGTTGTAAGAGATGACAGAGGGAAACTGAAACAGGAGATAGGCCGCAGCATCTTCTCTTCAATTTCTCAATAACAATAAAGAATATACCCGACTGCCATGGCAACAATGCAAATATTCCCTTTGGGGCAATCTGTTGAGGAGGTCTATGTTTAGAACGGTCTATAATGAATGAATTAATGAAAATACGTCAAATAATCTAAATAGACCGCTTACGTTATACCAAATATTTTTAAATTGAATTATATAGTTCAAGATAGCTTTTACGCAATACAGAGAGCAAAATTATGGAATTAACAGCATCATTTACGTTGTTGAACACTTAATAAACTGAGAAATAAATTCCGTTGGCTCGGACGTTCGGAAAGAATTTATTAAGAAAGATGAGGAAGGAGTACAAGGCCAGAGTGAACGTCGAGTGACAAATAAAGAATCAGGGGAGAACGAGATTGAGCTATCTTGACGTCATCATTTGAACTGTTGAACGAGGGGCTCGTATGTTATCAACAACTAATTTATTTTTATTATTTGTAGAGACAAACGATCTTACGTTCCACTTCATGGAAGTGGTCACTGCAGTCCATAGTCACCTGCAGCCAGCTTCAAACACAGAAAGCAACAGATGTGTTGTCACCTCTGAATTAAATATCTGTACCATTTAGACCAGGACAAAACATTGTAATTTGGGGGCAGAAATAGATCTACCCCGACGGACTTCCAGGCAGAAATAGAGTACATGTATATATATATATATATATATATATATATATATATATATATATATATATATAACTCTATTTTCTATAGTCGAAAGTTCCACATATGTATTTGTTAATTAAGAGTTTTTTTTTATAGGACAAGGGACAAACGAGCACGTAGTCCACCCGATGGTTTGGCTTACTGAAGCCTGTAGATATGTACATTTATCCTCGATTACGAATAAAAACGCAGATGCGTTGTTACCCGTGAGCACTAAGATGGAATGCCTCCTTTCCAGTACGAAGGATCTCTGGTTCTCTACACTCACCATACGAACCACAGCAACGTTAAGCTGCAATTTTACGCTGGTATTCTGTGAGAGCGTGGTCCTTACCCGGTCGAGCCGACCCATTCGTGCTACAATTATACTGCTAATATAGCTGCAGGATGACTCCACCACGTGAAATGTTTACTTGATTATTTTATTTAATGATTACTGCGTAAGCTTAGGAAGTTGAGAAAAATACGTCGTGCTCTATTGGTTTTCGACGACAATGTTGATTAGAGGAAATTACGAGTATATCAATTTAATCCTATAATTTTTCTAAATATGTCTTCTACTTTACTGTCTGGGAGTCTGTTTTGATGATACCACATTTTTGCTTATTTCTGCGGTGCACATTAGGTTAGGTTATTAAATTTCATTTTCAAAAACAACAAACAATTTCGCCAAAAATGCCTTGTACTTGGCATGTTTACAATCTGATGATGAGTAATGATTGTAATCAAACGTATGATGTCTACTAACGTAATCGCCAACTCAAATGTGAATCTTGACAATACAACCGAAAATCCTTCTATTAACTAATACTTTGAAACTAACAAAACGTTGATGCTACATTTAAAAATGTTTTGTGGGTGTATTATATTTAATTTAGACTGTGACTAGAGTCACATTCTTAGGCTTTTAATTATTTGGCAAACCAAACAAACAACAAAAAGGGATTCAATTTTGCCGTCCTCCTGATGGTAATCAGATCTTGTGGCCCATGGACATCTACATTTATCGATCAAGAATCAAAACGCAGATGCGTTGTCATCTCTGAAGACTGAGATGTATTGCCTCACTTCCAGTAAAAAAAAGAACACGCCATAGGAAACACAGCAGTATTATGCTATTTTACGCTGGTATGGTCTACTGATAAAACTACTGGTAAGTTATATATTTATACTGTCATAGAGTAATTGAATTATATCATCATTCTCATAATTACATACTATCAATTGCCTCATAAAGGGGTTATTTGTTATAGTCGCCACGATTGGGGGGCGGGTTGGCAATTGTAGATTCTTGAAGTGATCACTTCTTTATTCTCATCTATCATAGACATATACATCTATACGATTTAACCTGCGAGAGAATGAGATAGAGATAGAGAGAGTGAGAGATAGAATACAGTAAGGTACGTGAGGGTAATATGGTTACCTTAATTGGCTTTGCCGCCCAATAAAACCAAAACTAGGAGGAAGACAGAGACAGATACCTTTTTTTTTTTATATAGAAGAAGGGGCAATCGAGCATGCGGCTCACCTGATGTTAAATGACTACCGCCGCCCATTGATCAACCGCAACACCAGGAGAATTGCGGGTGCGTTGCCGGCCCTTTAGAAAGGAGTAAGCTCTTTTCTTGAAGGTCCCCAGGTCGTATCGGTCCGGAAAAATCGCCGGTGGTAAACTATTCCACAGAGAGGTTGTACGTGGAAGAAAACTCCTTGTGAAACGTACAGTGGTGGACCGCCAAGCATCCAGATGGTGTGGATGGTATCGGGACGTTTGACGTGTAGTGCGTTCACGAAATTTGGCGGCTGGGATTAATCCGAACAATTCCTCAGAGCACTCCCCGTGATAGATGCGATAAAATACGCAAAGAGATGCAACATCTCTTCGCAGCGCCAGTGAATCAAGCCGATCGGAAAGCACTCGGTCGTCGACGATTCGAGCCGCTCTGCGCTGGATGCGGTCAAGTGGAAGAAGCTGGTACTGGGGAGCCCCAGCCCAGAGATGGGAACAGTATTCCATGTGCGGCCGAACCTGCGCCTTGTAAAGTTGCAGGCGGTGTGCCGGCATGAAATACTGTCCCGCTCTGCTGAGCACGCCAAGCTTTTTAGAGGCCAATTTGGCCTTCCCTTCCAAGTGACCACGAAACTGCACGTCACTCGATATGTCGACGCCGAGGATTCCGATACTGGCTGAGACAAAGGGGTTCTTTTTAGCGGTTAACGCGCAAACTTGTGTCTTCTGGGGGTTAAACTGGACTAGATTTAGTCGCCCCCAATCCGAGACTCTGTCCAGCAGAGACTCGACTTCAGACACAAGTTTGTCCCGGCACTCGGAGACGTTTTCCCGAGAAATATTGGCTCGGCCGGTGTAAAGAGCATCACCAGTGCTGTCATCTGCATAGCAATGAATGTTACGGGTATGCAACATGTCATTGATATGCAGAAGAAACAGCGTTGGCGATAGCACGCAGCCCTGTGGAACACCAGCATTAATAGGCTTGCAATTGGAGCTTGCACCGTCTACAACGACCTTGATGCTCCGATCTGCAAGAAAGCTGGTGATCCAATCGCACAATTTCTCGGGAAGCCCATAGGAAGGGATACCTAATTTATTAAGAAAAAAAAAGCAAACAAGCTTTAACAATAATTAAAAAAAATCAACAAAAATATTTACTATAATGCCAACTGTCAAAATGGCGTTGATAAAGCAGCGGAATTTTTGACCTTTTATTACATATTTGATTTACTGATATATTATTCAAAATATATTACAAAAATTATAATAATGAACTTAACTAAAATAATAATTAAAATTATAATATTTACGATTAAAACTAATTACATACAATATAAAAGAAAAAACTACAATATAGAAAATCTAAAACTAAAAATTTTAATAGTCAAAAAGACCTGCTCCCCGTGGTATAGTGCCAAGAACGCTGGCTGCGTTTCTTCGCTGAATAGAATTATTTAAAATTGTGTTACATAGATCATTTACACTATGCACGGAAGCAAGGAAAGTAGGCAATGCGACGCTAGAAATATTTCTTACACTAATACCACCAAATTTGATAGGTAAAGTGGCTTGATTCCAGGCTATTGTATTTAATCTCAAATTTAGAATTTTTTCTAAAGCAATTTTAAGATTACTATCAATATCTTTTAAAATATTCGAACATTTCCAGACTGGAATTGAACGTAACAAGTATGTAAATTTAGATACAAGGAGACAATATTTTAAAATGGTAAGGGCAATATGGGGGTTTAAAATATATAATTTATCAACGTGATTTAAAAATTGATCAAATTTTGTTTTTAAAACAGGTTTAATACTATCGGAAAAACAACGGAGCACCGAGCAGGTAAAGCGATTCCGAATTGACAGTTTTTATTCCTGGAGAAATCTGATTGAAATTTTGAATTAAGGTATCTCTGTTAGAATTAGATAAATTATTAGAAATAAATATTTCACATTTATTGGTATTTGGTTCAAGACCAATATTTTTAAAATTTTGAAAAATATGAGTAAGATCATTAAGGACGTCATCTGCTTTACCTCCCAGTATACAGTCGTCCAGATACCAGACATTCAGCTTGGATTTTAAATTTGAAATAATAGGTCGAATTCCCAAACTGAAAAGAGCTGGACCTAATGGATCACCCTGCTGAACACCGACAGCAGACTCAATAATATGGTTTTGATAAAACAAGTTTGAATTTTGACTGTAACATTGCTAAACGTAATGATATATTTCGGGGGTATTGTTAGCCACTTCTTTCAGCAGGGTTATCCTATCAATAGAGTTAAAAGCATTTCTAAGATCAACCTTCAGAAGAATATCTGCATTGGAATTAGTTAAGAAATTACGCACCGAATGTACCGCCGCCTCACAGCCACCTTTGGTGCCAAAGCCTAGTTGAGTAGGTTGAAATTTTGTCTTAAGGTTTGAGATTATGTGCTTGCAAGCTAATTTTGAAGTTAAGCGTCGAAATGTAGAACCAACAGCAATAGGACGGATGCCGTTATCCTTTTTTTTGAAGGCACACAACCTTGCCCCATATAAGTAGGGAATGAAATTGGGATTGACATTACCAGAAAGCACAAAATTACATAATTTTTTAATGTCATTAAGAAGTACCCTACCGGCGTCACCGGCAGATACGCAAGATCTTTGAGATGCTGAGGCGTAATCCCGTCACTGCCGCCGGCAGAGCCATTCGAAAATGACAATATTGCGTCTAAAGTGGAGTCTAAGTGGTTTTCAGAAATTTGTAAAGGTTGCATGGAAGTATTGGGAGGCAGCGGTAAATTCTGGGAAGGATTTACCAAAGGATGTTTCTGACGAAGGCCTTCAAGAGTTTCGACGTTACGAGGAGCGAGGATGTCATCTGAAAATAGAATACCGGATGCATTAAGTCGCCGTCCATTACTTTTGATTCAACTACTTTTTTTTAAATCAAATTTAGGATAAGGTCGAGAGAAATGAGCATTAATCGGGTAATCCAAATTTTGAAAAGAATTTTCTTTTAGTTGAGACGTAATTGATTTATTTATTGTTTTATTAAAATGAAAATGGGAATACGCGAATGTAAATAATTTTTTCCAACTCTTTTCACAATTCGTTAGACAATTTTGAATAGTGAATGATAATGCTTTAGCAAGTTGCATCCTCGCACCTCTGGGAATTCTTTTAACCACTGGTACGTTACTATACAAATTGTATAATTGTTCCGAAAAAAGTGAAGAATTTGTGTCATTAGGTATATTACCAGAAGAGTTATGAATTTCTACGGTAGGCTGTGACGCCGAAATACTTTTACTATGGCATCGTTTAATGTGTATATTTAATCCATTTTTACCTTTAAACAGCCGTCGGTACAATTTTGACACCGTAGGAAATCCGGCTGTGAATGTATCGGAGCGTTAATAATCATAGAAAAAGTAAAAAATTAAAAATGTAAAAACATGTCTACAGCACTCAAAAGTCTATAGTTTAGTATAAATCAAAATCTTGAAAATTAAAAGAAAAACCTAGTTCTCGAGCTTTGTTTATCGCCTTGAAGCAATCTAATATTAATATTGTGTACGATGAATCACCAGGCGTTGCATCTTGCAGTGACCTACAACTACAACCGCTTACAGTTGATGGTTTCAAAGCTTCTTTTGGTGACAATCTGAATAAAACGCTCAAGCGTCTCAATAAAAACGCGACATTCGTTGTTTTCTTGGGATCAAAGAAGTGTAGTGAGCATTGATTTTGTTATTTTGACGTTGTTCTATTTTCTCATTTAATATTTCTTTAAAATTCTCCCTGGCATTATTGTTGCAAAATAAAATATATTCTTGGTGTATTCGGCCATCGTTATTTCGTGTCATCACTTCAGGCAAACGAACTTGTAAATATATTATCACATATTCATTAATGTTGAAATATATTATTTACACAAAACATTATTTTTCGGAATCTCAGGAATAAAATATAAATATATTTTAATTAAAATATTTGGTTAAAATATAAGACAGTTGTCACCTGTCACTTTTCTTTTCAATTTCAAAAATTTATTACTGATGAAGTTATCGTATCACAGAGGCATCTATGCAAAGAAAACTGTAGTATTTGAGTTATAAGAAAGTGGAATCTAATGGATCACCCTGCTGAACACCGACAGCAGACTCAATAATATGGTTTTGATAAAACAAGTTTGAATTTTGACTGTAACATTGCTAAACGTAATGATATATTTCGGGGGTATTTTTAGCCACTTCTTTCAGCAGGGTTATCCTATCAATAGAGTTAAAAGCATTTCTAAGATCAACCTTCAGAAGAATATCTGCATTGGAATTAGTTAAGAAATTACGCACCGAATGTACCGCCGCCTCACAGCCACCTTTGGTGCCAAAGCCAAAGAGTTATAAGAAAGTGACCGGATGACCATATTACCCTCGCGTGCTATATACAGTGTTAATTATAAATTTATTTATATTAAAAAAACTGATACTCTGCATTCGTCTCAATCTCGTGAAGTTTAGTTTTCTGAAGGGTCGATGAGAATCATAAGAACGGTCGTTTTTGTATTCATGTGGCAGTAATATAAATGTACCACCTACGCCCAACAGAATGCTGTAAGTGTTACGTGTACCATACCATACTTTAAGAAACCTTACAGTACATTCTACAGTTTTGTGATGACGGCAGATATCAAAACTTTTTCTTCCTATATAAAGGACATTAAAAATCTACAGACAAGATTTTTAAAATATCTTGTAAATGAAAAGTTAAAGAAAATTGTAAGAAAGATTATAATAGGTTATTCTCTATTTGTAAAATTTTACCAGTAGAACACAAAGTTAACATGCTATTAGGTTTGGAAAACATTAATAAAAACCATTATAACTAAAAATTGGATAATAGATATAGGACCAGGAAAGTTAGAGAAGAGAAATTATTTCAGCCTAGTGTTAAAAACTACTATGGTAAAAGATGTACAAAATATTTAATACCAGAGCTTTTTAATGAAATAGATTGGCTAAGGCAAGGTAGACCTAATTGGAAATTAAAAATTAATAAGAAACTTGGGAATTATTTTTTGGATAAAATGCTAGATGTATGACCATTTAGATAACTGTTATTTGTTTGTAATATTTGAAAAATATATCCGGGTTATATTTACAATTTTTATTTTGTTGCAATGTTATGTGGGTGGGGTGTTGTATTTGGAATTGATAGAGTGTGGAAATTATAGTGTTTATGTTTAAAATTTAATATTTGTTTGTTATATTATGTGGGTTGAGTACTTATTTAATTATGTAATAGGATATAAGAGTGCATTTATTCGCCAACAAACTGTTTTTACAAATGGCGAAGTTATAAAATTATGTAATATTTTTTTCTGTAAATGTCATTAAATAAAAAAATTCAATATTAATAAATTTATTTGTACCGTGTGATAACAGCGTAATTCATCATCATTACCCATGGGTGTCGTGAGAGGCGACATGTCAAATGTAAAAAAGATGTTATGGTATCCGATAGATGGCGTTAACCATCTCGTTTACACTATACGTAAAATATTCAGACCAGCGTAGAGCAGTATCGTAAATGATATGACACGTTTTAAACGTGGTAGAGTCATGCTGCAGCTATATTATGGTTGTAGTACAAAGGGGTCGGCTTCACCGGGGAAGGACCATTTTCTCTGAGAATACTAGCGTAAGTTAGCAGCTTAATGCGTGTTTCGTATGGTGCGTGTAGATAACCGGAGACCCTTTTTACTGGAAACGAGGCATTTCATCTTAGTCCTCACGAGTGACAACGCATTTGCATTTTGATTCTTAATAGAGGATAAATTTAGATATCTAAGGCCCACAGCAACCACTTAACATCAGGTGGACTGCGTGCTCATTTGTTATTCATTCTATAAAAAAAAACACGATTAAGACAAATCCTTCCTACAACGGTAGGGATCGATGATCAGCAGTTGACTTTAACAGGCTGATGGAGAATACATATATAAGTACAAACGAACTTTAAGTCAATTTGATGATAAGTGGATACTGCAGGCCAGGAACGTCTGCAACCAACTTCATTCAAAGGCGACTGCAATTGCATTGCCACTATTGACGATTAATAAGGAATACCTTATTACGATATTCTTTTACACGACGAGATGACAAACGAGTGCATAGTCCACCTGACATGGAATGCTTTGCACTATAGACACTTACATATTTTTTTAAATTTTTGTATAGCAGAGGAAGCAAACAAGCATGCGGCCCAGGTGATGGGAAGTGGTTACCTGCAACTGCAGGGCAGGGACAGGGAAATTGCAGGTGCGTCGCCAGCCTTTTAGAAAGGAGTAAATTCTTTTCTTGAAGGTCCCTAAATTGAAAAATCGCCGGTGGCAAACGATTCCACAAAGAGATTGTAAGAGAAATAAAACTCCCAGTAAAACCCGCAGTAGTGGACCGTCTAGTATCCAAATGGTGTGAATGGTATCCTATTTTATTCTTTTTTGTATAAACTTGAAATAACAAACGAAATTACAATTCACCTGATGTTAAGCAACAGCATAGCCCATGGATACATGCAACCAACATTACCTAAAGAAATCTAAAGATGCGTTGTCACCTCTGAGTACTAAGATTGTACCTTACAGCCTGTAATTATACTTGCTCTCTACACCTTTCACACCGAAACTCTACAGGTGACAGCAAAAATAGCGGATAGGGTAATAGTTCTAAAGACCCATGGTGTCACAATCCATCTGCAACATTATACAATCACGTAAAGAATGTTCAATACAGGTTCTATTTTATTATTTGCTTATTAAACAACTAGCTGCTTCCGGTACTTTTTTCTCTTCTTCGATTGTGTTTTACGGGTTTTAATGTTTAGCGTTAATTTGTTTTCTAACATAAATGTAGCTTAAGTTACTCCTTATCTTCTAGTGAAAGTCCCGTCGAAAGCGGTCTAGCTATTTTGGAGATTAGCCGAATAAAAAGACAGATACAAACATTTTAAAAATAGTTTTTTGTTATAAGTACCATCTAGTAAACGGCTATTACGGTATGTTTGACATTACGTTTATTTATTTTTATAGATTGGATAGTTTACAAAACATAAATTGACATTGCATCGGAGTAATACTTATATAAGAATCATTGTAAAAATAACTATATCGGTAAATAAAAAATCACTTTAACCGCTTAACTAGGTGAGGAACTACCGTGTTACACATATTCAACAACGTCCGTATTAAAATCCTGTTCCTTTTAAAAAAAATTACTAACAAAACCATTCAATGAGAATAAGTACCTATGTCATTTGTACAAATTCTAGTGAGATGTTTAAAAACTAAACGCTTTAACAAAACGTCATGGTTTATTTTGAAACTTTAAAACAAAAACTAATAAAATGTGAAAGTCGGGAATTATGAGAAATATCTGACGAAATTCAAATTCACAATCACAAAAGAAATCAGAGTGAAGGGTAGGTCAAAAATCGCAGTTTATTGTTTTAGGATCCGTATCGTGACGATGGAAAGAAACTTTATTACAGATAAGACAGAATATTTTTTCTCCTACTTACATGGATTATCTAAAAAAAACAATAAACAAATCTGTGAGTTAGCAGAGTTCGCTTGAGGTCTAAATCTACTTTTAATCGACAAGCGCAAAAAAAAGAAGTAGATTTTAGTGCCGTTTTATCTTTTACTGAAAATACCTTTAATAAAAACATAAATTTATGTCAAATGACATTGGATCGGAGTAAAACTTATATAAGAATCATTGTAAAAATAACTATATTCGTCAATAAAATTCGGCTAAACCGTAATATTAAATCTTGTTCCTTTTTAAAGAAAGCTAACAAATAAATTTTATTGTCATTTGTACAAATTATAGTGAGGTGGTTAATAAACACTAAAGGCTTTAACAACACGTCATGGTTTATTTTGAAACTTTAAAACAAAAACTAGCAAAATGTGAAGTCAGGAATTGTGAGAAACATCCGGCGAAAATCAAATTCAAAAAATCACAAAAGAAATCAGAATGAAGGGTAGTTCAAAAATCGCGTTTATTGTTTTAGCATAGGAAAGGGATGGCTTTTAGCTCAGACTAAAACTAATGGCGGAATTTTCATCCAAACCGCATCCTAAATACCTAATCACATCTTGGAGCATCACTCACCATCATTTTGCGCTCACTAACTTTCTCGCCCAGCCGGCTTATTCTTACAAAGATCCCTAATTTTATTTTCCATTCTTGTGGGAAATGATATTGACGTAGAAAATTGCAATAAAACAGTCAAAGTTCATAAAATCTTTGTAAATAAAATATTTGCCTTTTTCTTAATGTAATCCATCAACTTACAATTTATTTTATAGAATAAGGACGACAAACGAGCACACAAGCCACCTGTAGGTAAGTGGATGCTGTAGACTATAGACACCTACATGTATCCTTGATTAAGATTCACAATGTATATTCGTTGTCATCCCTGAGGACTAAGATTGATTGCCACCTTACCAGTAAGTAGGTTGGATCTTTACAATTACAATACGAAACAAAGAAGCATCAAGCTGCTATTTAACTCTGGTATCCTGTGAGAGCGTGGTCCTTCCCCGGTCAAGTAAATTTAAAAAAAAATTTATTTTTTTTTTTTTTTTTTTTTTTTTAATATTTTTTTTTTTTTTTTATTTTATTTTTAAAAAAAATCAACCCAACGTGTTGGAATTGCAACCATAATATATCTGCAGCACGGCTCTACCACATGAAAAATTATATGATTGAAAATAAGCATTATCCCATACGAACAATCTTTACATTACTTATAAAATTTATTAACTTTTGGGTAGAACTTTTTAAATTTATATGCCAAAGATTGTTATAAAGTTATTATTTATTAAAATATCCCGGGGGCAATGATATTATACACGAAGATTAATTTTTTTTATCAAAACCGACGACGCGCTTCGAAGTAGAAGGAGTTACATAATAGGTCTTAAATAAATGCAGTTATAAATGAATAAGTACTATTTATTAAGGACAAGATAAAAATCGAGTAATTGAATGCCGTCGGTCACGCAAACTCAATGCGAATTTGAAGCTTTTGCGCCTTGTTGAAGTGTACAGAATCCTATATAAAATGTACTTTTTATCACAGAATCAGGTTTTTCTTGCTGTGATATAATATAATAATTCATATGATATATTATAACAAGTTTAATTCTTTTAATGTTATGTACATACGCTTCTAATATATTATGTTTTTATAAAGTGAAAATTACTTTGTCGGTTATATTGCGTGTTTATTTATCATTTTTTTAATTTTTTTATTGCTGAGCAGTTTTTTCCGGTTGTTAAAGAACGTTATTAATATATTCCGTAGATCAATTGCCAATCGATCCGTGTCCAAAGCGTGACGATTATTTAAAGGCAAATCCTTTTTACAACAGGAGATGTCCAGTTTACTTTTAGGGGTTCATGATGAAGAAGGAAAAGCATAAGAAGATTAATATTTTTTAAGAAATAATATCGCATCTTTAAATTAAAAATACTAGCTGTAGCTTATGAAGCACATTCCCTTTCCCTATTTTAAACAGTATAAATTAAAATAGGATCCAAAGAATAATTGGTGCATAATACCCACCGTGGACTCGCCCAAACAAAGAAAATCACCTGTTTCAATAAAAATTGTAAAAAAATCACATATGTCTTTCACCAAATTCGTCTCGTCAAACCGTGCCGCTTCTGTCGAACCGCATATGATTTTACGAAATTCGCGATTTGATTTTGCCGATATCCATAATGAGGCGAAAATTTCGGACGCGCGCGCCCAGTAACAGACGATGCCAAACTGATGCGTTTGGGAGATGGGCTGAGTCCGTAGTGAACTGAAACGCGTGGGTTTACGTTTGCTCAAAAGGAGATTGAATCATTGTACTCGCCATTCGCAATTTGCGACAATTTGAACTTTCTGCACGAGGGTGTTACGAGTGAAATTATTTTAAATCAGAACGGTACACCGCAGAGGCACTCTTTTTATTTTATCTGCCTTTTTTTAATTGTGGTTATTAATACTATCTTTATGGCTTATCTTGTGGTTTACATGGCTCTACATTTTTAATTTATCTACAACGACACAACTGATATGAGTTCCGCTTTGCATCAAAATTGCAGATGTAATTACTTTATTTTATTTGTGACTAAGCAAGATTTGTTTGAGGTAAAGCAAACGGTAATAATGTTCCGTAATATTTCTTTTATAATAATTCATTTATAACAATAATGTTATCCTTGCTGATTTTTTATTTTACTTTTATTTTTTATTTATTGTGTTCGTTGTAATAGGTTCATTTATAAGGAATGCAATCTCGATCGAGACCGAAATCTTGGCTATATTTCACGACACTGGCCTCTCTCGTAAATCGTACGAGATCTTGCGGAATTGACTTATAGAAAGTGCATGAGAAAAGAATAAAAATGTTCACCATAGTGCCTAAATTTTTCTTGAAATCCGAAAAAAATAAACAGCTCACGGCTAATTAGCCTGTAGAATTAGAAACCGTTTGTCCGATGACACAATGGACACATTGTGCTTTCCTTAAAAACTACTTGCACAATAATAACGAGTTACTAAGATTACTACTGAAAACTTTTAATATAAGAGGAGGGAAATAAGTCTGACTCACGTGACGGTAAGTGATCACTGCCGCTTATGAGCGTCTGCAGCACTGGTTTTTTCGCATAGACGGGTATTTTCAGCAAAATTAAGCAAATCGGCTCAGAAAAGAAAATCTTTTTTTGCTTATTTCTATATATTTAGTTACAAGAAACTAATGTATACTCTAAGATCTGCATAACTTAATGCTGAGAATTTCTTGTTAACACCCCTTATTTCACCTCTTACCAGTATTTGATTGTCTTACGAGATTAACAATTTAAATCAAACTACATAATATCTTACAAATCACTTAGAAAATCCTTAGAATTGGATAAAGTATGGTCTGTTCACTAAGATAGTGTCGGTATAACCGGAGGCGCGTTTATTTTGCTTATCTAAGCGAACAGACTATTCTTAAGAAAATGAAAGAAATTTTGATCATCATTATTGTAGTCATATATTATGTTATCAAAATTCGACTATGAACATGGACCTCAACCATAGATTTTTTTATATAGGATTTTATATAGGATAGGGTGACAAACGAGCACATAGTCCACCTGATGATAAGTGGTTGCTGTGGCCCATAGACATCTACATCTATCTTTGATTACGAATCAAAATGCGGATGCGTTACCACCCGTGAGGACTAATATGGAATGCCTCGTTTCCAGTAAAAAGGGTCTCCGGTCTCTACACTCACCAAACGAAACACAGCAGCATAAGCTGCTATTTGACGCTGGTATTCTGAGCGTGGTCCTTCCCCCGGTCGAGCCGACCCATTCGTGCTACAACTATATGTATATATATATATATATATATATATATATATATATATATATATATATATATATAAGCCACAGTTGTTGCGTTTACGAAGCTGCTACTACTTATCTCATGTTTGATTTTCCTCCGTCATCCATTACAACACACACCTACGGAATGATGTAGGGTAGTTGATTCTCTTGCGCCGTCTTTACACGACAAAATGCAGCATGCTAGAATCCTGTTAAAAGAAGCTATTGTACACACAATGTAACATACTTTTATAATGTCTACCCCACTAATCTAAGTCTAAAATGATTTGTGTCGGCGGGAAATATGTTCCACTTTTAAAATAATGCACCTGTCAATTCCATTGTATGCAGTTTTTTTAGTTCTTGATTTTAGTATTATTTTTTATGGACCGAACATAGTGGCAACCGAGTTTGTAACCCACTTGACGGTAAGTAGCTAATGCAGTATAGACAAAATTGCAGCGATTTCTAAGCAAACAAAACTATGTTATGTTTTATTCCCGAGAACTAAAATATAATGTATGATAACCTGTAAAAGTACTGACTTTAACTATGCTGTTATGTATCAAATGAAGTTCTAGCCGCAATATGGAACTTTTATCGGCTCGACCGAGGAACACGCTCTCACAAAATACCAGCGTAAAATAGCAGCTTGATGCTGCTGTGTTTCGTAAGGTGAGTTTAGAGAACCGGAGACCCGTTTTACTAGAATCTGGGCATTCTATCTTAGTCCTATGACAACAAATGAGTAATGGGTGACAACGCATCTGCATTTTTATTCTTAATCGAGGTTAAAGTCAATGTCTATGGGCCACAGCATCACAACAACTTACCATCAAGTGGACTGTGTGCTCGTTTGTCACTCTAATTCTTTATTAAAAAAAATATTTGTTCGTTTATTATGCGGTGCTATACCGTTCATCAGATTATGGTGAAACTTTGTCAACTTATTGCTTGCACTTACGCGGTGGTTATAGGCATAGTACAATTAACATACAGTAGTTGGCGCGCGTATCGTATCGAAAAATTTATTTGAAAGTTATATATCAGTAGCAACTTCAATAAATGTATTATTATTTCTAATTAAACAGTATAACTCTTCCTAATTTAAAACGATATTTTCACAATTATTCCTTCTAAAGCTGCTACGCGCCAGGTACCAACTATTATTAGATAATATTATATTTACATTGTTTTAGATGCCACAAATAGTCATTTTGTCGAATACCGAATAATCGGCCACGCTCTTAGCAAAAATTCGGCCTCTTCGTAGGCTGAATATTCGGCGCTTCGGTTCCCATCAGATTCTGAAATTGTTTTGAGGAATTCGCTAGAGAAAATATAAAAAAAGATGAGCATGTGGAATATAAAAATGCTATGGCAATTGAGATTGATTCTTATTTAAAAATGGTTCGTCTAGATCGGTCAGCAGACCCTTATAAATAGTGCTCAACAAACGCACAACAGTATACAAAACTGATAGAATTCTTAAAAAATTATCAATCATCGCCCGGTAACAGTGTATAATATCATGAGAGGCTATTTTCAGAAGCGGGTATTTTTTATGAAGGAAAGCGTAACGGATTGCTATCAATAAATGCTAAAAAATTTGTTTTCATTCATCACAACTTACTTGAGATAAATTTTAAGTATTTATTTTAATTTGTTGTTGGTAAAATACTAAAATATATTCATTTTTGAGTAATATGTGGGATTTTTCCATGATTTGGTATTCGGACGATTACCGAATATTAAACAAAGTGGCCGAATAGGCCGATACCTTGGTTCTACGCCTTGCAGCGTAATGGCGTAAAATAATACACTACGATAATCTAGCAAGAGGTGAAATAGGGAAACTGCAACAATATGGTATGAGCTGTATCTACCTGATCACAATTTAATAATATTAAAAAACCTTCCGATGCCAACGTGCCTGCTAGCAACTATGACCAACACCTAGCCCCTCTATGAGGTAATATCCATATATTACCTCATAGAGGGTGGACCTCCATAGGTAGCCCAGGTTCAGCAGTAGTCTTTTGATGGAATGTAATAAAAGAATGAATGAAGAATCATAAATTTCATTCAGTCGGTTTGATTCACTCTGTATCAGTTCACGAGCACGCAGCACAAGTCAATGATCGACCTTCTCAATCATTTTACAGGGAAATGATCGCCCCTTCCCTGGACGTACCGAGAAAATGCGACATTAATATCGAACGTATGCCCAGCGCCCACTTATATTTGACGTTTGCTTATAAGTTTGACTATAGAGTCACTTGTTTGGTAGAGTTGTTAAGTACTCTATGAGTATTGTCGTAAATTCTCCCTCTTATATTTTCCTTTACATCGGACAAGGAAGGGTTAGAATGAGCTGACTCTATAATGTGTTTTGCATAGTTGATAATTCTGTTGGTTGGTCTTCAACAGTTATTGGGTTTCTTTTGTCAAGGAAATTCGATCTGGAGGATATTATTAATGTGTTTTGCGCGGTTGCTAACTCTCGACGATAGAAAATTGTTTTTGTGATAAATATGTAAATTAATCAACAGATGGTAGGACTCGTTTTATACCAAGAAGTCCCCGGGTGTGTACGTATCATTTATAATACACGCGTAGCACGTTAGACGGTGTTTCGACTCTACCTGCCTACCTTGGCTGCTCTACGTTAAAATTAAATAAAAAGCTAAAAAAAACTAAATGGGAGTGACGATTATTCAAACATTAACTACGTATATTTAGTGCAGTAAAAGTAGTAAAAATAATTTTAGTCAAAATATTATGATGTGTCTTTAAGTAATGGGATCGAAAAATCGTCATAACGAATATCATCCTTAAGTGTGTGAGTTTTTAATACATATATAAATATTAAAAACTCACTTATAGCTCATTAATAATCTGTGTAATGCAACGTCATGTTGTTATTGCGCAAATTTTTAGTAAACACATTGCGAAAAACAGACTGAGCCACCATGACGCCAAACATATGTTGAACTTTGCGTACGCGCGTTGTTACGTGTAAGTACAAATCTATAAGTGTGCTAAAGAAATCTTATCACTTCATATATAAATATTAACCTTATCAACGTTATGACAACGGTGATATAGTTGAACTTAATTAACTCTTTACAACGCCATCTAGTTGAGGCCTACCCTACACTTGCCTTACAAATTGTAAGTATGCCTTTTAAGAATCATTCTTCTTCCCTAGCTATTAGTACTTTGAGCAATACGGCTATATAGCTTTAAAAGCTATAATTATTCTTAAATAATTAATTTATTATAGTTTATAACACATGCTTAAGAGCCGTGGTAGCTTAGTGGCTAAGCGCTCGTTATAAAATTTTAGAGTACGCGAGCGACCCGGGTTCGATCCCCGTCGGCACCATTGAAATTTTTAATTGCTATTTTAAGTGCTGATTTATCATGTGCTTGTTAAAGAAAAACATCGTGAGGAAACCTACCTGCTTATGTGAGAAATAAGAAAAAAAATATTTCAGAGACATGTGAAATTCGCCAACACGCGTTGGGCAAGCGCGGCGGTTAATTTCCTTGATCTACGAGTAACTAACTTTTTAATATATATTTAATGATCATCCATCCATATCATTATGTGGGTATCGTAAGAGTCGTGACAGAAAGAACCTAACGAGGAGATGGGCAGCAACATCTTCCTGATAACAGCTGAATAAAAAAACTGCGGTTGCCAACCGGCTTGCCAAGCGTGGCAACTATGGCAAATATGTAACAATCTATGATGAAGGCCTATGTTTAACTGCAGACTTTTGATTAGCTGTACCATTGCAAATTAATGATAATATTTAGTAATACTTACTGAACTGGTATAACCTAAAGCACTATTTAAAAAAAAATCAAAATCAACCGTTCTATTTTTGAATACCTGACATTCATAAAAGATGTTTACTGCGCAATGGAAGTAGGTACAACGCCGTATTGTGTGCACGTTTTTATAGTGGGGTCATTCACTACGACATCCAGGAACCCTGCCAGGACGATGCCTGGCACTGACCTTTGCCTGGGACGTTTTCTAAGGCGATGTTTCAAATACTAATGTAACCCGTAGTGTATTTTATGAGTTTGAATGTTTTTGATTGTTAATTACAAACGTATATAGGAAAATCATTTAAAAAAAATACGAAGTAAAATTTGAAAATGTTCCAATAATAAAAAAATAGAAATCACCAGCTACTATGAAAAATACCACAGAATACTATAATGCACAATAGAATGGCTGTCAACTTTATTTTGTACGAGGTTTGGCGTCGCCAAACCCGATTCGCTGTGTTCACAGACTGAATAAATTTACACATTTTAGACTTTTGATTAATGTTCAAGATCATCATTAAAAAAATCGTTTAAATTTTAATACATATTTATTTGTAAATAGGGTGCATTTTGGCATTTATTAAATAATTTGCATGCGAAATTTGGAGACGATTGTAACGTACGGGTGACAACACATTTCGTGTTGACATACGTGTGAATTGACGTGTTAGTGACATTTTAGTGGCTACGCGGGCTCCGCCCACTCCCCCGTTCTATTGTGTATGTATTACTGTATTCTATGAAAAATACTAACTGCTACTATAAGTAAAAGTATGTAAGTAAAAAAAAAACAAGAATTATATCTCGTTGGTGTCGTAAGAGTCGACAGAGGGCAACGAAACCCGAAATGGACGGCATCATCTTCTTGACAACTCAAAATAATAATAAACTTCGGGTGCCAACCCGTGCCAAGCGCAGCTACTACAGCATATATCCCCTCCCCTCTATGAAGCGGAATATTGGTGGAGGCATATGTTTAGACACCACCACATGCATCCATTGACTGTCTGCATGTTTCTTCTGATGGCGATAATCACTACCTTAAATTTAATTTATGTAACTTAACGGTGTTGTGGTGCAACTTTGTTAACCGGCGAGCATATATGAAAAAAGAAAAGAAGCAAAGGTATGTTAGGATCATGTCAAACGGAAATCCATAGTCCCTGCCTACCCCTCTGGGTGATAGACATGGGAGTTTATGTTTGTATGTTATGTATTACCTTATATTTATACGTGGTAGAGCCGCGCTGCAGTTATATTAGTAGTATAGTTGTAGCACGAATGGGTCGGCTCAGCCGGGGAAGGACCACGCTCTTACAGAATACTAACGTAAAATAGTAGCTTAATGCTGCTGTCTTTCGTATGGTGAGAGTAGAGAACCGGAAACCCTTTTTACTGGAAACGAGGCATTCCATCTTAGTACTCACGAGTGACAACGCATCTGCGTTTTGATTCGTAATTGAGGATATATACAACATGTAACAAAAACCCTGTGGTTCCCGTTAAGTGCGTTATCAGAATCAGTATCCAAGCATATGGAAATATATATTTTTTTTTTCAAAAAAAACACATAAAAAATTAATTTTGACGAAAAAGAAATTTATTTGCAAATTGTATGTGGTTTTATTATCACTGTATTGGTCGAGGAGGGGTTGTCCCGATTAAATAAAACCACATACAATTTGCAAATTAATTTTTTTCATTAAAATTAAATTTTTTTAAATGTGTTTTTTTGAAAAACAATTATTTCTATACGCTTGGATAATGATTCTGATAACACACGGGAACCACGGGGTTTTTGTTACATGTTGTATATATAAAATAAAATGCTACTAAATCTTATATATAGGCGATTTGAAATTTAATAAATCCGACTTATTAAGTTAAATAAATTAAATATTGAATAAAATTACTTTTACGGATTTTATCGCGTTTATTACTAGGTACTTATTCTTATTTCGCGACGTTTCGTTTTCGAATTAGAGGTTAAATTAAAAAGTATAATAAATCTGTAGCAATGTTTTATGTCCGTTGCCTATGCATTAAAAAAAAAATAGCTGTGCAATCAATCTTCCACCCGTCGAACCTCAACGACCGCTAGATTTCGGCAGTCAGAGGTCACAAACCTTGTCAAATGACACAATCAGGGACAACGCTCGCTAACTCGACTCAATGGACACTTTTCATTTTGATAAGAGGTGCCTCAGTAATTCAGTACTGGCCTCCCAAAACATATAATTCGATCCTGTTGAGTTTGACTCCTTTTGATTATGCATTCCCAGTACTCGTAATTCAATAGTTCGTTTTTATCGTATTGCAATATCAATATCTACCTAGTGTCTCACGTAGTGTTTCACCTAGTGTTACTCCTAGTCTGAAGAATCACCCTCCCACCCATAATTGCGTGCGCCCATCCATCCATATTTTATACGTGGTAGAGCCATGCTGCAGTTATATTAGATGTATAGTTGTAGCACGAATGGGTCGGCTCGACCGGGGAAGGACCACGCTCTCATAGAATACCAGCGTGAAATAGTAGCTTAATGCTGCTGTGTTTCGTATGGTGAGTGTAGAGAACCGGAGACATCTTAGTCAGTCAGTATAGTCATCTTAGTCCTCACGGGTGACAACGCATCTGCATTTTGATTCATAATTGAGGATAGATGTAGATGTCTATGGGCCACAGCAACTACTTACCATCAGGTGGACTGTGTGCTCGTTTGTCACCCTATCCTATAAAAAAAATCCATCTGTTACGGCTTATCAAAAGTCCACAGCTGAAAATAGGATTCCCCCACAAATTGCCTTTGACCATAGTTGCCACGTTTGGCGGACTAGTTGGCAACAGCAGGTTTTTCATTTTCCTGTTGTTATTGGAAAAATGTTGCTGCCCATTAGGAGGATATGGTGGTAATGGACATTCTTGCGCCGCCACTACCCGGTTAAGTTCACTACCACCACTAAAATCACTGCCCACAGCACTACAGTAGGAAAATCACAACACCGTCGATAGTGCGGTCGCCTCCATACCAACCATCAGGAGACACAGACTGCGATAGCTAACTGCTATAAGCTTCCGATAGACAGTCGTCGCAGTATATTTATTTATTTTCCACGCGGATCTCAGCTAATTCATTTTTACATGTATATTACGAGTACAATGAGTCTTCCCAAAGAAACGCTTATCGCAAAAGTTACAGCCTATTAAATTTCACACATGGGTCTCTCCCTCATCGGCCTCAAAGTGGCAATATTTGCCATAGTTGTCACGCTTAGCAAGCGCAACCTACCGGAGCGGCCTACGTCCAGCAGAGGATTTTTAAGGGCAATTTAGAATTTAGAGGATATCCGGGCAACGATTAGTTTACACAAACCTAATCCTCTGTTTTCCCCCTGGATATAATCTTCGACAACGTCACCACTTACCACCAGGTGACACTAGTCAGGCACTCATTTATAATAGGTAAAAAACACTTAGTGCAGTAGCAGATATTGCAGATATTTGTTCATCATAATCGGAGATTCCCCGTTTTAATAAGTTCGAAATGTATCTATTGTATTGATGTATAATTTTCGTGGAATTTTATGATTCAGTTTTCTTACTAAATAGTAATAACTCTTTCTAACTATACTTGTCATCATTTTCTCTTCCATTTTTAAGGAAGGTAGTAGGTATTATATGTTTTAGCTATAAGCCATATCATACACCTTTCATACCATTTGTTGCAAAACTTTGTTTCGATTAATATTCAAAATAAACAGCTGTTAGATACACAAGGTTCATTGACCCCGAGCCAAGGTTGCCAAATTACCTGACACAAATGTCAAGTATGTCAACAACAATAGACCAATCTTCCTCACAATGCCGCACCGGGAAAACGTACTCTTCAGTAGCACAACAAACCTCTTGAGATGATTCGAAGACACCATGATCATGGGCCAACATTCGTACTACCTAATAGTGGGGATCCAAATACGCACGGCCATCGGTGACCTGCCACCGTACACCAAAATGTCGGCTACATTAAACAATTACGGCCAATATTGCGAATCACATATTATGTGGCACGACTGTAATCAATTCGACTTGAGAACTTCTCACTCATCCAACATTCGACTTTATTTCAATGCGTTACGTGGGCAGATGCAGTTTTAGTAAGGTAGATTTAAATTTGTCACAGTTTATGTGACTAAAGTTCAAAGTCACCGCTACGGAACGTAATATTGAACGAACAATGATTTGATGACTACTTGACGAAGTCACTTCACACTTTACATTTGCATTAGCTCAACCGTTATGTTACAGTTCCAGCCTATTCAAGTCCACTGCTGAACACAGGCCTTCCATATAGATTTCCTCATAGGGAGGATATTTGCCATAGTTACCAAGCTTGGCCAACCCACTTGGTTGGCAACCGTAGTTTTTTTTTTAATTTTATGGTTATTAGGAAGATGCTGCTTCCCATCTCCTGATTTGTTTTCCTTAGTCACCTCTCACGACAGCTACGGGCTGATACGGGGTAGTGGATATTCTTATACCGCCGCTACACGGTAATCTATATGTACTTGTTTATAATTATAAATACGCATATTAGAATTAGAACTTTTATTTTAACTTAGCCGTCTGCTTTTTAAGGCGCAAGTAAACAAGTAAATTATTATTGAAAAACAAAACCCGACTCGTGTAACTCTAACTAATATAAAATGTATTTTCATATGGTATCTTAATTATTCATCGACTGTCTGCTAAGTAAACCTTTCGTCTATATCTTAAGACCTGAAAACTTTTGAACCAGATCCGCATTACACTTGGTTGTATGGACTTAGATCCCTTTGCCTGTTTAAAATTAAAATTAAAATCCATTTATTAAGAATTTTTGGCGGGGTCTTAAGGTCAGCAGATTGTTGCTCTTGTAGGTACTATCGTTTAAATAATTGTTGGAGATTTTGTATTGTAATAACAACCAATCCCCTTAGGTTAGAAGTGTTTAGTAATAAGAAGGCTCGGGCGGATATGAAAAAAGACATAATAATTAAGTATTACACATACTAGTTAAACATGCTTAAACTTCGCCGAGCTCAGGTAAATAGCCTAATCCCTATATTCGTATTATCTTCTTATTACTGCAAAAGAGCAGAAGTCATTGCGCGTTCTACAATAAAAACTGGAATTCTTAGTAATTTTTGTATATTATTATATCCTCAGTTCCTCATGTTTTATTCACCGCTGAGCACAATAATTTTAAATCGTATGTATTTAATCGCCAATAAAATTGTCCGTAATTATTAATTTTTAGGCTTGAATGTATGCAGATTTTATGGGTTTTCTTAAAAATGTGATTGCCGCAAATGAAGCTCATTAAAATGAATATTGCCACGCGATTTTTCTAAACTACAAATTAATAGTATACAAGATATCTAAAATACAGAATCAAAATATAGATAAATTTATTTAATAGTGTGAACAAATTGACAACCAGAACTCAGTCAATTCCTTTTATAATATAGAATAGAACAATTTGTATTCAATATATTATAGTATAGATTATAAATAATTCTTAACAGGGTGACAAACAACGTGATGGTAAGTGGATGTGGCGGCCTATAACTATCTACATTTATCCTCAATTAAGAATCAAAATGCAGATGCGTTGTTACTCCTGAGGACTAAAATGAAATGCCCTGTTTTCAGTAAAAATGATCTCCGGTTCTTTGCACTATATGAAACACAGCAGCATTAAGCTGCTATTTCACGCTGGTATTCTTATTGAAAGTTGAATTCTAATTTCGATTAATAAAACTTTAAAGACTAAATCCGCAAAATAATTTGTATTTTATTTAGGATGAGAACACTTCATTACCTAATTATTTATATAATAACTATGATACAAATTATTTTACAGCTTAATTTTAATGACAATTTTTTTAAGTCAGCAACTGCACAAAGGCCCTATCTAAAAAGCGCCAGGTGAACTTAAAAAAAAATCATGTTCGGTAGATAGCTAAGCGCAGACCGGATAATCTCGCATCTGTAATACTTTTTTCCACTGTCGGTCCGTGAAATTTAGTTTTTTGATGTAGGTATATTTCGATATAAATCACGAAATTTATCACAATATACAGAAACTAACGACCTCCACCTAAGTGGAGAGTAGAGGGAAGGGTATTGGGTTTTCGCTCAGAGTTCTGCTCGAAATAACATTTGTGTGACAATACATCTCATATAGTTTTAAGTCGTGATAAAAGATTTTGAGGAAACTTTAATAAATGAGCACGTGTTTTAGAAGCGTTTATGACCACTTATGAATAATTTACAATACGCTCCATAAAAATAATTTCATTTTGATTAAGTATATAATAACATTTCATAATAAGCCTCAAGTTTCAAGCAATAAGCAAGCATAAAGCAATAAGTTTCAAGGTGATAATGATGTCCTAGGGACCACCACACTGCACTAGTGGTAATTGATGGATTTGACAGAGCATAACATAATAGTTTTATCATGGGTTGAACTCGATTTGTGTTTCTTGTGCCGAGCTAAATGAGTTTTGTTACTGGTGGCTACTGAATAACTATGACTGACCTAAACTTTGGATTCACTTTTATAATCAATAACAACTTAATAACTTCTTTGAGCTCTTTACTTTTTTAAACCAGAAACCTCATAATATATGGGCGAAAATCGACCACTATTCTGATACTTAAAATAGTAAGCATTTGAAAAGTTCATTAAAAACCTTATATATTTTATTTCTCAATATAAGTAAGTATTATCTTTCTTAGGGATAAATATAACTTTAAAAAATATTTTTACTTACTTTATATCGATAAGATCGAACCCTACCGTCCGTGAAAGAACTAGTTGCCTAGATATGAAAGGAGCGTGTGCTGCACCGAGGGAATCGGCTCCATTCCCACGGCTTCGGGCGGATGCCGAGGTCACTACCAGTGCGATGTCATGCAACAGTGATGTCCAATAAACGCATCGATATCGAAGTAGCTAAAGATTATTATGCCCTTTTTAAAATTGTGAAAGTACTTACTTGTATAATCAAATCCTCCATATCTTTCTCCAACTCGATCTGCACGTGGTGCACCCTGCAGATTGATGGAATTTCTTGCGAATAGTAGAAAAAAGTCTATCCCAAACCAATCAAATATAACAGACTGTTTACAGCAAATCAGCATTATCGAGATATAACGTATGTTAAATGGGTATTTTAAAAAAAAAACTTATGAACTTTCTTTTCAACGCAAATAATCACGTTTGCAATGACGTTTGTTATTGATTTTTTTTTAAATTCTTGTTACAATATTATACTTCAATTATCGATACTAAAACTACACTATTCAAAAATAGGGTCATTCGCCCTCATACAACAATTCATTTTTAATTATGTTTGTATTCTTCTCTCCTTCCATTATAACCTGTTAAACAATAATGCATATGGCCGCGCAGTTGTCGCTGACCAATAGTGGCGGCAGATTTACGGTCTTTGACCTCCTTTCTTATTTTTTCGCGAATGAATCGAAGGATAGCAGGATGCGGTAATTCTTAAAGAAATGGGTCAAGAGAAATTTTCGAACGTTTATAAAGGATTTAGGTCGAGTGAATTTTTGGCGTAATTGATTTATATCAAATGAACCTACTGTAATCAAAGTAGCTAATAAAATTACTCACAAATCTTGAGTATATTTTTCTTATATGTAATACGTATATATATATATATATATATATATATATATATATATATATATATATATATATATATATATAGGATAGAGTGACAAACGAGCACATAGTCCACCAGATGGTAAAATGACTCGTTTCTAGTAAAAAGGGAGACCCTTGTTACTAGAAACTAGGTTCTCTACACTTACCATACGATTCACAGCAGTATGAAACGACTATTTTACGCTGGTATTCTGTGAGATGTGATTCTTTAAATTTTGTTCCAACAAATACGTAAAATAATTAAGGTTTTAACGAAAACAAATACGTAGACTAATGAACCAATTGGTTTATAACGGTTTATGCAATTTCAACGATAGTATTGAAACTAACTGCGTCAATAAATTTCAATTTCACGTAGAAAAATATGAATGCGCCCGCATGACAGCCCTGATTGATTACAATCATCGCGATAAAAGGAGCCAAGGCTACCGAAGGACAATGTTCCCATCCGATGCTCAAAGTACACTATTCCGCTTAATAGCACAACGTTTGGCGAATATTAAATTTCATTTTCAACCCTATAGCTGATATATTTAAAACTAGTTTTCGGTTACATAGTCGAAGTTTCGTTGACGCATGTGTGCTTGAAATCTCGCGCATTGCCATTGCCACGTTATACCGGGAGAAAGGGGAAGGAAATAATAGAACTAATTCAGGGAATAAATGGGACGGCAATTATTATCATGTTATTGATAACCAATACCAATACGCAATACAGCGATATTATGACGTAGGGCTCTTAAGGTTAACCATATTTTACTTCTATGACATAACTTGGTTGTTAACAAATGGTAAAATTAAAAATTTTATATAACTGACTTCAATATAAATAAAATGAAAAAAAAAAACATCGTTAATGTATTCGAAGTCAATTAAATAAGCATTATTAAGGATAACTCAATAACTACTAGTCAGATCTTGATCTTTATAGTTGTGTTATTGTGTATCTTAGTAGTATATAGTAGTATCTTGTTAGTTAGTAGAAGCACCAGCTTTCAAATAAAAAAGAGTCATTAAAATCGGTTCACCGAGAAAGAAGTTCTAAGGTAACACCCATAAAAATATAGTCGAATTGAGAATCTCCTTCTGTTTTGAAGCCGGTTGATTAAACTTTTAACAAAGTCTATAAAGAACTAAAAGTGTATCGAAGGATTAAAGCCGCTATTTCAGAAGCTATTAAGTGGAAATTATTTATATATTTTTGGTTTTTGAAGTCAGTTTTTTTTTGTATTTATACCCTTTTTGGTGCCGTGTAGGGGCGGAGTAAAAATATCAGTTACCCCATATCATCACGTAAGTGTCGTAAGAGGCGCATAGGGAAACGAATCAGATGATCCCATGATTTCTAATAACGACTAAAAATAAAAAAACTGCGATTGCCAACCCGCTTGCCAAGCGCGGCAACTATGGCAAATATCGCCCCTATGAGGCAATCTATGGGGGAGGTCTGTGTTCGGCGGTGGACTAATGAATAAAAAAAAATGGATGGCATTTTTTTTTTCAATATTAAATCTGAGTACACCTCAAATATAATAAATTTAATGAAAAAGAATCAATACAATCAGTTTTTACTCACTTAACTTATCGCGTAACATATGTTTTTATTTTTATTTAATATGGGGAAATGCACATTCATACCCACTTCGCGAGGACAAGGACGGGTTATGTCGGACGCACCGATTAAAACCCCGTGGTGTTCCACTTTCGTCGCATATTAGCAGGGCCACGGGAACGCTTTCGCACACTTTCGCGGCCCCACCAGCGCCGCCCACCCCATGGCAGCCCCTCCTCGGGGGAGGACTACTTCTATCCCTTTCTTTTTCTCAGGTAAGGCGCACCAGAACACATGGCGCGCTTTTCTCCATAACCTCCAACTACATCTGTGCAACGGACGCCTACATGTTGAATTCGCGAAGGCCGAGGAAAATCAAGCACTCAGAGGCACTAGCCTTCCTCTCCCCCGCCGGTAGTCTATGGCGCCATCGCCAACAAAGTTTTGTCTGCGGAGGGTAGGGAGAGCGGTGCCGCATTATCGACATTCCTGTACACACTCCGCCACAACTCCACCACCACCGCATCAAGGCTGAGGCCCTGTTAGAATCGCCGAGAATACGAGTGGCGCATTGCAATACCAACACTCATCTTCCTCTGTGAATCCACCTCGGCTGCAGTGGTAGGAGGAGAGGACACCCTTCTCGCCGCAACCCACCAACACACATCCATGAGTGGGCTCGAAGTGGCCACTTCGGGCCGGCCCTTCACCTTGGGCCCGCCATGTGTGTTCCTCTTCGTTCAGCGGGGGTAACCAAGCCATGGCTACTAAGCCCCCCGCCACGAAAAGGCGGGAACCCGTTTAGGGGGTGATCGCGTAACGTACCTACATAGGCACAAAAAAGTCTAATTAGGAAACTGACATAAATTCATGAAGGTGGTAAATTTCAACATTGGTTTGATGATAAAAATTGTTAGCAGTTTAGATTAACGACAATAAGCTTAAATCGTCACTAAACTTATGCTTAAGCTATATTTAAATAGAGCTAGCATAATATTAATATAAAACTGTACACTACTGTCTGTAAAGTTTTTTTTATAGCATTAGGTGGCAAACGAGCAAACAATCCACCTCATGGTAAGTGGATGCTGTGGCCCACATTTATCCTCAATTACGCTCTTTCCTCTGCGCATATCATAAGTAAATATTGAGATTTATAACCTTCCAAAATATAAAATATTACACATAATATGATTCTTAAGCAAATTTATTATCACAGAAAGGGAAATGTTACTATTTTCAACTTTAAACTGACCAAATGGAAAAGACATCGTATTTTTAAGATCACATTTTATTATCTCAGTGTGATTTGTATTAATAATAACATTTGCCAATGATTTTTTCTCCTTCTCCGCATTTCCGTAATGTTTTTTTATAGTATAAGTGTCGCAAACGAGCACACAGTCCATCTGATCGTAAGTGGTTGCTGTGGCCCATAGGACTAAGGTGTGAGGACTAAGATGGAATGTCTCGTTTCCAGTAAAAGGGTCTCCGGTTCTCTACACTCACCATACGAAACACAGCAGCATTGAGCTGCTATTTTACGCTGGTATTCTGTGAGACCATGGTCCTTCCCCTGTTGAGCCGACCCATTCGTGCTACAATTATACGAGCAATGTAGTTGGCCTGGCTCTACTACGTAAAAAATAATGAAATAAGGTATTGATCTACAAAACAATACAATAACCTTTATTGTATATTAAGAAAACAAAATAAATGCATTAGGTCCATATGTGGAGTTTTACCTGACGTGTCGCCCACTAAAATTCACTTTAAATTTATTAAGTTGCAGTTTTTGTACACAAAAATACAGAATTAATTAATAAAGTAAATAATTTTATATTAAGTGATTTTTTTCTTGCGCCCAGAAGCAAATAAGGGCTAACCTCGAGAGGTTCTCGGGAAAATGCTCAATATCAATACGTTTAAGTACAGGTTGTACAAATGGCTAAGTCATAATAACTTTTATAGCATAGATTCGTTTCTCTGTACCAAAAACTTTACATAAATTAATAAACATAGTTACAAAACTTTATTTTACTCAATTTTTATTCGTATTTGGTTTTATCATATTTGGTAATAATTATTAATTCAATGGATTGATAGATAATTTCATTATAACATTTCTTAAATTCAATGTATTATTTGCACGCTTTTTTCTATATTGGCGAAACATATGCGCTCTGTCAAACATAAAACTTTACGGGGCGTATATAAAACTTATAAAAATAGAAATTGTGGGAATAAAAACATCTTTTGATATTTAATTCAATTATAGTATATAAATATGTATAATAGTATCTACAATAAAATCTTTAATTATTTTTATTTATATCATATTTTTAAATTAAAATATTTTCTATAGACAAATTTTCCAGCCAATGTCCAGAACATTGTCTGGAAAATGTTTTGGCTTCTTGTGAAAATTTGTAAATGTTTGCAATACTACCAGTAAGAAAATGATAGTTTATGAAATAAAATAATCGTTTTTACTTATATACTTTATTCAAAACATTTAAGACTCACAACCATCACTATTAACATTTTCGTCAACCTCTATATAATTTTGGTTAGTATCTAGGATGACATTTTGACATAGTTCTAAATAATTTGCCCTACTATGCAAAGGATTTACTTAGTCTAAGTGCTTTTGTTGAAAGGCCTGATGTCTTTCGACAAAAGCACTTAGACTAAGTAAATCCTTTGCTTTTGCTACAGGTATGGGTAAATTTTCAAAATATAGCTGCGCCAATACAATCTCATTCTTCATCTTCTTTTGTTTGCAAACTGTGCAACATGTGTACAAACCATGAAAGTCATCTTTATTATTGTATAGGGACAGTTTTCCTTTATTTCAATAATTCTTAATTTTCGAAGGTCTAGTGTAAGTAGTGTTGTCCAAATGCAAGAACAAGACGAGACTTAGCCAGTCTGGGTGTTGGTCTTGCGCCAATACACCTCGTCTTGTTCTTGGTCTTGTATTGCGCTCTCAGTCTTGTTCTTGGTCTTGGTCTTGCAGCAAGAGTCTCGCAAGTCTCGCAATTACCTATTAGCCTATTGTTATTTATTAAACGTTACTTTAGATCTTAGAACAACTTAACAGAGTAGGCACATTTTGAGCTTGAATTAACATAGCCATAGAAAGACCAACCAAATTAATAAATGTCTAAACATTTAATGAGAATTTCGAAAAATCAACTAATACCGGGTGGGGTTTGAAGACCTGGATCCGTGCCGATGCTCTAACCAACTAAGCTGTCTACCAAGTCTCAGGGCCACGGGAGTTAGTTTGTTTCTTAATAAACGTTTACATTTAATAAGCTTACATGTGCTATAACTTAGTCAAAACATATAAAAAACAAATTAATGACATTAACTTGACTGTATTATAAAGAACATTATCTGTCTAGAAAGAGATTGATAGACCCTTATATGAAATGGAATAAAAGAGTTATACAATTTACCATTTATTTAAATAAAATACAATACAAATTAAATTACATAACAGTACACAACAGCTTTGACATTACTGTTACTTTATATTAATTCTTTTGACCAAGAATTAATACAAAGTAACCATCTGGCTGACTCATCACTTAACCTATTTCTATGTTTTCTAATTACTAATGATGCTTCAGAAAATAATCTCTCAGTAGGTACTGAAGTTGCAGGTATTGAAAGAAAATCACGGGCCATCTTCGATAAAGTCGGATATTCTGTCTCATGCGTCCTCCACCACTCTAAAATGTCATCCGAACTGGCGGCTCTGGGTTTACTTAGGTACTCCTCCAACTCGTCTATAACTAAGCCTTGATGAAAAGATCCAGATCCAGATGACGTCAAGCGACATGCATACAATTTCGCAAAGTTTATTACGTCTTCATCTTCATCATAATTCACATACTTTCTTTTCATTTCTTGGTGATTCTAGAGATGTATTCACTGAGTGTAGACTTTTATATTCTTTATAAAGTTCATTAAATTTGCGCAGGTTTTCTGTTTTAATTTGCTTCCCCCATAATGTCATGTCAAAAGTCTGAGTCTTATGCCTTGGGTTTAAAATTAGAGGTTCAATAAATCCAGTTGCTCTTTTTATAATGTTTAAGCATTTTGTCTCGAGCTGCTTGAAAACCCAGAATGAGCCTTTCATCCACTTTGGATCGATTAGGTTTCTCATCTAATTGTTTTCCATGGATTCAATTTTATCGAGCAAGAGATTGAATGATACAATGACTAGCGGTAATGTAACATATTTTTCTCCACCAAGTTTCGTTGATAGAAGTTTAAAGTTTATTAGAAACTTATGTATTTTTTCGAGTATTTGCCATTCACTATCTGTGATTTGAAAATCATTCAATTCGGTGACAGAAGTGCACAATATGTTAATGCCAGTTCTCACTTTTAAACCAAATCCAATCATATCATGTGTGGAATTCCATCTCGTTGGACAGTCGAGTATGGGGTTCAGATTTGATGGCACGCCAGCTGCTTCACAAGCAGACTGAAACTTCCTCTTCAATATCTCACTTCTTTTTATTTTACTGGAAATACTGCGTCATTTTGTTATAGCTGTACGTTAGTCAGCAATATTTGGCGCATATTCTTCATCTTCCTCAGTTTCGTCTTCATTATTTTCATACTGCTGTTCTTGTCCCTTATTGTCAGTTTCACTGTGTACTGCTAAGGTGTTTAATAAATCTTGTACACCAAGGTTCAAAATGTGAGCAAAGCACCGGAAATGTTGATTGTCTGAATCAAAGTGTGGCAGCTGTTTGTCCAATTCATACATAAATTTGGTATTTGCAGTTGCGTTGTCGACCGTGATACCCCGTATTTTATCAATTATGTCATATTCCAATAAACATTCGTGGAAAATCGTTGCAATATCTTCCCCAGTATGTCGACCGCGTGATGGTATAAAATCAAGGACTACAGATCGATACTTCCATTCGTTGTCTATATAATGAATAGTGACCCCGTAGTAACTCCTACCAGCAATTGACGTCCATCCATCAATGGTAAATGACACTTTAGATGAAAATTGTTGTAGTCGTTTATTAAGATTCAATTGAAGCTCTTCAAACCGTTCTTTGACCTTCCTTCTAAGTGTGGACCTTTTAGGAAACACCATATTTGGGCAAATTGATCGAAAATATACTTGTGTAGCTTCGTCATCGAAAAATGAGAAGGGAAGATATTTTTTAACCATCCAATCAACTGTAGCTGTGGTGATGTTGTCACTGCTATTTTCAGACTGAAATAAAACGGTAAATCATGTGTCTCGCCGATTATAAAAACAAATGAAAATATGAGTGAATTATAAATACATATTTAACACTATAATATATATATATATATATATATATATATATATATAACTACCACTCACTGACTGACTATAACGATGTCTCAGGAACTATAAAATATACATAACTTGAAGTTAAGTGTAAGGTAGGTTCCTTTTATGGCACAAAGATCAGTTAAGAAACGTTGCTTTTGAGAAAATCTATCCCTAAGGGAGTGAAATAGGAGTTGGAAGGTTGTATGAAAGTCCTACGTTTTTGAAGTTAGAGACACGAAAATCGGCATTAAAGTTATAAGTTTTCAATAATAAAATCCTGAATAAGCTGTTTTACGAAATCCTAACCCTAAGGGGGGTGAAATTGGGGTAAAATGGTTACATGCAAGTCCTATATTTTTAAAGTATAGATATGAAATTCGACATTTACTTTATTAGTTTTAAATAATAAATACTTGCATAGTTAAGCTTTACCTATATAGCCTCTTTATACTTCATTATTATTTCAACCTTTTTATGTTGGCATAATTTACACAAAGCAATTTGGGATGCATGAATTATGTCAAAAAACTCATCAAAATTACTTTTAGGTCGTTTAGATCTATAACTCCTACTCTCACTACTCCGACTAGAACTATTCGACTCTTCGTCACTCATGTCAAATTGTAAACTTATCACTCCGAGAACAACAAGGATTAGAGTAAAAACAATTAATACATTAGACTCGAAGCAAAGCTCAATTGGGAATCACTGGAATTAAAATAAATACTATTTTTAAGTACACGCCGAAAGACCGACAAAGGAATGTTCGGCATCCTTTGATAAAATTAATGATTCTTTAAAAGATTAATAAAGTAGATGCGTTGCCAGATAGGTATAGCGTGCCTACGTAAAAATGAAATGTAAATAAAATTGTGTATATTATGTTCTTCTTGTGATTGAATTAATCTACGTTCATTAAATTAAATTTGCCTTCACTCGTTTGAAATTCAAAATTCAAATATGTTTTATTTAAGTAGGCATTAAAAATACACTTTTGAATAGTCATATAATCACTGTTTTCCCTAATTTTTTCTTTTCCATGTCCAGGGATTCTGATTCTACTGAGAAGAATCATGGAAGAAAGTAAGAAACTCAGTAGTTGCTCTTTTCAAAATATTTTTACAATAGTTCTATAATTATGTAAAGCGATAAGTCACACATAAAATGACAAATGTATATGTAGATACCAAATCGGTTTAGAAATTTCTAGTTAGTCCTGTGTAGTCAGAGGTCAGTTCCAAGCATTTTTGTCTGACTTATATGAAAAGGTGAAAGATCTAACATTTCTTTTGGAAAACTTTATACTTTATTATTTTAAATATTTAGGTTTTATGATTAATACATAATTAGGTTTAAACAATTTTGACGGCTAATAAGCTCTTCCTTGGCCTAAGACCAGGAGTACGATATAAATAAAAGATGCCCAGGAGTAGCGCATATAGGTTTGCCAGATCGGAAGACCAAAATATCTGGACAAATTTCGAAAATGTCGGGATGTTATGGTTGTTGTGGGGAGAAATAAATATTTAAAAAAAATTAAATTAAAAGGTTACAAAAAACGTAACATTGTTGACACAACTAATTTAAGTACACTTAATTTTTAGGTTGCCATATGTATTTCACATTGGAGTTTACTAGAGTCGACCAATTTGGATCCTTTATTAGTTTTTTTTATAGGATAGGGTGATAAACGAACACGCAGTCCACCCGATGGTAAGTGGTTGCTGCGGCCCATAGACATCTACATCTATCCTCGATTACAAATCAATATGCAGATGCGTTGTCACCCGTGAGGACTAAGATGGAATGCCTCGTTTCCAATAAAAAGGGTCTCCCCTTCCATTCACCATACGAAACACAGCAGCATTAAGCTACTATTTTACGCTGGTATTCTGTGAGAGCATGGTCCTTCCCCGGTCGAGCTGACCCATTCGTGCTACAACTATACTACTAATATAACTTAACAAAAGATTTAAAATTCAAACAATTTACTCTAAAGTTAAGTGTTATTACTATCTCAGCTTTTATTATATCAAAGGCCATACGTTAATTTTGCGAGTAGCTGTTTGTCTGGAGATTTTGAGTTTTTTCGGGAGTCTGGAGATTATTTAAGATATCGGGAGAATGCAGACGAATCCCGACCATCTGGCAACTCTAAGTATAAATAATATAATATACCAGGCGGTCCCATAATGAACTGGCCTGATATAGTTCAACGCGACATGTCGCTACATGTTGTGTTGAATTAAATAGTACGTTTATCGTGCACTTAATATAAGAAAAATGCATCGACATGAAATGCTTAGTCTTAGTTTAACAGGCATTTGAATAACGAGAGTCGCGTATTTTTTCAAAATGTCGAAAACTGAGTATCGAAGTGTCACATAGTTTCTGTTTAAAGAAGGTTTATCCCCTGCCCAAATAAAAGAACGATTGGATGGCGTGTATAAGGAGTCTGCCCCCTCCTATAGCACAGTGAAAAATTGGGTGAAAGGGTTTCGCCTCGGGAGAGAAACCGTCGAAGACTTTGGCCACGACGGTCGACCTGTGGAAGTGCTCACTCCCGAAACGATTGCTCTTATCGAAGAGGAGGTTCTGAGTGACCACCGTTTGAAGATTAGAGAAATTGCAGCAAGGCTTGGGCTCTCTAAGAGTACCGTTCATCGCGCGATCCATGAACATCTTCACATGAAAAAAGTGAGTGCAAGATGGGTACCGAAACTTCTTTCAGCGGTACAAAGACAGGAAAGAGTGCGCTGCGCTTCGGAGTTTTTGGATCTTTGTGTCGAAAATCCAAAGACTGTGATCGAGCGGCTAGTGACTGGTGATGAAACTATGATCTTGTATTATGATCCACAAAGCAAGCGCGAGTCAATGGAATGGCGTTATAAGGGTGAAAAGCCCCCTAGAAAGGCAAAGGTGCAACAATCGACTAAAAAACTGATGTGCACAATATTTTGGGATTTTCAAGGCATTTTGATGGTGGATTTTAAAGAACGTAATACAGTCGTGAACGGCGAATATTATGCTTCTATAATATATAAATTACGAGACAAGATAAAGGAAAAACGATGATGCAAGCTGTCTAAAGGTGTCCTGTTGCTCCATGACAACGCCCCTGTTCATACCGCTGGTGTTTCGAAGGATGCAGTTCGTCAATGCGGGTTCACAGAAGTTCGACATCCACCTTGCAGTCCAGCCATGGCCCCGTCCGACTATTATTTATTTCCAAATTTAAAGCGGGACTTAAGAGGAAGAAAATTTTCAAGCGATGAAGAGTTGCAGGCGGCCGTCTTCAGTCATTTTGAGGATAAAAAATGTGATTATTTTTATAAAGGTTTAGAGATGTTGATTCACAGATGTCAGAAGTGTGTTAGTATTCATGGTGATTATATTGAAAAATAAAATTGGTTTCGTTTCATTTCCTTCATTGGTTCATAGTTTGGCCAATTCATTATGGGACCGCCTACGTATAAATAAAATCTATGTACAATATAACTTTACTTTCCTTTGACCACTGATAACGGATAAAGGATAATTGTACTTATAGATGGAATTAAAAACGTTTATTTCTACATTAATGGTCCAAATATTCCGCAACCACGGAGGTCTTTATCATGCATCCTCTATTCAAGTCAGTGCGGAAACTACATCAACGCTATGCGGGCGACCCCACGCAGCTAAGCTTCCGTTTCATGGAGTTATTAGTTTTACGTCACCGAACCCAATGAACTATATGCGTTAGGGTCAAAACATAGAATGAACAGTAACCGGGATATTACAGATAAGGTCTCTAAAGTGCAGGAAGTTCTAATACATTAATTTATTAATCTAATCTTTATTTGAAACAAATACTACAAAAAGTGGAGTTAATTTCTTCGTTCCTTCTCTACCAGCCAATCCTAGCGGATGAAGGCTAATTTATTATAATATTAAATAAAATAATATAAAAAACTAACAATAAATAAAATAAAATACAGTCTACATAAAATGAATTTAAGTAAATTATAGATTATATTATATGAATAAAATATAAATAAATATGTCAACAAATATATTCATATTTAAATAAAACATATCCCATCTATAAAATATAATATACAAAATATTAGCGAGAAATCAAAAGATAGAAATAAAAAATTACAATAATCAAAAATATTTTTCTCGCATTATGTAGTCTTTTTTAATAATTATTTTTGTTATCTAATATATGAAAATTAATTTTTGTTTGTTCGTATTTTATGCGCTGCCTAATCGTTCATCAGATTGCGATAAAATATAGATAAATAAATGTATAAAAACAAGCGATTAGTAGCACCCGCACTAGTTGACGACCTGGCAAGACACCCAGCACTTTCTGCATGTCTTATCAGAATAAGTATGTCAAGAAAAGCCCTAGCTATGGTATAATACATAAAAAATCAACAATAAGGTATAGGGTAAAAGGAGAAAAAAGTGCATTATTCATATAGTATACTTTCGGGATATTTTTTGAGAGTTCTTCCGATTCTTGTTGTTCTTCCGCTCCAGACCAATATGGACTTCATAGTTTCAAGAGGAATTAAAGTAACCTTTAAGAGTTTTTAGTTGTGAATATGAATTTTCAGAATATTTTGAAATGTATTTACATAATAATATCTCATTCTCAATTGCCGACGAAATTAGTACCTACAGATTATCTTATTTTATGTTATTGAATAAGGTACAGTAATTATATACAGTTCTAAAATTAAAAGTAAGGTATGTGAGGGTAATATGGTCACCATAAGCTTTGCCGCCCTATAAAAGCAAATCTAGGAGAAGGAAAAAGACAAAAACGCAAAGTCGTATACTATGACTAATATATTGAGAAAAAAAATAGCAAGCAAGCTTTGGCAACAATTCTAAAAGTCTAAGTACAACTAAGTACACTACACCATACTAAAATCGACTATGGCATCGCCCTTTTGATCCTTTATCTTTTGATTGACCGATGAAGAGCTATCGTATCACAAATCCATCTATACAAACAAGGCTGTAATTTTTGAGTCACAATCAACTGACCATATTAACCGGATGACCATATTAACCTCACGTACTATGTAATTGTGTTGATCTGGACTATAATCCAAAAGAGTGTTCACAGCATCATAATAAAAATACAGTAGAGATTAGCCTTGATTTTATACCTATATAAATGTTTATACTTTTATGGCAGAAAGTAGCACATTTGGCGGACTTAATGCCATAGGGCATTACATAGGGCATCTCTTAGTCAACCATTAGGCTAAACAGACATAGATATAGGCGGTGCAGGAATAATCAACATAGAAAGGGTTAAATAAAGTATATACAATATGTAACAAAAACCCGGTGGTTCCCGTTAAGTGTGTTATCAGGATCAGTATCCAAGCGTATAGAAATATTTTTCTCCAAAAACACATTAAAAAAAAATAATTTTAATGAAAAAAAATTTATTTGCAAATTGTACACTCACATGAGTATCGGTAATGCGGGGTTTTTGACAATCTTCTTACTCCTCGGCCAATGCAGAGATAATAAAACCACATACAATTTGCAAATAATTTTTTTTTATTAAAATTAATTTTATTTAAATGTGTTTTTTGGAGAAAAATATTTCTATATACTGATTCTGATAACGCAGTTAACGGGAACCACAGGGTTTTTGTTACACGTTATATATATATATATATATATATATATATATATATATATATATATATATATATATATATATATATATGTGTGTGTGTGTGTATATGTATACTTAAATACAAACAATATAATACATAATGCATATAAATATTAATATCTCATGAAATATACTTATATGAAAATAAGAGCCATGTTCGTTCTGTGATTTTATGACTATATGAAAAACACTTTAACAAGATAGAAAATTTCCTAGGGGCAACTTAAAAGTAATGCGTGAATTCTAAAACATTCTTGAAAGGCTAGTCTAAGTCAGTACAGCACAGGGTAGTCCAGTCCATTTTTATACCTGATCGCACAGAAAAGCAATCTTGCATAAATATTTTAAACAACATATATTTTTAAATTCGGATTTACAGAACGTGTAGCGACGGTGTGTGAACATCCACTACTCATGGCCCGTCGGTGTCATAAGAGGCCGCAGATGGAAACAAAAAAAAATTAAAATACGCCTGCCAAGCGTGCCAACTTTGGCAAATATCCCCCTTATGAGGCAATCTATAAGGAAGCCTATGTTCAGCAGTGTATTTTGATGATATTTTTTCATTTCACCAAAGAAAAGTCTGTATTTGCAACTAAGAGCTATGCACAAAATTGGCTGGATATTATTATTTAAAAAAAGTATTATCTTTACGGCGCCTCTACACGTTGGCCAACACAGTGGCGAATGTAGTGGCCAATAGCATTGGCTAACGTGTAGACGGGGTGTTTGGGCTTCATTGGTATGTATTGGAACGATGGCCCGCAAGTTGGCGCGAGATCCGTGTGGTGTCGGTTTTTTTACAAAAGATCAAAGGATTGTTGGCAGAGTTTGGTCGCCGCGTCCACACGTTGGCCGCGAATTTAGTATGCTATAAGCTCCCAGAGTGATTACACGCATCTGATTAATATTTTATATTCACGCTTTGTGTAGGGTGGATGACCCAATTACCAGCCTTTTAGTGCCAATTTTCACTTTAAACATTCCTACTACTTTAATTAGCGCAATTTAATTATTTTTAAACATTTGTTTTAATCGATAAGCTATTTATAAAAAAAATAATGAACGTTTATTCATCAGGTTATTACGAGAACAATTTTAAAATGAAAAAAATGAAGCAAGTTGTTTATACGTGGTAGAACCATGCAGTTATATTAGAAGTATAGTTGTAGCACGAATGGGTCGGTTCGACCGGGGAAGGACCACGCTCTCACAGAATATCAATGTAAAATAGTAGCTTAATGATGCTGTGTTTCGTATAGTGAGTGTAGAGAACCAGAGACACTTTTTAAAGGTAACGAGGCATTTCATCTTAGTCCTCACGGGTGACAACGCATCTGCATTTTGATTCGTAATCGAGGATAGATGTAGATGTCTGTGGGCCACAGTAACCACTTACCATCAGGTGAACTGTGTGCTCGTTTGTCACCCTATCCTATATAAAAAAAGCGTCGATTTCTTATAATTTAATCGTGCAAGTTTTCGAATCATCATCATCATTACAGCTCTTCACAAGTCCACTACTGAACATCCTTCTCCACAGACTGCCGCAAAGCATGGTCCTGAGCCACTTTGCTCGTCATGAGTTTTTCATTTATGTTCTAAGTTATAATTAGTACCTATTATTAAATCAGTGTTAATTATATTTTTATTGCGATTGTTTTTGTCTTTCTCAAAAAAATAATTAAATTACCAAATAAATTATAAGGTGTTTTTATATACATCAAATGTCTGATAGAAATGCACGTACATATTTTGCTAAACTTTAAAATCAAAACCCAATTTTAAAACATAGACTAATCACTTATAACTCCTTTAACTTTAAAATAAGTTAAGTTCTTATTAATGGTATTTATTCCAGTTTATGATGCATATAAAGAATAAATAAAGCTAATCGTATATCGTATATCTATTTACTACACACTATTATTTTATAATTCTTTTATAAAAACGTTAGCCCCGCTCTAGGATTTTCTCCCGTATCGCGCAGGCAGTTTACAAACATAAATTCCACAGGGACACACATCCAGACTTGAAACAATTATTTGTAGGACATACACATACTTGTTCCGTGCGGGATCAAACCCACGGCGCCCGGCGCAGCCACTCATTGCTGAGCCACTGCGCCACGGTGCTTATAAATTCGTCCGCACATTGGCCCGAACCGAAGTAAACTGAACGACCTTCCAACGTGTGGACGCCGTCACCAACTCTCGGCCAATATATTCGCCACTCCATTCGCCACTGTGTTGGCCAACGTGTAGAGGCGACATTACGTATACAAACGCTTGTGAGTATGTAAGTGATCGTGAAACTTCTGTACGACTTGACCGATTAAGGTCATATTCACACAATAAATTTGCTTTGTAGAGCCGGTGTTTCATATATACCTATGCTAGCCGTGTTAACAACAAATTCTTTAACACTTTCACTACCTGATTTCCAGACAAAATAGACAATCGTCGTACACGGGTCAGCGAAAGGGTTAATTATGTTGTCGAGTTCCAGAAAAATCACAAAATCGTGATCCGATACGTAGAGTTGTGTTCGCGTTATTTAATATATGTATTTTATATTTACACTGTAAAAACTCCGAAGTGAATTCGGAGTTAAGCTCATCCCGTCCTTTACCAGAAAGTGTAGAAAAAAATCGTCTGTCCGGGCAGCTAATATACATGCATAACTGCAGGGTATGTATGTGGTCTATGGTACTGAAGCCTTTTCTGAAACCGGCTTGTTCGAGAGGCTGGAAGTCGTCGAGTCTGCGTGCGAGACGATTCGTAATGACTCTGGAAAACAGCACGGAGACGCGGCTCAGAAGGGAAACCGGTCTGTAGTTCTTTAAGAGAGCGTTGTCGCCTTTTTTAAAGAACGAGACCACCGCACTTCTGCTCCACGCCTCTGGAGTAGTGCCACCATGGAGACGGAATTGAAGAGCTTCTGAAGGACTTCAAGTACCGGTGTTCCACCTGCTTTCAGAAGCTCCGCTGTAATTCCATCCTCGCCTGGGGCCCTGCCGTTTTTAATGTGCTGGAGAGCCATTTTAATCTCGCTTAGCCTGACGTCCGGGATATCATCGGAATAGTGTCGGATAAGACTTGCTCTTGGGTCGTTACTCAAACTTACGTATGGCTCCAACGATGATGTGTACAGCTGCACATAGAACCTCTCAATCTCACTCAAAATCTCAGTTGTCCCGGAAACGATGCTGCCACACTCAGTCTTCAGCTTTGACAGTTGGCTCTTACTGGCAGACAGATTTCTTGCAAAGACTTTGGAGCCCTGGTTCCGCTTGATCGCTTCTTTAATACGAGCAGTATTAAAGTTGCGTAAGTCTCACCGCATGCATTTGGAGATCTGTCTGTTCAGTTGCCTGTATGCTGTCAAATCTGTTGACGATTGCAGCCTCATCTCCCGTCTAACAGCCATGAGATTAAGAGTGTGATCGGAGAGTTTTTGTGTTCTTCTGCGGCGGGTCTTGCAGAACTTAGCTCCGACCGCATGGACAGTTTCCACGAGCTTGTCATTCATATCGTCCACTGCATTGCAATCTTGTAGACACTGAAAGCGGTTACGTAACTCGAGCTGAAAGGTTTCGGGATTCTGGATTAGAGCACGAGGGGGACGGAGCGTAGACTTCATTAGACGAGACCTCTTCAACTTAACGTTTAGGTTCAGTGTGCCTCTAACCATTCGGTGATCGCTGCCTGAGTGATCACTGAGACATCACTGAACAGTTGGCGTCTGGTCGTCATAATTAAGTCAATCTCAATTTTGTCGAACCGTCGGGGCTCGACCAGGTCCACTTCCTATGTGACCGCTTCTGGAAGAAAGAGTTCATCATAAAGAGTCCCTTTTTCTCCATAAAGTCGGCCAGCTGCTGGCCCCTTAGGTTCCGTTGCCCTACTCCAAATTTCCCTAACTTCAGTTCACCGTTTTGTTCACTATTGTTTCCTCTTTATAATCATGTGCTTTCCAGAACACATTAGTGCGATGTTAAATAATAAACACAACTTAATGTAAGTGGAACGAGAGTTCGAAATGTGCAATAAAAATATACACAAATAATACTATCGGACAATAACATTATGTACATTCGAAAACGATAAGCGTAACGACTGGTACTTATTGTGCAAAAACCGAAGATGCGTCACATGCCCGATGCAAATTTAAGTCTCAAGGCCACTAGCAGTAGCTTTTTTACATATTCCTATCCGACCAGACACCTTGCAGACAGATGTTTTTTACTTAGGTGTCGCTTAGACTGCCATTGCTTAAAATAAAAATTAAAGAGACGTATTACGCTTTAAGAATTTATAATTACAGGCTGTGAGGTTTTTTTGAAACGATTATGTGATCAATTAGCACACAGTCCACCTGATGGTAAGTGGTTGCTGTGGCCCATAGACATCTACATCTATCCTCGATTACGAATCAAAATGCAGATATGCGTTATCACCCGTGAGAACTAGGTTGAAATGCCTCGTTTCCAGTAAAAAGGATCTCCGGTTAGTAAGAAAGGTCTCCGGTATTCCATATTAATCCTCATGCGTGCTACGTAATGCTACTAAGTGGCAGAAATATATAAGAGATTTACTCTTACTCGTAGGCATAAGAGAAGTTACACCCACCTCATCACCTTCTCATCTCATTTATTAGAAATCCATAGCAGTCCACGAATATCTTTTATCTTAGATTAGATAACTGGGTTGCCCCAATGTGTGTTTGCAGACATCACATGTCCTCATAATATTTTATGGTTCTCAAACGTCGAGGTTTTCTCGCCTTTCCTTTACCACTGAACACTTTATTTGGTGCTGACGGAAATCGAACTCAGGTTATAGCGTAGCCACTTTTAATTTTACCGCACAATATAATATTTGGAAGTTTTTATAAGTATGCTGTAATCATCGCCAGTCGTAATCATGGTGACTGAATCTGAATAAAAATCAAAAGGAATCGTAAAAAAAATCAGCAAGATAACAAGACGATGAGATCGTAGCAGATATTATGTTCGATACAAAGTCTCATAAAATGGTTAAGGTGACTTCTTTTCCACCTAGGTGTCCAACGGTGTCCTAGGTTCTTACTAGATTTGCGACGAATATTCGGCTATTGTAAGTTTGTTGGGTATTCGGCCCATTCGGCTACTTTTATCCTACTTTGGACGTGGTAGAGCCACGGTGCAGCTATATTATGGTTGTAGCATGAATGGATTGGCTCGACCGGTGAAGCACCACGCTCTCACAGAATACCAGAACCAAAATTTTGATTCTTAATCGAAATTAAATATAGATGTCTATGGGCCACAGCATCCACTTACCATCAGGTGGACTGTGTGCTCGTTTGTCAACCTTGTCCTAAAAAATTCGGTCGAATAACGAATACTTAATAGAATAGTTTTGTTGTAGTCAGATAATTGGTAAAATAAAAATAAAAATATTAATTTTTTAATTATAATGTATTTTTTAAATTAAAGTGGTCATAGGTTCATTTTTATAGGATAAGGGTGGCAAACGAGATGGTAAATGGTGGCTGTAGCCCATAAACATCTACATCTATCTTCGATAACTAAACAAAATGCAGATGCGTTGTCACTCGTGAGAACTAAGACGGAATGCCTCGTTTCCAGTAAAAAGAGTCTCCGGTTCTCTACACTCATCAATCGAAACACAGCAGCATAAGCTGCTATTTGACGCTGGTATTCTGTGAGAGCGTTGTCCTTCCCCGGTCGAGCCGTCCCATTCGTGCTACAACTATACCAGCAAAGTAGCTGCAGCAGGGCTCTACTACGCAAAAAGGTACATAATCAACTTCCGTATTATAATAATTATCAAAAAACTATCAAATAAATTGACATTGCGTTTAATAACCGCAGAGCATAGTGTTCAGATTACCTGACTACAGAGTCGAGGAGTTCTCCTTTTTTGTATAGAATTATGGGTGACAAATGAGCTGACAGTCCACCTAACGGTACGTGAATACTGCGATCCATAGACACATATCTGAAATGACATTGACATCTGGAAAAAAATCATCTTACCTAATTTAAAACTAAATTGACTAGTTGTTGTGGCAAATTGTTGATGGAATTATTTAGCGTCTACTTTTATGTCACCATTACAGATATCTATAATATAATTTACTATGTATTATCTAATCAAGCTTATGGCCTATCGAGGTCTGGAAAAAATCATCATACACAATTTAAAACTTAAGTGAGTAGTTGTTACGATTCGTCAGTTAAGACAGGCAAAGGTCGTATACCATACAGCCGAGTTAGACGTGTATTTTATTCAGAAAAGTCTTCTATATATACTAGTGCGTTCGTTAAGGATTCCCTCTATGCTAGTAATTACCCTATATAAACGTATATGTCCCCGATTACGAATTAAAATGCAGACGCATTGTCAACGCGGAGTTGAGGCTAAGATGAAATACCTTGTTTCCAGTAAAAAGGGTCACCATAAAAAACACAGCTTGCTATTTTACGCTGGTATTCTGTGAGAGCGTGGTCCGTTCAAGGTCGAGCCGACCCATTAGTGCTACAACTATACTACTAATGTAGCTGCAGGCTCTACCACGTAAACTGTTACTTAACTTGGAAATAAAACTACTTACTTATCTAAAACAAACTTCAAATCACGTTGACAAAGTCCTAGTCACATGAAACGAAATCATCATTTGATTATCGAAAACAACGTTTGCGGTTTACAAAACAAAGTACTAGTCTTCTTGCAGTAGACTAAAGGAGTTGCAGGCAACTGACTGTAACAGTACGCAATGCAAGTCCGCAAAGACCGTCTAGTAGTAGGTATACACAGGTCTTTGTAATAATACAATACATATCAAACATGAGTCACTATTTAAGACTCCACACTTTTTCAAAGTAGGAAATGATACGAAAGCTGCAAACACGAGAAGGCCCTAACTTTCCGACTCACTATATGGGGGTATTTATAAAACAATAATTTCGCGTTATGAGCGCGTCCAACGAACGAAGACTTAAAATAAATCGTGTAAATCATTACTGCTCGTCAAACGGCGACTCCTAGTGACTTCAAGTCTGAGAATGTGGAGAACTTTATGAGATCAGTGTCCCCCATAAAGGAGAGGATTTATATTATTTAGTATTTATTTGAAAAGTCGTTCTGTAGTGTCTGTCCGTTAACGGAACTGCTGCTTGTTGGATAGTCGTTTTGCTACAAAGTTAAATTGTGATTGTGATGTGATTCTTAATATAATGTATTCTCACAAAGTAACGCCTGATTCTATTAATAAGCATATAATATCAGACGTCCCTATGGATATATAGTGATCCATTTCTCCACTGGGCATTAGTCTAAGAGTATATTTCACAGTTGTCCATACGTTTCAACCAGTTGCGATGACAATCGAAATAGGTTTCTATTTTGCTAATAATCCAAAATATCTAAGTCAAAATATCTACTTGAATGTCATCGGAAAAAACTACATTTTTTTAAAGAATAAGGGTGACCAACAAGCACACAGTCCACCTGATGGTAAGTGAATGTTGTGGCCCATAGACATCTACATCTATCCTAGATTAAGAATTAAAATACAGATACGTTGTCACCCCTGAGGACTAAGATGGAACGCCTCGTTTTCCGTAAAAGAAAGAAAGAAAGAAATGCATTTTATTACGGTTTAAGCATGCAGCATAACAAGTAAAAAGTAATTAAATCCCAAAAGATAAATATAACTAAATTAAAAGTAATTTAACATCATTATAAATTTAAGAAAGCATTTACCTACTCTGTGCTGCAGCATGAAACCGTGAAACGGACTGAACTCAGTGATAGCACTGGTTTTCAGTCCAGCCCTTACCCAGAGGCAGCTCGAGCGGCTGAGTACACGCTCGCTCTTGATGTCCAAAAAAAGGTTCTCTACACTAACTATACCTAACACAACAGCATTGAACTGCTATTTTACACTATTATTCTGTGAGAACGCGGTCCTTTTACGATCGAACCAAGCCATTTCTGCTGCCATATAGCTGTAGCATGGCTATACCACGTATACCAACGTCCCCTACTTTTTACTGTCAGAAAACGTTTTTGTATAGTGTTATCACTGACATAGTTTAATTTTAATGTTGCAAACATATTGCGATCTTCAAACAATATTATTTGTTGGTAATAGGGTTTTGAATGGAGAGGGCTATGCTCGGAGTTTCTCTGCGTGATAGACTCAGAAATGAGGATATCCGCAGTAAAACCAGAGTGACCGACATAGCCCAACGGGTTAGTAAGCTGAAGTGGCAATGGGCCGGTCATATAGCTCGAAGAGCCGACAACCGATGGGGAAGAAAGGTTCTCGAGTGGCAGCCTCGTACCGGTAGGCGTAGTGTAGGGCGACCCCCACTAGATGGAGTGACGACCTGGTAAGACATGCAGGAAGTCGGTGGATGCAGGTGGCTCAGGACCGTGCTTTGTGGCATTACTTGGGGGAGGCCTATGTTCAGCAGTGGACTTGTGAAGGGCTGTAATGATGATGATGATGATGAGGGTTTTGACAATTTTTCTTTAAATTTAAATTGTACCACCCTTGAGGCCTA